>LVTN01000250.1:134903-158071 GCA_001649415.1 Musa itinerans
TTTTTATTATCTAAATAATAATAAATTAAATTATTCTGAATATGAATTTACCTGCATTATGAATATCTTGATCTATATGAACTTCGGTCCGACAATTAATGATCCGTACGTATTGGTCGGCCTTAAAATCATCTTTGAATGCTCTCCTGACCTCCTCTCTTGCTGAAATCAGTATATATTTAAGATACGGTATCTGTGGACGTTTGTCCATATCGACCTTATGGAGGACAATATAAAGTGGTTCCACACCTTTTATGATTTCTGCTATAGTCTCCCAAAATCTAGAGGAAAGAATGGCTTTTTCTGTCTTCTTTCCATCGCTTAATTTCGAATATCTTGATTCAGACCACTCTTGTGAGGTAGCCATTGCCTTCAAGCCATGCCTTTTTTGCTGTAATGACTTTAATGCAATAAAATTAGTAGCAAACCGAGTAATTCCAGGTCGAAGTATCTCACCGTTTACATACTTTTGCATTAATGCGTGGACCCAATGATGATTATATATAAACTTTGTAATTGATTGTGCTCGAGCTACGCAATTCTTGACCGAATTCAACTCACCAATATCCTTCAGCATTAGATCTATACAATAAGCTGCACATGGAGTTTAAAACAAAGTTTTTCTTTTTTCCATCAATTGCAAACCGACTTTTTTGAAATTCGCTCCATTGTCGGTTATTATTTGGACAACATACTATGGTCCAATCTCTTCTACTATAGTGTCCATCAAGCTCTCAATGTAGTTTGCATCTTGGATCTTTTCAAAAGCATTAACGGACTTATGAAACACCACTCTTCTGTTACAATAAACAAGAAAGTTGATACTCATTCTTGTTGGTCCTGTCCAACTATCACACATCAGTGTCACCCCATATTCGTCCCATTGTCTCTTGAAGGATTTGATCCAATCCTTTAGTTCTGCCACCTCCTCATCTAAGTACACGTCATAAATCTCCTTTGGTGTTGGAGGTTGGATCCCCGTGCCAGACTTTTGAATAGAAGAGACCATGCTATGATAATATGGACCTTGGGCTATGTTGGCTGGAATCCTGTGGAAGTTGAACCATTTTGAGATTGCCTTCCCAATATCCCGTTTTTTTTCTTTTGTGTATGCATCGTCAATCTGTGTCTGTTTCGCTATTTGTGGGGGATAGACTTGCGGATCAATATCAACAATATCTGGTGGGGACCTCCTACTAAGACCTCTCATAAAACCACGGAGTCCACCATACCTCATGCTACTAGTTCGGCCTAACTGAGAAGGAGCAGTTGGTTGCCTCATACTGGCTGACCTCTGGATTTCACTACCACTGCCATGCTTCAATTGTGAGTCAGGTCGTCGATGCCTCATTGCTTCATCAACCGTATACTGATGCTCTAATGATGCACAAATCCCAATTGTGAGATTCGGGTCGACTTGATCGCCGCAACCCTCATACTGATCATAAAATGGTTCCTGTGTAGCCTTATAATATTATTCCTCAACTCTTGCCTTCTTTTTTAATGTATCTTCCTTTGCTTGTTGTAGCTTGCTTTGAAATAATTTACAAATCTCCGTCGGAACCTTCTTGCATTTTGCAACATCAGGATACCCGCCAGCCAAATGCATTTTCACCCGAGTTATTCCTCCACCTTTTGCCAATGATGACGGTTCCCATCTATCTTTCGGGCATGAACTCATGCATCATCATGTGGCTATTCCTTTGGTGCCATGATCCTACCAAATTTAAATCAAATAAACTATAAAGTATAAACATATTAAATTGACCAAATATCGATAAAAAATAACTAATTGCAGCATTAAATAACTTTAATAAAACCTAATTAAACTTATTTTACCATTATATATATGTCAAACACACAAAAAAAATATTAAATATGTAATTTTGATCCAATATGATTCAAATTATGATAAAATCATCATTAGATACACTAATTACATGATTAACATAGTTAATTTTTCACTAATTACTTCTTTTTCAACACTATAAAAATGGCAAACACCCTAATAGGTATTAAACACATTGAATTGACATAAAATCGAACAAATTTCGATTAAATCATTATTAAAATGACTAATCGCAGTATTAAATAACTTTAATAAAACCTAATTAAACCTATTTTACCATCATATATATGTCAAACACATAAAAGAAACATTAAATATGTAATTTTGATCCAATATGATTCAAATTATGATAAAATCATCATTAGATACACTAATTACATGATTAACATAGTTAATTTTTCACTAATTACTTATCTTTCAACACTATAAACATGACAAACACCCTAATGGGTATTAAACACATTGAATTGACATAAAATCGAACAAATTTCGATTAAATCATCATTAAAATGACTAATCGCAGCATTAAATAACTTTAATAAAACCTAATTAAACCTATTTTACCATCATATATATGTCAAATATATAAAAAAAACATTAAATATGTAATTTTGATCCAATATGATTCAAATTATGATCAAACCATCATTAGATACACTAATTACATGATTAACATAGTTAATTTTTCACTAATTACTTCTTTTTCAACACTATAAAAATGGCAAACACCCTAATAGGTATTAAACACATTGAATTGACATAAAATCGAACAAATTTCGATTAAATCATTATTAAAATGACTAATCACAGCATCATAAATATTTTTCAATATTTAATATGCATGAAACACACTAATCATAATATTAAAGATCTTAATTACTCTCTAATTAAAGAAAGAGAATACATACCTCTTGATTAGAAAGTTCTTCCTCTTAATCTTCTCAAATTAGCCTCGATTGAATTCACAAATCGTTGTTTTGTAGAGTTTAGAAGAGAAAAAAGAGTTTAGGAGTGAAATAGGGAAGAAGAAGAGTTTAAATACTATGAGAAAGGGGACACTGTTACAGTGCGGTAACGGTCGATTTCGATCGTTACCGAGTTGTGCCGGGCGGTAACGGTTGAAATTTCGACCGCTATTGCCCGATATTACCCCGTATCGTCCGATACGGGGCGCTTTTAAACGTTCTGCCCGGTTGCGGACAGTCCGTGTATCGGTATGCCGTCGGACCGGTATATAGTGCCTGTACCGAGTGGTATCATTCGATATTGCCTACCTTGCTATTAACAACAAATGGAAGCATCAGAATGGGGAGTCCTTGGCCACCAGAAACAAGGAGTCTTTGGCCAAAACAATGTAGATTGTCTTATTCCATTTCTTCCCTTCTTAATTTTTTTTTCTTTTGTTTTGTTGCTCTGCTGCCATCAGCTTGCTTTTTCTGATATGAGGCAGATGGCATGTTCTCCAACAGCTAACTAAGTTGGAGGTGTTCCACAAAACTGTGTTCCTCAACCCTTTCTTTATGTAGTCACCAATATTAGTATCTCATCTTAATGTTTCTATCTAGGGGTAAAACCAAAAATGTTCCAGAACAATAGACAAAGTGGAAAATTCAATTCCAATCTGGGTATAGGAGGTGAACTTTTGGCCAGTAAGGGGTATTTAGAGTTGTTTTGAGAAAGCAGTATGCTTTCCTAACTTGTCTCTGGGGTATCAATTGGTACAGCTGTGTTCATGTGCCTGGATGTGGAACAGTGCACCTATCAATGCATAACATTGTTTATTTTATCTTTATCTTTTGACTCATGCAAGTGGCTTCATATTTCTAATGTCCCATATTCTCTTATCTTGATGCTACCATAACCACGCTAGTTACTTGTTGGTTATACTTAAGAAACTATTTGTTGTTCTTAATGCCTATTTCTATTTTCTTTTCTGTTGTCTACAGATTTGACACATGTTCCTGCAATTTTACGACATTTATACCTTTCTAACTGGTTGTTTAATTCTTTCTGATATATGTACCATTTAGAGATGGTTGTCCCAGAAGTTGACAGCGATCTGCTTGGACAACTCGAATCAATGGGATTTCCTACAGCCCGTGCAACTAGAGCACTTCACTATTCTGGTACAATTTTGTGCAAAACTAGTTAATGGTTACATCTTTGGAATTTTGTTGTTTTTGAGAATATTGGTTATTTTTCAATTTTTCTGTGGTACTAAAAGGGCTCTGCTTCTTGCTTGCTTCATCATACTGCAATCATGATGTATACCTGGTTTCTTGAATTTTGAAACATAGAATTCATGATATTTTACTTTTTTCTTGATAGTTGATCAGAACATGGGTTTTTTCATAGTCTGTAACTAATAAACTGTGCTTTTGGATTCTTGTTTTATCATCGTGTTTATCCATTTAATTGATCACTAACAAGACTCAGAATGTATCATGGTTATCAAAATATTGAACACTGGTATATTCTCTTTTGTGTCAAAACTGTTCTGTTACCACGTCTTATTATTTGATCTCATAGTATATCAAAAAGAGCCACAGCCTTATCCATTGTGCTAATCTTCTTGCACTTGTTCACTTGCCTGTAGTATCTTGCAAGCAAGTCAAATAACATCAGTCTATGCATACGAATTCGCTGATGGTATCTACTCAATTATTTTGTTATCAAATGTTTTATAGTGCAGAAGAGTAATTTGTTATGTCTTCATGTTCTTAAAATGATGTTAACAAGACCACTACACTGTGAACTCTGCCTGCATGTACAAATAGCATTGTCCACAAAAAACAGTGGAATATGGTCTTTAGGTTCCTGGTGGCCCACGTGCATCATTTGTTAGAACAATATGAGTATTGTTCTTGTTTAACCTAACACCTAAGTGTAAGGATCAATGACTTCAAATAATTGGGAATGTCTCCATTAGTATTATTATTTTGTTGAGATTGTAAACATCAGGTTTTATTCTGTTTTAGGTAATAGCAGTATTGAGGCTGCAATAAACTGGGTTGCAGAACATGAAGATGATCCTGATATTGATCAGATGCCTTTGGTATGGTAACATTTCCTCATGATCATGGGCATTGTGGATATTAACTTGGATTTGCTTTCTTGGTGCAATTACATTATTTTCTGAATTACTTCATGCTTTAAAGAGCAAAATTTAAAAACATTATCTCATCCTGATTCTCTGTTTGTACTCAAATAGTGATGAGAAAGAGTAATGCCCTCCAAAACAGTATGTGTTAATCATGCAACAATTTAGCTTTGACATTTATGAAATGTAAGCTTTCAGATATGTTTGTGCATGTGATTTTATATGTGACACTTAGTTGAATCAATTTTCTGGGTAGGCCAGAAAACATGTTTTGGTTTAGGCAAAGCCATGTTGAGTACATGAGGCATCTTTGGTTGCATGAGAAAAATATTTTTTCCTTGAAAAACTTTTTTTAATGATTGTTTAAAAGGGAAGCAAAATAAATCTGAAAATTGTTTTTAGAATCCTTGCAAAAAGTTAATTTTGAATTTTGAATTTTTCTTCCTTCAGAAAATGAATAGATTTCTTCATATCCTCCTTTCTATAGCTTTTGAACATATATTTCTAAAAAAAGCAAATTTTACTCTCTATTGAATTCACAATTCGGGACATTGTTTATCAAGGAGTAAGCTTACTGTAGGAAACTTACTGGGAGATAAACTGATTGGTACGACTACCGAGTTGTAGTGGACAGTAATCCTACTGCCTGGTATTGGTACTGGCATCTTCGTTTTGTTTTTCAAAACCCTGATT
This sequence comes from Musa itinerans, assembly GCA_001649415.1. Lineage (NCBI taxonomy): Eukaryota > Viridiplantae > Streptophyta > Magnoliopsida > Zingiberales > Musaceae > Musa > Musa itinerans. Next base: position 140,546 of record LVTN01000250.1, read on the forward strand.
CCTTCTCTTTTCCTCTTTTCTCTCTGCCTCCTACTCTGCTTATGCCTGACCGGTCTTGATGTCTTGTCCTCACATCGTTGCCATCTCCTTGCATCATCGCTGTTTCCTCCTTTGATATGTGTGGCGATCTTCTCCTTACGTCACCACTGCCCACTTGTCCTCCTTCAATACATGCTGTTGCCTCGCCATCACTTTGTCATCCCCTTTTCTCCATCAGTACAGGTCACTGCTGCCTACTTGTCCTTCGTTATCGCCGATGCCTCGTTCAGTGTGTGTGGCCTCCTCATCCTCCTCTCTCTCTCACACACACAATTCCCACCCAAGATTGGTATTGGATTTGGGCCGAGATCAAAACCTTTATCTAAAGTTTCTAAACAACTGGTTTTTGTGTTTCGTGGAAAAGGTTTCCAGAGGCAGATCCTTTTTGCATTTTTCTATGTAACCAACTTGATCCTGGTGAAAACTGTGAACACATTTAGTTTCAGGATTGACAGTTGGGCTTTATGGCTGTGAAAAACTGGGATTAGAAGGCCATTATCTGAGGTCTAAGGTGGATAGTTTTAGTGTTGTTATGGTGGCTAATCTAGGAGTCATTTTGATGGGAAAAATACACAATGTACATATATCTCATGCCTTGCACTAACAATATAATTTATTTTGTTTTGCCTCAAAAAAAAAAATTGTGATTAGTGCAATCTCATGCACTGAATTTGTTCTTTTTGTTTGGATATGAACTTTACTCTTTGAATCGGATTGTTTTGCCTATGGATATACTGAAATGAGAAATTATTGCAATTTAACAGCCATATAGCAGTTTTAGTTTTTATTTAACATAGCTGAGAACAGGGACCACGCCTAGATCATTGTGACTTTGTATATCTTTAATTTGAAAAATATAGAGTAACAAGCATGTCTTCCAAAATGTCTGTGCTTATTTGTTGATGTAATCTCAGATTCCCAACGACAAAATGACTGAAGCCAACAAACCTTCTTTGACTCCTGAGGAAATAAAGATGAAAGCGGAGGAGCTTCGGTTTGTATACATATTTTGTTTCATATGCTTATCGAGAAATCTTCTGCATCGAAATTATCTGTCACTGTGAAGTGAAACAAAAGGTCTTTAAGATGCATAAAACTTGGTATGGTCCATTCTGGATTATGTTGACGGTCTATTTTTTAGTGATTTAAGCCTTATTGCCTTTGTTTCCAGATCTGGTTGGACCATACCACCGTTACTTTTATTTAACATGTCATGCCTACTTTGTGAACATATTTACCAAGTTGTAATCATTGTGAGAACTGAATCATGGTCTTAAATACTGCCTGGACTGGCGTATTGGGTTGTATTTAATATTTATTGGTCCAGTGGCGAACCGACATATGGACCAATACCTTCTATTCATTCTTTTGTTTTTTAGGGTTAAATAGCATCACTGCCCATCCTTCTCTCTCTATCTCCCTCTCTCTCTCTCTCCTGCCTATCTCTTTTGCTCCCTCTCTGTCTCACAATGGTGACATCCATTGCCCATTGCTACTGGCCCACTTGCCCATTGCCTAGCTATGTCAGCCAGCCCACGTTCTCTTCCTCTTCCTCCTTTTAAGTCTATGTCATCCTCTTCTTCTTCTCCTTTTCCTTCTCCTCCTTTCCCCTTCTCGGTATTGTGGCATGTATCAACATACCATTTGTTGGTATGAAAAAACATATATTGGTCCTACCAGTGATTGGTATGAGTCTCGGGTACCCTTTCCCTTATTGGTTGCATGGTGTTAGAGAACCATGTGTTGATATGAACAAAACCTATATGGTTTTGACCAATGGCCCATATGAGTATGGTACCTGAGATTTTGAAACTTGGTTTGAATATGCATCTATAGGACAAAAGGAGTTAGATCATAGCCTGGCTACCTACAGCCAAAGACTACAGGTTTTGAATCAATGGGGAGCTGAGGCTGCCTCAATTTTATTTTCTGTACCTACTGTTGGGATAGTTTAATGAGGTAGCTCTAAATAAAAGATACAAAAGGATTATATATCTTATGGGAACCAAGAGTTTAGTAGTTAGTTTGTATACATTCCCCTGGAAGTCGTCCTTTAGTCTCTTCCTCAATTTCAACCCATGAAGATCAATCTTTCCTTCTTTATCTGTTAAGCACTCTAATATACCTGGACTTGGGTTACACTGCATTCGTCATTGCTGTTTAAATAAGAACAATAATGCTCACCTTGCAATGTTTTAATCTGAATGACACCAAATAATATATTTGGATTTGGATCAATCGTTCATAGAGGAGCGTGATATATAAGTACATTGAAGACAGTGGGAATTAATGATCACTTTGAAGATGACCTGGTCCCTGAAGCCTACATTTGCAGCAGTCTTTAGCATAGGCTGCGATAGAACAAACATGATGATTTTTATGATTCTATATTCAAAATCATTTTGAAGGGCATTATGATTCTTATTCCTCGTAAATGCTACTTTATCAGTAAACTTGCTCAACCTCCCTGATGGGCATGTCCTTGTCATTGGAATATGTTTAAGTGTTAACAAGGCCCTCCTGTTCCATCATAACTTCTTGCTCTTTGCTATCTACGATCTTCTTCTTATCCATACTATCATCATCCCCATCCCCGAATTTTCTATCAGCCACATTGCTCTCATCTCCCCTGTCTTCCATAGTAGCTGTTTAATTGCACCATTCTCTGAGGCAAAACTACATTTGTAATTGGTACAGTCTCCTTTAGGAAAATGTATATCAATTAAATTTCTTCCGTATCCATGCTAAATAAACACATGAAATGAGCATCTGTGTAGAAAGTTTATATTTGCTTGGAGGCCACACATCTCACGAGATATCATAAGACAATGTTTAATGAACAATAGGTTAGTTGGTAGTTGATATGATGCTAATACTGGTCCGTGCACGCAGAAGACAATATTGAAAATAGTTTGATATGTTTATATTGATATTTGGTCAGTTCCCCATAATAACAGCATGCAGTTACCCAGTTGAACTAACATGTATCATGCAGTATGCTCAATGCATTGCTGCATTTAATACCTTGGTGAAATTGTTATCTCTTTTTATTGTGCTTTGACTGAATGAATTTTGAAGAGGTTGATTCGCACTTGACATTGTTTCTTAGTTTGCAAGTTTGGTTATTCTGGCACATGATATAGATGATCATGATCTTACAAGGTTAACGGTCTTGATTAATATTTTTGAGCTGCTGTTTTGGATGATTTAGTGGAGCAGTCAAATTAGATATAGAATAAGTTATATGGCTTTATTATGCTCCACTTTTTTACTTTAGCTTTGACTGTTGGATCTTGAATAAATTGATTTGCACTTGGTATGTTTTTTTTTATTGACAAACTTTTCTATACCAGCACGTGACTTTAGATTATCACAATCTTGCAAAGTGAATAGGACTTCTATTGATAAATATGTTCACACATGGCCTTGTTATGCTCTTTTCGCTTTATTAGGCAGTTGATTTTACATGAGAAAATTGGATTATATTCGTTATACAGGTTTGCAGGTTTTTTATCCCATTTTGGTCTACACCTGCCATGGGTCAATTTTTTTGTTCTGGCCAAGCCTATATCAGTGATCTTTAAACATAAACATTCAAACTTTTTAGTGTTTGCTTTGTTCAGTACTTCCATTTAAAACTTTATCCAATTATAAAAAGTTTCATATGCTCATTTTTTATCACATTTTCAAACATTTTTCACAATAACGTTTAAGCTTGCGTGATCTCCCCATTGGTTTCTTATAGTATTGTTATGCATCACATGTGACTCAATCTGTTCCAAAGAGGATAAACAAGCTTTCTTCTTTTATCATATTGTGGTTGTTACCCTGCTTACCTTGAATTAGATATCATTTTGTTTTTCATGTACAACAGTAACTTTAAAACCTGCTTCACATAGACGTGAACTCTTTGCTGAAATAAAGATATTCTTATATCTAATACTTCAAAATGATAAGATGGTCAACTATGCCCTAGAGGTTAAGACCTGGGCCAAAAGGATAGAGAACATAATTCATGGACCTGAAGTTTTGAATCTTCCTTTTTATCAGGCCTTAGCATTCAGGGTTAGCTGGTTGTTCATGCTTGCATAAAGGTCTTAAGTTTCGTATTAAGATTCACTGATACTGTCTCAGGTCATCAGTGTCATCATATTCTTTTGCAGGAAACTTTTCTATTGCAGTTATCTGGTTCATGTAGTTGCTTTTCTTAATATGCAAACATCATCTTCCCTTGCTCTTGACTTCCATGTTTACAATTACAAGTTAGGACAAGCTCTCATGATCACTTGTAGTTGTGATTATATATTTTTTATTACCTTTTTGTGCTTACAGAGAACGTGCTCGTAAGAAGAAAGAAGAAGAAGAAAGAAAAACAGAAAGAGAAAGGGAAAAGGTATCATCCATCCAATTGTCTCTAGACATCTTTTCTTTGAGTCCATAAAAACATCATATTGTAAATGTTCTAAAGGTTCTTGAGTAGACTAAGTAATTGTACATAAAGAATTGATTGCTTGGTTAATAATCTTGTTCAAGCTTTCAGGTGTACCCTATTGGCCTATTCTTTGGTTCCACCTTAAGTTTTTCTGAATAGAAGTCCAAGTGCTTTATCTTGAGTTTATGTAATTTTAATGCATTGCTATCTAATTGAGAAATAACTTATCTTGAGTCAGCTAGGCTTTTGTCTATCCCAAGCTTATATCGTTCATGTTGGGAATATGATCTTCAACTTACTACCATCATTTGGGTCTGTACAATAAATGAATTTGGAAATAAGTGAGATTAGTGTATTTGGCTTGAATGTTTCAATACAGTTTTAAAATACTGTGTTAAATTAGTATGTTCTGTGTCTTGAATCAACTGCTGCACTTAACTGATCTAGAAAAGTGACTGCAGTTTAATAATTAATCCGTTTGCTTCTTCTCTGTAGGAGAGAATACGTATTGGTAAAGAGCTCCTGGAAGCCAAACGTATTGAGGAGGAAAATGAAAGAAAAAGGTTCATCTCAGTCTAACTTCTGTTACATGTATTAGTGTTAATTAATTTGTTTTAATAGTGGTATCATTTGCAGTATCAGTCTTTCTCTAGTTCTTTTTGGTTAAGAACTGCAATCTTCTTTTTTGCAGAATTTTGGCATTACGGAAGGCAGAGAAAGAGGAAGAACAAAGAGCAAGAGAGAAGATCCGTCAGAAACTAGAGGAAGATAAGGTCCTTGAAGTCTTGCCATGCTCTTCCTTGGTCATAGTATTAGTTTTTGTAGAACATAGACTCTAAAAGTTTTTATATTCTTAAAATTTTAGTAGTTCTATTCATTACCATTATGAATTATTTGTCTTGTGGTTTGTACCTTTTACAGATAATTTGAAAATTTTCCTATGCCAATGGTTGTTATCCTCAAACCAAAGTGACACAATAGTAAAAGGTTTACTATTTGGTTTTTTGGTTATAATATTATATGTTCAATTATCAGTGTCCGTTTTTGTTTCTATCTGTTAAATATCCTTATGTTTTCTTGGTGCAAAGTTTCACTCTTTTTGCAACCATCACCTTCCAGTAAATTTTTTTATGTTACGCAAGAATTTAATGTCATCATGTTGGTCTCTGACAAACCAATTGACAGAAAAAATTACTAGTTAGGGTACTTTATCATATGTCATATGATTGGTGCAAGTAAAGAAAGATCTGATTTCATAACTTTGAATTTTGAAGAGCTCAGTGTGTTAATGGTGATGAGAAGTACTTTGTTAAATCTATTAATTGCATTGAGTGATCACTCTCTTATGTAATAATGTGCATGCACCTCACTGTAGCTGATTTTTTCTAACCAATGTACTTTTCATTATCAAAATGCAAGGTTTCCTATACATTTATTATACTAATGTGTTTGATAAAAATGGGTCATGGACCAAAGTTACCTATATTGTGCCTCGCAAAGAATTATTTTATTTTATTTGTGATAGAGGCTAGGTTGCATACAGATCAGTGCAGATATGTCATGATAAAAATTGCAATGAAATAGGTAGCTGTAAGAGTTGGATTTGAATACTTGATATTGAATGTGCCAGCACTTGCTAAGCACATCCGTCGATTTAGTGTAGTGGGATCATTATTGATATGTATGTTTGCTTTTCCATTAGCATTGAATTTTGAAATTGTGGTACAAGCATGATAAGAAATTTCATTGCAGGCAGAGAGAAGGCGGAAGCTTGGATTGCCACCTGAAGACCCTGTGTCTTCAAAACCGAGCGCAGCTCCAGAGGAGCAAAAGAAGGCATTGATTATTTCAAATAAATTTGTCTATAGTGTCTTAACCAAGTAAAATATTTATTATAATTATTGGTGTAAAAAATTTATTTATCAGAGTGCTTACTGTATGATGCAGAGCTTTTTACCTGTCAAGCCTGCTACAAAGGCTGAGCGCATGAGAGATTGTTTGCGTTCCCTCAAACAACATCACAAGGTATTGTCTTGAATTAGTTAGCATTTATGAGCTTTGTGCACAACATTTTGATGGTTGGCTGAAAGTTTAGCGCTCACATAAGAAATTGCGGAATTCTGTACCTGTGTATGATTTAGCTTCCTTCCAAAGTATCTTCAGTTTGTTAGCAAATTAAATCTAGTCCTTGATCATGCTTTCTTGCATTATGGAATATGCTGCTTATTTCAATCTTACCGCATCAGTTTCTTCTGCTACATATTTCATGATTGTCATCACCCAGAAGGGTCCACTGATAAGTGAACACAATAATGCAAGTTCATCATGATTAGCTCATCACATCTAGATTCTAGACCACCGTGCTTATCATGGCTATTTCTAGTTCCATGGCAGTTTTGCAGCATCTGTTAAATTTGTCATGTTATATGTACCTCATCTTTTGGTTTCACGTCTGGTAGGACGAGGATGCTAAAGTCAAAAGAGCATTTCAAACACTGCTCACGTACGTCGGCAATGTGGCAAAAAATCCAAATGAGGAGAAATTCAGAAAGATTCGGCTAAATAATCCAACATTTCAGGTGATGGATAAAATTAAACGACATGTTTTCCTCGTTTCTTGGATAAAATGAATCATTATTGCCTTCCCATCTATGAAACAGGATAGAGTGGGAAGTTTGCATGGAGGGGTGGACTTCCTCGAGCTATGTGGATTCGAAAAACTTGAAGATGGTGAATTTTTGTTTCTACCTAGAGACAAAGTCGACATGGCAGTGCTGAATTCTGCAGGATCCGAGCTGAATTCTGCTATAGCAAATCCCTTCTTTGGAGTTCTCTAAATGGAACCATTTTGCTTCATGATCCCAACTGGGGAGAGGGACCAAAATGTATAGAGAAACCGAGTGCACCACATCACTGAAATCTTTTCCGTGGGAGGAAAACGAAGGATCTGGCCAAACAGGGAACTTTCTTTTCAGATTCCTTGCCTTTGTTCTGTTGTTGATCTTGGAAGTACTGCTCAAATTCATGTTTCATTAATTGAAGGTAAAGGATTGACAAGATGACTTTATTACTGCCTGTTGATTGAGCTTATTCTAAGCTTTGCTTTGGGACTACTACTACTGCTACAATGTTCAAAATCATCAAGGGAGTCCGCTTTTTTCTTTTCACTATAAGATATTGTCCAAAACCATGAAACATAGGCTGGTCAAGATTAAGAAGAAAACTGAGTTTTTAAGCAATGTTAAATTTAATTTACTTCTCTACATCTAATTGGGACTTCCAGGTGGATTTTAGACACGAGAACAATCACCAACATAAACAGGAATGCTTCAAGATAAGCGCCCAGTGATCCTGTAATAAAAAGGAAACAAGAATCTGGTTAAAGCTATGAGCGGCCATTGACACATCAAGCGCAACACGGGAATCATCAAGAGCTGCACTCGTATATAGCTGAGAGACTACACAAGTCAGCCAGTCGAGTGTAAGCTATGCAAATAATTTCCGGCTTCAACCTGTCGATCACAAGGAGGAGGAGGGAAACAGGTGGTTACAACACCCAATTGCGATTGGAGGTGTCTCTTGACAGGTAGTGAGAACAATTCTATTCTGTCTAGAAAGTAGTTAGATTCATTGTCTGCTTGGTTAGCTATCTCGAGTCTTGAATCTATCGAACATCTTTTCTTCTAATATCCCTTCTCTTTGAAGCTTTGGCAACGTTGATTCATTCGAGCGCTCTTGCTATTCTACGAGCTGTAATTGCAAACAAGTATCTTAATGCGAAGTGGATTTCGAATCAAGCCTAAACCTCTACCGGCCATTTCTTTTAAGGGATCATTTGGGGCATTTACCCCTCATCTCCATAATCAAATGTGGAGAGTCAACAATCCGGGAAAGGCGTAAGGCTGCCATCCAATTCAAACATTTCGAGATTCACTTACCATCAAAGACGAAAACTCCACTCTGGAGAGTTCAGGATATCCTTACTTGAGACTAATTGATATTACACAGTTTTGTATGCCTTTTTTGTGTTATATCGAATGTAATCAAATAATATATACGTGCAAGAGACTCTCTCTCTCTCTCTCTCTCTCTCTGGTTTGTAGAGTGAGATGCTATGAGGATTTCTTGTCCTCATGCTTTCCTCCTCGGTGGCTCGGTCGAGGAGGACTTCCCAACTTAAGCTTCTCGTTTGCCCTCCAGATAAATCTTCTGTCCAGATTTCTCCGAAGAATCGTTCTCGTAAGGCTTTTGATTCCTCTTATGAAATAGTTCAAAGTTGCTAACTCTCTGGGACACCATCTGCTATGAACCCTCTGCTCTCTCCCTACCAAAGCCTCTTCTAGCCAACACAAAAGTTTTTCTGATATAAGACAAGTAGCAGCAAATTTCTTTTTATGATAGAGAGATATTATATATATATATATATATAATAACTAAAATATAATATGAAAGAATTTGAATAATTACTGGATTCACTCTAGCTCAAGGAGCAAACTCCCAAGATAAAGGTCCCGCACCTCCGCACGTCTCTAGATGATGGAATCATATCATCTTAAACATAATTGTGATCTTACATCACTCGTACACATGGTAAAAAAAATAACATGATTCATCGATTCATCTATCATTCACGTATTACAATGTTCTAGCCCATTTTTATAAGCTAAGTACAAGAAAAAAAAGAAAATTATAAAAATAAAAAATTTACAGTAGCATTAAATCAAATATATGATTTGATCTTCCCCTTAAAGAAGGCAATATTATTGATAGATATACTTCCATCCTTGTACATACTAATCTTCATAAAATCTTTCATCAAAATTTGAATTCTTCAATCACAATCATAATTTAATTTTTCTTAAATTCTTTTCATATTTTCTTCTTCTTTAGTAAACTAGCAAACTAGACCAAACTTATATAGTATGTTGTCATGTGACAACTTATGTTATGCAAAATAGCCCATAACTAATCAAATTTATATAAATAAGAGATAGATAAGATTAGTTTTGCATCATACGCTTTTGCTGGAACTCATCTAAAGTTTATATAATTGAGATATGGATTGACCTTGATGATAGAATATCCTAGTTAAACCAAAAGCTCTAATATCAATCCGATGTAGGATGAGTAGTTGCGAATTTCTTTTTGATGATAATGAGATAAAAAAAGAAAAAAAATATAATAATAAAAGATAATATGAAAGAACTTGGATAACTATTAAACTCACTTTAGCTAAAGCATAGGATGAAGGCCTTATATCTCCACGTCTCACATGTTTCCACACGTGAAAAATAGAATCATACCATTTGAAACATAATTGTGATCTCACATCACTCATACACAAGATAAGAAAATAACATAATTGATTGATTCATCTCTCATTCCTACATTATAATGTTCTGGATCCTTTTTATAAGCCTAGTACAAGAAAAGAAAAGAAAATTATAAAAGTAAAAAATTGACAATTGCATCAAATCAAATATATGATTTGATCTTTCCTTTGAAGAAGGTAATATTGTTGATTGATATACTTCCATCCTCGTAGAGATCAATCTTCATAAAATCTTTCTTCAAGATTTGTAATCTTTAATCACAATCATAATTTGATTTTTCTCAAATTCTTTCCATATTTTCTTCTTCCTTGAGTAAACTAGCAAACTAGATCAGAATTATTTAGCATGTTGCCATGTGACAACTTATGATATGCAAAATAACCCTTAACTAATCAAATTTATTTAAATAAAAGATAGATAAGATTGCTTTTGCATTACTTCTAATACATCTCAGCCCTCTCTCCCCTCTTTTGCAACCCTTGAGTAGTCCTCGAAGTCTCTCGCATCTAAGGGTCAATTTGGTGTCGAAATTAGAATAGTGCCCTCTCCTCCCCTTAGGCAAGAATTTTATCCTGCATCAACTAATGTGATTGTTGTTTAGGAGGCTAAGCTCTCTGAATGCTATTAGCCATAGCAATTTAGTTTAGTAGGTTGATTTTTGAGACGTCCACCAACTCTAGAGGCTATCTGGTTGGTGACGGTAAAGCTCTAACAGGTTTCTCACCCTTTAGCCATGGATTTTTTCTTTTTCACTTTTTCTCTTATGAGGATGCCCTGAAGGTCCTCACTGAGGATCCTTGGTCCATTAAAGGATAGCTTCTTAAGCTTTCTCCTTAGAGGAGACCTAATTTCAAACCCTTACATGAGACTATTTGTTCTACACCTATGTGGTTATATGAAATTTTATTTTGTGTTGCAGCTATCTTTAGTAGACCCCTTAAGGTCTATCCCTTCTCATTGTCTTTTGAGATAGATAAATTTATTGAAGTCTATGTTAAGGTTGATCTTTCGATGCCTTTGAAATAGGGTCTTTGAATTTTTAACCCTTTATAGCACTTCTTCAAACTAGTTTTCGATAAGAACTTGTCGATAGTTTACTTCTGATAATTATGTTGAACATAGAACATCAATGTGTCCGACATGTGAGGCAAGGTCGAATTCTCCAACTGGTACTATGTAGGATGGCTCTCTTGGAGGCACAACCACTAGTGCCATGGTTGGGAAACCCTCCTTTACTAACCAAAACACCCAAATGGAGGATGCTCTTTTTGGACCTTGGATACATGTCCAGAAGAGAGCTCCTATTCGTCGAAGTAGGACTAAGCCATTGACAGAGTCGAGGAAGTCAATGGCTTATGTTAACGGGCATGTCCCATAAGATTTAATTGGGGTTTCCAAGGAAGCTACTAAGGTGCACAGGCTTAGAGGGTGATGGGTTCCAAGGCAGGGGTGTTCGGCTCAAAGTCTCCAACTCTTGACTTGATGCAAGTGTTTAGGGGTCCAAAGAGGTGTTAGGATCCTTTTACTTTCTAAGCTTTTAAATAATAATTATTGAGTCTATTTAGTTCAGTTAGAGTCGGAACTATATAAATAAGGATGTAAATGTTTCTTTTGGACAATCAAGGAAATATTATTCAATCTTTTGACAAACCTTAGGAGGTCGATCCCCTCAAAGTGATCAAGGAGGTCGATCCCCTCGAAGTGATCATCCCTTTTTTCTTCTTTCTTTTACGATAAGACCTTAGAGTTTTATCATTTGGTATCAGAGCAGCGATTCTTCACGTCCTCACTGTAGTGATTGACATAGCTATCAAAAATAAAAAATGTGTGAGAAAGGGTGAAGCCGGCAGCCACGTACGCCGATCCTTCTCAACCAAGAAGGAACCCTTGCATCCCAACCTGTGACCACCACTGCCCCTTCTCCACCGCCACCACTACTTCCCGATTGGCACCACTGCTACTGCAACTCCCCGACCAGTGACCACTACCGCTGCCACGCCCCAACCAGCAACCTTCCCTCCTCGCTCCCCTATCTCGCTCGAGCAAGAAGGGCTGCGACCGCTATTTCCCAGCCAACGGACCACCCCCTCGTAGCTTCTACCATTGGCGATGCTGCCCTAGTCGCACCACCATCGTTGCCTCTCTTTGGGTCATAGTCACAACCGCCGGTTGCCACCCCCCCTTGCGGTGACCGAAACATGGCAACTCACTGATTGCCCTTATTTTCAACTGCGCCACCACTACTTCTCTTCTCCACTGGTATTCATAGCACCGTCGCCTCCCAACCGAGCCACCACTGCTGCCAGCCACGGTCGGTCGTGATCATTTGGCATCGCCAGTAGCTCCTTCTACGCTGCGACAGAAACAGAGTATTCTCTACTGCTGTAACCATCGATCCCTCTGCTGCTGCAAGCGTCGACTACCACCATCGTCACTGCTACTTCCCGGTCGATGATGACTGCCACTGATTCCTCTTCTCCATCGCATCCTCAACCCCCCTTTGCTCTACATTCTTTATCGTAGTTGTCGGTTGCCACCACTACCGCCTCAACCCCGATCACTTCAATGCCACCTCCCTCTTGTTCTGCCTCCACTGCCACAATCACCGATTGCCATCACCGTAGCCTCAACCCAGTTGCTTGGCGATCGCTCCCTTGGGTCACAGTAGTTACAGCCGTCGCCTTCCAATCCCCGGCGCTCTCATCTCACGTAGCGATAGAAACATAGGACAACAACTATTTCTCCTCGCAGCGATAGTAGCACTGCCCTTAGCATCTGCTTCCTTGGCAGATTCACATCCATAATGCTGATGCGCTTGACCGGACATCAAAAATAAGAATTGGGGATTATCGATTTACAGTCTTATATAATGGCTACCGATAACTCAATGAAAGCATAAATGGAAACCTTGAAATCCATAATTGAGAATCAGCTATAAGAAACCTTCATGATTTCAAAAAGAGTTTATTGGAGCACTTTAGCAGGTTTCAATAGGATGGGAGCTCAAGTTCTACATTGAACAGACTTGGAGATATAGGAAAAGGGCCCCAAGATTGTGACACAAATTACCTATGCATTAAGGTAGAATTTTCAAGATGGGAAGATGGGGATCCGACCAGTTGGATCTCCAGGGTGGAAATTTTTTTTCATTTTCACATGACTCTAGAAGAATCCAAGATAGAAATAGCCTCAATCCAGCTAGACGACGATGCGATCTAATGGTATGATTGGTATAAAACTTGCCACGGAGTTTCTTCACGGGAGCAATTCAAAAGAGGACTTCTTGTTCTCTTTGGCCCATCCGAATATGAGAATGTTGATGGGCAGCTCGCTAAAATTCGTTAGACCTCTACAATATTGGAATATCAGAGCAAGTTTGAAAGATGATCAAATCAAGCTAGAGATTGGTTGGAATGATAACTTTTGGGTACATTTATTGAAGAGCTTAATCTAGATATCCGGTGTGAAGTTACGACTCATTAACCCCGCACTATGATAGCTGCGATCTCATTTGCACGCCTACATGAGGAAAAAATCAACATGGAATATCGTCAAAATAGAGGTGTCAATAAACAAGTTATTAGCAAGCAGCCCACCCTATCTACTCTCAGTCGAAATCCTAACACTCGAAGACTAACCTGAGAAGAGATCAAAGAAAGATCAACGAAGGGTTTGTGCTGGCATTGCGATGAAACGTGGACTAAAGAGCACTGACACAAACAAGGGAAACTTCTGATGATTGAGCCAATTAAGGAGGAACCAGAAGCAGAAGAGTTGGACTCCGATCATGAAGGTGTAGAAACTGATGAAGATATGAAAGCCATCACACATATAGTGCATGCATTGGCTAGCTATGCGAACCCACAAACTATGAAAATCGGAGGAACTTTGAAATATCGGCCTGTCACCGTTTTAATTGATATAGGTAGCACTAATAATTTTATGGATAGGAAAGTTATAGCCCGATTAGCTTACCACATCGAATTTTATGATAAATTTGAAGTCAAGGTCATCGATTGACAGATTTTAATCTGTGATAGCAAGTGCTCAAAGATAAAACTGACATTGTAGGGCCAAGAATTACTTGTGGATTTCTTTTTACTACCCTTATAAGACTATGAAGTGGTGCTTAGAATTGAATGGTTATCAACCTTAGGTGATATTTTCTAGAACTTTTCTAAACTAATTATGAAGTTTTTTATTAATGGAAAGCAGGTTATCCTTAAGGGAAGACGCGGAGGTAAGGTTACAACTATCACTAGCCATCGGATGGAGCAGGTTCTTCGAAAGACACACACCGAATTTTTGGTGCAATTGCAGAACATTGAAAAGGAAATGACAGTGCACATTCCAATTGGAAATATTGATTCACTGCTCAAAGAGTTTGCAGATGTCTTTGCAGAGCCACAAGGACTTCCACCTCTTCGACATCATGATCATCGGATTCCAATATTACCCGGGAAAGCACCAACCAACGTCCGATCCTATAGATATCCACATTTCCAAAAGGTAGAGATAGAGAGGATTGTCATAGAGATGCTCAAAACAGGAGTTATAAGAGTTAGTGTTAGCCCATATTCCTCCTCAGTCTTACTGGTCAGAAAGAAGGATGGCTCATGGCGGATGTGTGTAGACTACAGAGCACTCAACAGTATTACGGTAAAAGATAAATATCATATTCCAATAATGGATGAACTGTTAGATGAATTGGGAGGAGGTCAGGTTTTCACTAAATTGGACCTACGATCGGGCTATCATCAAATCAGAGTACATGATGGTGACGTTCCGAAAACTGCCTTCAGGTCACATAACGATCATTATGAGTTTCTAGCAATGCCTTTTGGATTAACCAATACGCCCTCTACCTTTCAGAGTTTAATGAATGATATATTTCGTACTCATCTCCGTAAGTTTGTTCTGATTTTCTTTGATGATATTTTGATATATAATCCTTTCCTATAGAGTCATTTATTATATTTACGAATTGCCTTTAATATTCTTCATGAGCATGGTCTTTTTGTCAAGAAATCCAAGTGCAGTTTTGGGCAACCAGAGGTTGAGTATCTCGGCCATATCATCTCTTATAAGAGTGTTGCAGTTATCCTTAAAAAATCTAAGTGATTAAAGACTGGCCAATTCCAAAGTCAATCAAAGCTTTAAAGGGGTTCTTGGGACTTACGAGCTATTACCGAAAGTTTGTGAAGAATTATGGCAAAATCAATGCCCCCTTAACGTCACTTCTGAAGAAAGATGCATTCAGATAGTCAGAAGAGGCAACTCAGACATTTAATTTCTTGAAAATTGCAATGACTACTATACCAGTGCTTGCTTTACCCGATTTTAATAAGTTATTTGTGATTGAATCTAATGCTTCTAGAATCGGTATAGGGGTTGTATTAATGTAGGAAGGCTAGCCTATCGCTTACGTTAGTTAGGCTCTTTCCCCTTCCCATCTGAGTTTATCTATTTATGACAAGGAGATGCTAGCCATTATACATGCAGTCATAAAATGGAGACCTTACCTAATTGGCCGGTGGTTTCAAATACGCACTGATTACAAAAGCCTCAAATATTTTCTAGAGCAAAAGATTTCTTTTTTAGAGCAGTAGAAATGGGTCACAAAGCTACTAGGATTTGATTATGAGATCATTTATAAAAAAGGGAGCGAGAATCTAGATGCAGATGCACTCTCACATCTACTAGAACAAGCTAAACTAATAGCTATTTCTATTCCTATTTGTGAGACTTTGGAAGTTATTAAAAGGGAATAGTCATATGATCCTGAGATCCAAAATATCATAAAAAAACTAGAAGAAGCTCCAAGTTCTATCCCAAATTATAGTTGGGATTCAGTGGACTTACGTTATAAAGGCCGAATAGTTGTAGCACCACTTTTTTTTTCCAGGAGATAATTCTGAAAGAGTTTCATTCATCACCAATTACTAGTCATTCTAGATTTCTCCGTACTTATAAATGAGTTCAACAACTTTTTTATTAGAAAGGTATGAAACATTTTATCAAGAAATTTGTTGCTGAATGTGATGTTTGCCAACGCCACAAAAGTGAGACAGTAGCCAACCCAAGCTTGCTACAACCCCTCCCTATTCCTGATGCTACTTGGATCAACATATCTATGGATTTCATTGACGGACTCCCACTATCTCAAGGAAAAAGAACTATATTTGTAGTTGTGGATAGGCTTACAAAGTATGCTCATTTCTGTGCTTTACGACATCCTTATGCTGCCGCAAGTGTTGCTCGTATTTTTGTGAAAAATATAGCTAAATTGCATGGGAGTCCCTATTCCATTGTTAGTGACAGAGACAAGGTTTTTACTAGCTCCTTTTAGACAGAACTTTTCCGTTTACAAGGTACTCAGCTGAATATGAGCACTGCTTATCATCCACAAACAGATGGGTAAACTAAAGTGATAAACAGGTGCCTAGAAAATTACCTCAAATGCTTTACCAGTGACAAGATGAAGGAATGGATTAAATGGCTTCCCTAGACGGAGTGGTGGTATAATACCTTTTACCATTCTTCTATTAAAATGACTCCCTTTGAAACAATTTATGGTCAAGCCCTACCTACAATTACAAAATATATACCTAGTTCTTCTAAAGTTGATCAAGTGGACAAGGAATTGATGGATAGAAATAAGATTATTTAGTTTTTAAAGGATAACCTCATAGCTGCACAAGCCAGAATGAAACAACAAGCTGACAAACACCGAAGTGAATGAGAATTTATCATGGGTGATTAGGTTTTTCTTTGTCTTCAACCGAACAAGCAAACTTCTATAAAGGTTCAATCTTCCATGAAGCTATCTCCTCGATTTTTTGGGCCTTATAAGGTATTAGAACGTATTGGACCAGTTGCCTACCGTTTGGATTTGCTTGCTAGCTCTAAAATACATCCAGTTTTTCATGTTTCATACCTTAAGAGGAAGTTGGGTGATGATGAGATAATACAGCGCCATTTACCGGACACCTCTACTATTGGGGAAGTTTAAGCTCAACTACAAGCCATACTTGATCCACGAGTTGTAATGTATCACAAACATCCTGTGACAGAAGTGCTGGTATAATGGGCTAACTTACCAAATAAAGATGCCACTTGGGAGTCCTATAGAGCACTAAAAGAGAAGATTCTAGAATTTGATGCTGCTCAGCCTTGAGGACAAGGCTGAATTGAAGGAGGAGGAATTGATAAGATCCTTTTAATTTTTTAGCTTTAAAATAATAATTATTGAGTTTGTTTAGTTCAGTTAAAGTCGGAACTATATAAATAGGGATGTAACTGTTTCTTTTGGGCAATCAAGGAAATATTATTCAGTCTTTTGATAAACCCTAGGAGGTTGATCCCCTCGAAGTGATCAAGGAGGTCGATCCCTCGAAGTGATCATCCATTTTCTCTTCTTTCTTTTATGATAAGACCTTAGGGTTTTATTAGGAGGTCAGCTTTATTAGGATCGAGAGTCCATGGTCGGCACTAAGAGGGGTGGTGAATTAGTGCAGTGGTAAAAGTTACGTCTTCAAAAACTTTCATACGATAAAAGCCGTTTAAGTTGAAAATCGATTTTGGAAACTTAACTTGAAAGCATACGTTTATGAATTGAAGGCAGTAAGCACTTAAAGAGGTTTGCAGTAAAGTAATAGCAAGAATAAAATGCAAACCAGAGAGCACGGTAATTTTATAGTGGTTCGGTCGTCGTGACCTATA
>LVTN01000250.1:158147-168814 GCA_001649415.1 Musa itinerans
ATACCTTTTACACCCCTCTTCTCCTTTTACCAAGTTTAGGAGATAACCCTTACAACCACTCACTCACTCCTCTCTCAAACTATTCTAACTTAGAGTAGATGAGAGAAATCTAAAGAGATTGCAGCAGCTTTTCTTTACTTTTAAACTCTTTGTGCTTGTATGCTTTAACTAGGGATGGGAGGGGATATTTATAAGCTTCAAGTTGATTCAAACTTGGAGCCTAAAACTTTCCTATCCCGGGTTCCCCGGGCACGCGCGGTACCACCGCCCAATGTCACTCTGACGTTGACACTGCCTTGGGCGATACCATCGTTTGGGGGCTAGTGTTGGGCGGTACCACCGCCTGACACCGTCTCGAAGACTGTGCCACGACGATGAGAATTCTTGGAGCACTGTTTGAGCTTCTTATTAGGCCCAACACAATTCTTACATGGGCATAGCTGGTCCTTAATTGGGTTGGCCCAAATCTAAGCCCAATTACGTGTTAACTATGATTCCTAAGACATATTCTAAGAAGTCCGTAAGTCTTGGTTCTTCTAGCGAGCTTCCGGCGATCTTCCGGCGAACTTTCGACGATCTCTCGGCAATGTTCCGGCGAACTCCCGGCAAGCTCCTAAACTTCACGACAATCTTCTTGGTGAGTTCAGACGAGCTTCTTGGCAAGCTCCGCGACTTCTCGGCTGGTTCCGCCAGAACTTCCGATGAACGTCCGGACTTCCGACGAACTCTCAAACTCCCAACGATGTCGCGTCCTTGACTCCGGGACTTCATTTTGCTTCATGTCTTGCTATCGTAGTTAATCCTACACATGTAAAACACACTTCGATCTAGACAATTAATACTAAGCATTAATCATGTTGTCCGGCATGTCATTGGTCCCTCGACGCTTCGTTTGATTCTTCGGCGCATCGTCCTCTTTTGCAGCCTATTGCCCAATCAACCAGTTGACTCTGCAACTCCGATATTCTTGGCGCAATATCTGCTCTTCTTGGCCTGATACCTGAATCCACAGCCCGAAGCCTTCTGTCAATATATCGACCGATCCTCCGACCTGATGTCCAATCTTTTGACATGTTTTCCCTCGGCACAACATGATTCTTCCTGTTTTAATTGTCTCATCCTGATCGAAGCATCCTGCGTCACTCAAAACGTAGATT
This sequence comes from Musa itinerans, assembly GCA_001649415.1. NCBI lineage: Eukaryota > Viridiplantae > Streptophyta > Magnoliopsida > Zingiberales > Musaceae > Musa > Musa itinerans. Next base: position 159,305 of record LVTN01000250.1, read on the forward strand.
AAAATATAAACACTTATCAATTAGTTTCATCATCAAAATCTGAGATTCAACAAGCTTCTTGTCCTTAAAACCCCATCACAACTGTGCCCTCTCATGTAATCATGCTTGGTCATTCATATGACACATCATATCATTTCTTGTATCCCACTGATGAATCTTCCTCTTATGGTAAGAGGCCTTTGAAACCTAATGTTGAGGGCAATATGATCACTTCGACAATGGGCCCTTCCACTTTTTATGATGTTGCTTTGGGGGGAGGGTAAGTGGATCCCTTTTGCTTATCCATTTACTCTCTTTGGACAATTCTGACGCTAATCCTCTTGCTTCCTCTTTTTCTCAACTAGTCTCCATGTGGAAGGGAGCCTTTGCAACTCTAGACCAGGAAGGGGGAACAACTACTGCCATTGAGGTCAATAGGGTTCATAACCTAAATTAGGAGATTGCCAACTCCACTCTCTTGAAGGACTTCCCCTTACCCTGTTTGACTTTGAAGGCGAACTTTAAGCCTATTGCCTCTAAGTCAAGCCTAAGACGAGCCACAATAAGAAGCAACATACTATGACATGGGAAGCATCTATGGCCTTAGTTCTTTTAGAGAACTCAAAGAGAAGCTCATCATCATTTAATATATGTTTCTCATGAAGATCGTTAACTGAAACTGTAGAGGCCTTCATAAGAGACTGATTAGGGATTTTATTCAACATTCGACTCAACTACATCACATTGATTTGCTATTTTGTATAAAACCCACCAATCAATGCCACAAGCAAAGAGGATTGTAAGGATCATGGGCTATGCTTAGGAGTGTTAGGTTATAGAGTCCTTTGACACTTCGGGTGACATTATGATTGTGTGGTGATTTAGTATGATACTCGTTCAGATGATATCCAACAACTCTCAAGCTATTCATGTTGTGGATCATTTTTGGTCCTCTTAGCTTCCTCTTGAGTAGACTAGTGAGGTTGTCGATCATTTTTGCTCCTGTCAACTTTCTCTTGAGTGGATTAGGACTTTTCTAGTTTTTATTCCCAAATGTTAGAACCCTTCCTATATTAAGGACTTCCACTCAATCTCCTTGTGCAACATGAACTATAGAATATTATCTAAGGCTTTAGTCAATCATCTTAAATCTCTTTTGAATAATCTCATCTCTAAGGAGCAATTTGTCTTTATTGCCAACTATAGCATATATGATAACATACGTATGGCTCCGGAAATAGTGTACTCCATGCATTGCTTTAGGAGTAAGAATCCATTCATCTTAGTTAAAATTGGTTTAGAGAAAGCGTATGATAAGATTTCTTGGAATGTTGTTATTAATATGTTAGATTCTCTAAATGCCTAATTGGCTAGATTTACTCATACATCTCCTCCCCTACCTTTGCATGCTTACTTAATGGGAAGCCTTCCCATTGGTTTGGTTTAAGAGCGATAGAGGTATCAAGCAAGGGGACCCAATATCACCCTACTTATTTATCATTGTTTCTCAGCTGTTATCCTTTCTCTTGAACCAGGCTTGTGATAGGAACCTAATCACCCTATTTTGCTTCAAACGTACTTATAAATCATGTTATCTTCTTTATGTTGATGATATCCTTTTGTGCTTTCGTGCTAATAAGAAATCTTGTGATACCATCCTCCAAATTCTTAAGATTTATGAATCCTTAACTAATCTTAAGGTTAATAACCTCAAGTTTGCTATTTACTTTTTTACATAACACACCTAATGATATTCGAAAGGAATTCTACAATCAATTTCAAATCCTGAAGGCTGAATTTCATTTTAAATATCTGGGCACCCTTATTGCTCTTATGTGTGTTCCTATCCTCCAATAGCTTACTAATTACCTTAGTTCTTAGCAAGGTTCATTGCTCACTCAAGCAGAGAGGGTTGTGCTTAAAAATTCTATGCTGATTGCCCTTCCTTAACATTTTTTGTGACAAAAGAAGGATGGATCTAGGGGAATTCATCTACTCTCTTGAGACCTAATTACTCTTCCTAAATAGCATGGTGGCCTTGCGATTAGGGATATCCATCACACCAAATTCACCCTCCAAACTAAACATATTGCTCAATATCTTAATAAGGAGGACTTAATCTAGGTTGATATGATGATGTCTGCCAAAGATGATTAGATATCTCCTTGGAATGATAAGATTTGCACCAAGCTACTGCTTATTCTGCCTTCAAATTTCTTTAATTTGTTCGTAATGAGTCTGGATTAGTGAGATGGGTGGCGATCTTCTAGTTTAATCATGGATTGAGATTTTTTTTTTTTTTTTTTTTTGAAAATTCCTCCATTGTAACCTCCCGACGACATCTGTTAGGCTTGCTGCTATTAGAAGGAGCATCAACGATTTGTAATAACTCTCCGGAGACTGTGGAGCATCTATTTTTTGAATGTAGTCATGCATTACGAGTGTAAGAATTAGTTAGTCAGAAGTTGGAGCGCCTCCTTCCCAATTTGGAATGTTGGAGTGATGCGAGGTAGTTCCTCCTATTGACAAACAACCTGGCACAGTGGTTGGCTAGGCGTAGACGCTCTTTGCTCTGAATGAAAGGGGTGGGTTTTCTCCAACAAAGTGACACGGTTTTGGGCCACTTTGTTGCTCTATTCTATTCTATTCTATTATATTCTATTCTATGATGATGTGTAACTGGGCAAGAGGAAAATGATAGGGTAGAGCGGATCCTTGTTGGATGGACTCGATCTACTACGGGTTTCTTTAAACTTTACTGTGATGGGGGTCTTGTGATCGAAATCAGATAGGGAGGGGGGTTGCAGTTTCATCTCCAGAGACCTTCATGCTTCTTGTATTTTTTTTATGATTATAGGAGATTGAAAGTGAGTAATGGCCTATTGTGCGAAGCGCCTAAGATATCTAGGAGGAAATACAACAGAAGGTTTTGGATATGGGGATCTCACTTAAACTTAGAATCATAATAGATTCCCAAATCTCATTGACAATTTTGTATGACGATGGTCTTTTTGTATAGATTCCTCTTTCTTTTCTTAGCAAAATAGAAAAACAAAAACAAAAGGATCAATGGGTTCAACAGTCTTAAAGCACAGTAATGGTTTGAATGATGCCAAGATTCTCAAATTCTTTGTTTCTTCCATTGGTGTTTCAGTCACAGTGTTACAAATTGCCTCATTTCTCTGCATTACATAGGTAACGTACAAAAAATTATCGAGCATAATTCTCCCCCAAAATCCTGAGGCTGGAGCATCATGAAGATACTACGGAAACTGCCAGTCCTAAATAATCATACACGATGACATATATCTTTGCTTCATGGCCACTGCTATTCGCTGTGGGAGCATTCTGTAGCTTATAACCCAGCAAATACAATCATCTTTTGCTAAAATTATGGTTCTTGTTTGCATATGGCTCGGCACCAATGTTTGTGGAGGCATCTTCACCTTTAGTTCTTCTATAAAACAGCACATAAGCTGCAGCAGATTTAACATCTTCCTCGTTGATAGGTGAAATATGGCTATCATCAAAATTATACCACCTATTTTCATCCAGAAGCTGCATGAGAAAAACGAAATATAAACATTCTTTGTTGTTTATTACACAGATTTGGAGAAAAAGCTCAAGCCAAGTAGACTAGCAGTAACAATCATGAACTTCATGAAAATACACTGATAAGAAGCCATTTGATATTGTAGAATAAACACGTGTCGATCATAAACAACATCAGATTGCATAACTAACGAAGAAAGTTGATGACGACAATCATAGAAAAATATAATCACGTGTCAATCATAAACAACTTGAATGATGATAACGGTGAAAGTAGTATGCCTTTCCATGATGGCAAGAACAAGACACTATAGAGGCAAATGTTCCATTGGCCTGCATCTGTGATTTATTAATGTGCTCCAACATACCATGACATCACTAGGCCATGATGTGCAGGGAATGTGGCTCATCACTAGCAAACTAAGTAGCCTATTGTTGTATCCTTACCTTCTTTTTGTATTAACAGATCAAATGGTGAATTCTGTAACAAGAAACATTAATTACTAAAATATTTCCAAAAAATTAAAACTCACCTTGATGTGTGCAGTATAATGCCCACTTGCCATGCTACCATAGTGGTTACTCAAGGCATAAAGCTCATAAATCTGGCGCGAACCTTTCTTGTGTGCCACATAATTTGTCAAATCCAAGTCATGAATCGGGAAATTGACAAAAGTTTCTAGTTTATGCTTTGTTGACCGGCTGAAGGAGAATCTTTTCAGATGAATAACCAGAACCTCAGGAAGCCTCCAGAGGTCCAACTTTTTGCTAGCTTGTCTTTGCTCCTTGCACCTTGGGCAGTACCTAAAGGATAATCATGTTCCACAAGTTAATGAGATTGGAAGCAACAAAATATGTCAAGAAAAAGAAAAAACAACACAAACTGCATGAACGATAGCATAGGTTTTCACAGAGAAAGGAAGCATATGCTTGTGTTTGCGTCAATTGATGAACCAAACTATCCCAAAATATTTAGTGAATAAGAACTGCAGAAGGTTCTGGCATTCATAGAGTATGAAAATAAAAAATATAAATGGAAAATATAAAGTTTATGGCTGAATTAAAAAAGGATGCATTTTTTTCACTTACACAAGGACAATATGGAGCATTGCTAACAGTTCCTGTTCATCTTTCCGGATAGCACTAAGGTTCCATTTACATACCACTAGGCTAAATGTCTGATATTTTCTATAAAGCATCTGCTATAACCCTATGAAGCTAAATATTATATCATCCACTTATGAAGCAAAGCCTTGGAAACTTTTAACTAAAACAGCAAAGACATTTAATGAACCTAGCAACAAGAAATTGACACCCACCACATATCTTCAGGAACTAGTGGTTCCTCTCTCAAGAAAGCATCCAGACATGTATATAGTGAGAGAGGTTCATTACGAGTCCTCTTTGGTGCAGGAGCATACTTGAACACTTCTGGATGATTCTCAAAGTGATGTGTATCATACTTCTTAAGATCCTTTTTTGACCAATTAATAAACAGCAGGAGTGATGTTGATGACCCAGGCACCACGATAGGTTTTTCTTCTGACGGCAAATCAACTGGTGTATCATGTTCATCAACCAATTGAAGATGCATTTTATAGGTTGATTCTGCTTTAGAGTGATATTCTTGATCCTTCAACTGATCATCAGAATCTAAGCAAGCTTCATGGGTTCTATATTGAGGATCGTGTGCTGCTGCATTTACGCTGGAATCTGACTTGCTAAAAGACTGTATATCCTCATTTCCCAGCATAGGAGCAAGAATTCTCTGAAGTATATCTTGTATAGCAGCACCTGTGGCAAGTATATCGCGTGATATTAATGCAAGCAAAGGTATACCATAGGATTCCCAGGCCACTGAGCTGCTGATGCTGCCAGGTCCTCTGAAAGATTTAATATGACTTGGTGAGTCAAAGAACAAGTAAACATGGTATAGTTAAGGATACAACAAAGTCCATGAGGGTATTATGACAAAAGGCTGACAGTAAATGGAAACAACCGAAAAGGAGAAAACCCAAGGCTCATAATTTTGCAAAATATAAATGAATATAAATGGCAGGGATTGACATGAGCTTTTGTTTTAGAAAATGTGAGCCTCAAGTTTGGATTCTACAATAAATTATAATTGAACAATAATTTCATATGCATAAAATCAATAAGAGGTACACCAGAATTTTTAATATGTAACTTGATATATTGATACTATGCTGATTTGATTGAAGCATCTCCCAATCTAAATCCCTGTGGATTGGTGATGAAGTTGGACTCAACTCAACTTGAAATTTGTTTCATTTTAATCTACTTTTTTTTTTCTTATCTTTAAGATAATTTTAGTACTTAACGTGGGATTTTTGTGAAAATCATAAATTATAACATTTCTGAGATTATTCAAGGAATAACAAGGAAGCCAATGAAAAAAGAAAGGTTGAAAAAAAACCCACAATTTGGGATTACAAGGATCGATCGACAATTCTAACTCTACAAATAAGTTAAATCATATATAAAAAAGAAAGCCAATTAACTATAACAAAGGAAGCCAATTAATTAGTTGCCAAAACAAATTTGAAAATTTATCTTCCTCAAAGAAAGAACAAATGATTGGCTTACCCTGATGTAATTCTTTTAACGGTATTTTACTATTTTTTTTATTTTTTATTTTATCATACTTGAGGGTCTGAGTTGATGAGAATTTTTTTCTCCCAATACATGTAGGTGGTGTGAGCCCACAATCTTTTCCCCTAAGCGAATTCAAAGGAATTGGAATGAGTCCAAAACAAGGTTTGCCATATCATGCCAAGCGGCAGTGCCGGTCCTGGTCTGGACAGGTACATACTGGCATACCATATGTCGGTAAACCGGTATGTACCGACAATCTAACCACTTATTATCTTCTTCTCTCTTCCCCAATTATCTAACCACTTATATTCCATAATTGGACAAGCCATGAAGTCCCAATAATCCTTGCTGTCCTAGGCTTCTCTTTGATCACACACATTCATCAAAACCCTAACAGTTAAAAACTTGATGTCGTTGGAGCTACCAGGTACTGAATCAACCTCATAATCAAGTAAAAATAGCCACAAAGAGTAGCATCAATGCTGTTTTCTCCCTCAAGACTAATATTGAATTTGCACTCCATGTATTTTAAATGTTGTTAGTTATGACTACTATTTTTAGTGAATTGTGTGTTCTACCATATCTTCCCCTCTCTGTATTGTCATATTTTTCTCTTTCCATCAATTTTACTCCCAATACCTTAAGCCTTAACACCCTCAAGTGTCCTACATCATGAGCCATATATGTAAAGAAAATGTACCAATACAAGAAGTAATTACAAAATAATGATAATGTACAAATTAAAGATAAATATTGTTCTTCACAAGTTTTGGCATCTTATTAGCTACAAGATGATATTAGGCTGAATATATCTTATAATTGTACCAGTCCTGTAAGTTATCAAAACTAAGATTGGTACTGAAAACCAGAAAGTTACCTCTGTGTTGCATCTGGGTCCCTGGACTTTTAAAAGTCACATTTGGGTCTCAAAAGTTTCGAAAATGCTACAAGTTACCAAATTCTTCCCTCAATGTAGTATTTTTTTCTTTTTTCTTTTCACCATTTCTATTACTGATCTCTTAAGCGTTAGCGCCCTTTATGCTGTCCTACATCACAAGCCTTGTATTTATAGAAAAAATACTGGTTTGGAGAGTACTTACACTTCATGACGATGTACAAATTGAAGATAAATAGAGTTCTTCACAACTTTTGGGATCTTATAAGCTACAAGGTGATCATCATCTTTGATTGTTGATAGCAGGATTAAAGGATCTTCCAGAAATTGACGGATCATGTGTCCATGTATCTGTGAAATTGTTTCAATAGAAATTATGAATTAGAAACTAGAGCTCACACTGGCCACTGCATTTCTGCCAAAAAGAACATTTCTGCAAACCTCTGCAAGTAGTAGTTTCTCTCCATTTTTTAAGGAGCATGCATTGCTTAAAGCCTGGATCAAGTCCCTGCACCGACCCTGCTTCGGTACACTTACAGTACAAGTCGTTGGAAGAGCACTCCCGTCACTAGTGAAAACCACGACAGTCATAGTCCGTGAAGAAGCAGATTGTAAAGGCAACGAGAGGTACATAAATGGATCAAATGTCACAGACACTTTCCCACAAACAGGACACACCAGAGTGGACTTGTATTGACCCTGTTAAATTTGCAATGATCAGCCAAAGAAAATGAATGATCTATCAACAGCAGATATCAAGCAACCAGCAGCAGAATTAAAAAAAAAAAATCACTTGCAAAATGCAAAGAAATGAAAGAGACTTATACCACTCCCTTCCCCTCGTATGATTCCAGGTCCAGATGCTTGGTCATTTATAGATCTAAACCAGTTGGATTTGATAACTGACCCAGCTTACAAAGGACAAGTTTTAACCTATGGCAAAATCTAAATTTTCGTACAAGGCATAGAGTTGACTTTTATTAATTTGACTTTACTCTTGGAGTACTCAAACGAGGAAGGGCATCCCTATTTTTCATTCACATAAATATCTGGAAAGCAAAATAAGAATATGAAGTGCATACTGTTAATTACTGAATCGTATCACATGATGCTAGCTTGTATCAACTCACAAGATACCAGCTTACATCAAGCCCTCATGATTTGACATAGATCAACAACATAGTAATCTTAGTTTACCAGTGTTAGGCTCTATTTCTGATAATAACTTCAGACTTATTTATTTATTCTCACTTCTTCAATGCATCCCCCTTTCCCATTTAGTATCTGGTCAATTTGGCTAATGCAGAGTTGGTATTCGTCATCTGAAAATAGATCCTGGTTTACAGGCTTATCGAGGTAAAAGTTCCTTTCAGTGTATTAAAATCATTGATCAAACATGAAGTTTACATAAGGTTTTCAAGATTTGTTTAGACACATGCTAATAACAAATTATGCACTGGAATAGGCTGAAAACCTTATCAAATTTTGTGTCTCGTGTTTCAGTGAAAAAAACTTAACTAGTGTTTATTTTCTTTGTAGATTGTTTTCATTCAAGTTAACCAATATCCCATACACCATGAAGAATATAATGCAGTATCAGTAATTATATGCTAATACATGAGCTTCTCTGTGTCTTCACAATATCTTTACAAAATCAACTTAATATCAAATGAGGAATTATATGAACCTAGTCATTGCATGCATTGCATTAATTACTCACAATATGCCTGTCACATTTGTAATATTTGAAGAATTTCTGATGTGATCCAAAGTTGTAAAGCATTGCAATAAACAATTACACACATAATATTGGTGAATGCTAACTGAACTCATATTTATGAGCAAGTATTAGGCCTTACCCTCCAATTTGGCATGATATAACTAGCATATTCGAAAGAAAAACTAAAATGCGACAATCTACCTAAGAACAGAACTGATTTGGCAAAAGAAACATTACTCAGAAGACCCACAAAGAATTTAGGACGGAGTTAATGCATCAATGTGGAGTGAGGAAAAATTAGCTAAAATGACATGTCTCTATGGCTATTAACTAGCAATATTACAATAAGCAGCACATTACCACACCAGCGGCTTTTGGTGGTCCCTTTTTTTATAAAAAATAAAAAACTAAAAATCTAGTAAGTGCTTTCATAATTTTAAACTCAAACATATCATTGACAACAAAACAATCCATAACCAAGAAAACTAAAATCAATCAGTAGTTCAAATCAATACAAAATAATCCTAATGTTAGTCCAAAGCAATGAATGTCATATCGCCCAAAATGGTACAAACAGGTGGTATGCTGTTAGAACCCTTGCAGATTCTAAACTTGGGGTTGATCTCTTTAGAGGATCGGCCTCCTTGGAACTCTATGGGGGTTCCTCCCTCCAAGTTGCTGCTCAAAGGCTGCAGAAAAGATTCATCTATTGCTTATGAAAAGAGGAGGAATACATGGCTATTTATAG
>LVTN01000250.1:170843-208210 GCA_001649415.1 Musa itinerans
TATCAAAAGATGAGGAATACATGGCTATTTATAGGGCTTCTAAACCCTAATTCCTAATAGGACTCCTACTCAAGACTCTTACTTCTAACCAACTCCTAATAGGATTCCTACTCAAGACTCTTACTTCTAACCAATTCCTAATAGGACTCCTACTCAAGACTCTTATTTCTAACCAACTCCTAATAGGACTCCTACTTAAGACTCCTATTCCTTTACAACTCCTATTTCTTCTCTAAGAAACATCCTCCTAACCCTAGTCGGCCTCTTCACCTGTTTAATAGGGGTCGGGTTAGGTAGGTTTTACATAAATGTCCTTCTCAATTAGGATTCTCCTAGCTAGAGTCCTAACATATGCCCAGACTAATACACGGACCACTCCCGTTTTAGGCGATACAGTCCAATTCAGGGAAAAATATAAAAGAAACCTAAAAGAACAATGGGGCCTGTCCAACTTAGTAATAAAAAAAAGAAAAGGAAAACCCAATTAGTGAAGCCGCTGCCACCGCCACTACCGTTCGAGGTCGCCGCTTCTGCCTTTCGCCGACGTCTTTCGGTCGTACAATACACTCCCATCTCTTCTCCTCTTCTTCATTCTTCTTCCTTCCTCCACCATTTCCTCTTCTTCTATTACTTTCTCCACCTGTTCCTCTACCACCTCCTTTAATTCCTGCCTCTTCCTCATTCCTCCTGTTCCACTGCATTCTCTTTTTTCTTCCTCTTCCTAATTCTTCTCCTTCTCCTCTGTGCTGGTACTGACTGATATATAATGGTCCAGCTAGTGATCAATACAGGTCTGGTACACCATACTATCACGAACGATCGTCGCGCACCCGTAACAACTTCGTTCAACGAACCATTCGTCGCTTTTGCATGCTTGTACAGAGACATGACAGCATGTTTTGCCTTGGTTTTGTATATTTTTTCTTGGAAAATGGAAGCAACGACAGTTCGCAGCGCTGTAGTGCAATTGCTCGCCACGCTGAGCCGAAATGCCCTAAAATGGCTCCATTTTCGCATGCCACGGCTTGTTTTCTGCACATTGCAGCTGCATGTGAAATGCCAGCCATCTCAGCACCCTGGAACCCCCTGAGTGGCACAAGGCTGGATGGGGCTTCGGTATATAGTCGAGCGTTGAACAATCTTCACAAGTTCGCATGTTAACTTGACGGGAACTTGCCTTCGCGCCCGGCACCCGGTGAGCAGTTGTTTGTGGACTTGCAACTGTTTGTTCTACCTTCTAAAGCCCTTGTTTTCTCCTTCCTTTCTTTTCTCTCTTGCACTCAAGGTGCTCGCTGAATTGCTTGTAAAGCTTCTCTCTTCGCGAGACGTCGAGACTTATCCGTCGCTCATTTTCAATCTAATCAACTTTCTGTTTTACAGGTCCTTAGGGACCTGTACGAGGTTGCAACTAGGTTGAACCTTTGCGGACGCATATGTCGCAAAGGCGCCTCATGACTTAGGCAATCCCAACTAAGTCCGAGGAGTTGGCGCAAGGGTGCTTCACAACTTATGCAACTTCAGCAAAGTTCGTGACTTTGCCGCAAGGGTGCCTCACGATGTATGCAATTCCAGCTAAGTCCATGACATTGTGGTATCAGAGCGGGCAAGCAATTCGAGCAAGCAACGAAGAAATTTCGCAATCTCGCCATGGCAAAGCATCATAGCGAATCGAGCAAGGCAGGGCAAGCTGGACCATTGCCCCAAGCAGTCGCAAGTGGGCTGCAAGTGCAAACTCACTCTCATGCTGATGGAGCCGCTCTGGAGGATCGTGGCAGCGAACATGATGAGCGAAAAGTTGGCTACTCTCCGTAAGCAGAGGCGCAATCTAGAGGGCCACCGGGAAAAAGAGCCATAAGGAGAGACTCACGACGGCGAAAACCCGCCTAGATGTTCTTGAAGCGAGCTTGGAGGAACTCTACCAAGGCCAACAAAAGCTTCTTGAGGTAGAGAGCTCGCAAGAAGAAGCTGAATCCCGAATCGATAAGGTTGAGGCCCTAGTCGATCGACTGATAGACGATACCAAAGACTCCGTGCAACATTTGCACGAAGTCGTGGCGGAACTCACTTCCAGAGTGACAGCACTCACAAGGGCACTAAATGCGGGAGGGAGCAACACCCGCGTTGCACCGCCACAAAACTTGAGGGCACCTAAGCCTCATTGCTATGGAGGTGCTAAAGATACAAAGGAGCTCGAGAATTTCTTGTTTGACATGGAACAGTACTTTCAAGCTACAAGACCCGATTCTGAAGATACTAAAGTTTCAATACCAACCATGTATTTGAATGGGGATGCAAAACTTTGGTGGTGAACCCGTTGGGATGAGATCCAACAAAGTCAGTGTCGAGTGGACACATGGGAGGACGTAAAGCGGTAATTGAGAACTCAGTTTCTACCCAAAAACATAGAGTTCATCGTAAGGAGGAAGCTGAGACAACTCCGCCAAAGTACTTTCATTCGAGACTACGTGAAGCAATTTTCTGCACTAATGTTGGACATCCAGGATATGTCCGAGAATGATAAGCTGTTCAGCTTCCTCAATGGTTTGAAGTCATGGGCTCAACAGGAATTGCATCGAAGGAATGTCACCGATGTGATCGGGGCAATTGCGACTGCAGAAAGGCTTACCGACTTTGTTTCCTCAAAGGACTTAGGGAAAAGAAAATAATCTTTAGGAAATCGCCCTCCAAAATATTCTCCAGGGAAGAAGCCCGTTGGAGAGCAAAGAAGAAGAGTTCTGTTAGAACCCTGGCAGATTCTAAGCTTGGGGTTGATCTCTTTAGGGGATCGACTTCCTTGGAACTCTATAGGGGTTCCTTCCTCCAAGTTGCTGCTCAAAGGCTGTAGAAAAGATTCATCTATTGCTTAAGAAAAGAGGATGAATACATCCTAGTCGGCCTCTTCACCTCTTTAATAGGGGTCGGCTAGGTAGGTTTACATGAATACCCCTTTTAATAAAATTCAATTAGGACTCTCTTAGCTAGAGTCCTAATAGACTCACCCTCTTCAAATCAGCCTTGTCCTCAAGGCTAACGATCCATGAATTCTGAGAATTTGATCTTCAAGTCGTCATAGTTCTCCCAAGTGGCACCTTCTGCTAGTAAGTTCGTCCACTGTATTAGCACTTCAGTAGTGGGTCGTCGTCGTCGAGTCACGATTCGTCGATTAATAATGGTGCTCGGCTAGGTCTGGAGTTCTCCTTGGGTAGTCATATTTGGTAGATGGCTTTGGGCTATCTCGTTTTGTCCCAGCTTGAGCTTTAAACACGACACATGGAAGACTGGATGGATTGGGGAGCTGGAGGGTAAGTCCAATATGTATGCTATAGCTCCTCCGATGCGCTCCAAAATTTGGTAGGGTCCATAGAACCGAGGTGAAAGCTTCATAGATGCTATGGTCTGGATTGATGTTTGCTTGTATGGTTGGAGCCGTAGGAAGACCCAATCTCCTATTGAAAATTCTCTTTCGCCTTTGTGTTTATCATATTGTTGTTTCATCCTTCCTGGAGCTACAGTGAGATTATCCTTTAGCAACTTCAGCATTTTGTCTCTGTCTTGTAGTTCCCTGTCTACTTGTTCCACTTTATAGGTGCCCAACATATATTTTGGGATCACAGGGGGATGTCGGCCATACAAAGCCTCATAAGGAGTACATTTTGTGGATGAATGATAAGTTGTATTATACCACCATTCAGCCTAGGGAAGCCACTTTGTCCACTCTTTTGGCCGGTCACTGGTGAAGCATTTGAGGTATGTCTCCAAGCACCTGTTCACCACTTTAATCTGGCCGTCGGTTTGTGAGTGATACGCCAGACTCCTTTTTAATTTAGTGCCCTGCATCTGGAATAACTTTGTCTAAAATCTGCTCGTGAAGGTGCAAGTAAAATTTGACATAAGCACAATGCATCCCTTATAACGCAATTCTTAATCAATTAGATCTTGAGAAGTTGTAGCATATGCCTGTAGATCATAGATGTCCCTGTCTTTTTTCTGTTGACGAGTTAATGGCATGGGAATCTTCCTGTCATTCCCTCTTAATCTTCCTGTCATTCCCTCTTAATATCCTGTCATTTCCCTCTTTCCCCTTTTTGTAAGTTATTTCATAAAGTACTGTAACAGATTTTTATGTCTAAAGTGTAACAATTTGGACGTAAAAGATCAGTGGTTTATATTGAGAATTTTTTAACGAAACCAAAGGGAAATCCACTGTTAGGAAGTGTAAGGCTGTCGTAAAAATGTCGTAGAGATTTGGATAGAAAAAACGCAGTAGCAAGATCAAACAAACTGTGCTATGCGGTTGGAATTCTGTAGTGCAGATTTTCAAGTGTAGCATTTTGGACGTAAAAGATCAATAGTTTATATTGAGAATTTTTTTATGAAACCAAAGGGAAATCTGCTGTTAGGAAGTGTCAAAGCTGTCATAAAAATTTCGTAGAGATTTGGACAGAAAAAATGCAGTAGCAAGATCAAACAAACTGTGCTATGCGGCTGGAATTCTGCAATGTAGATTTTCATGTGTAGCAGTTTGGACGTAAAAGATCAGTGGTTTATATTGAGAATTTTTTGACGAAACCAAAGAAAAATCCCTTGTTAGAAAGTGTCAAATCTGTCATAAAAATTTCATAGAGATTTGGACAGAAAAAACACAGTAGCAAGATCAAACAGACTGTGCTATGTGGCTGGAATTCTGCAGTGTATCTTTCGTCGTAGAGATGAAAACTTTGCGACGAAAAATTTATGCAGCAATATAGGAACAATTTTTTTTTTTTTTCGAATAAGGATAACTAAATTACAACAGTAGGAAGGTAGGAAACCAGAACCTGTTGCAATTCACGGGGAGATCAAAGGATGATCCGCGATGGTGGAGATGATGGCGGAATTCGACGACGATCTTTTAAGCAATTGTGGAAATTGCTTTGGGCGGCTATGGAGGGCTAATGGATGGCTGGATTTTTAAATAAGGATAACTAAATTGCAGCAGTAGGGTAGGAAACCAGAACCTGTTGCAATTCACTAAGAGATCAAAGGATGATCCGCGGTGGTTGAGATGATGGCAGAATTTGGCGACGATCTTTTAAGCAATTGTGGGAATTGCTTTGAGCGACTGTGGAGGGCTGATGGATGGCTGTGGAAGGGCAACGAGAGGCCAAGAACGCTGCTCTGATACCAAGTGTTAGAACCCTTGCAGATTCTAAGCTTGGGGTTGATCTCTTTAGGGGTTTGACCTCCTTAGAACTCTATAGGGGTTTCTTCCTTCAAGTTGCTACTCAAAGGCTGCAGAAAAGATTCATCTATTGCTTAAGAAAAGATGATGAATACATGGCTATTTATAGGGCTTCTAAACCCCAACTCCTAAAAGGACTCCTACTCAAGAATCCTACTTCTATCCAATTCCTAATATGACTCCTACTCAAGACTCCTATTCCTTTACAACTCATAATGCTTCTCTAAGAAACAACCTCCTAACCCTAGCCGGCCTCTTCACCTCTTTAATAGGGGTCGGCTATGTAGGTTTTACATGAATGTCCCTCTCAATTAGGACTCTCCTAGCTAGAGTCCTAACAAGTTCCCACAAAGGGCCGAGCTCAAAAGGCAAGACCCCAAAACCTGACGGATGCTTCTTGTGCGGAAGACCGCACATGGTGAGAGAGTGCCCACAGAAACAAGCACTCAAGGACTTAACAGCTTCAATCCACACCCCCAAATCAGACAAGGGTAAGGTCGTATCTCTTAGTTCGTGTAGTTCAGAATCCACCAACGACGATGAGTCGCAAGGACCCCGGATGGGAGCAATGCGTTTGTTGAATACTTTGCGGGGTCAAGTGGAGAACACGAAGACAAAGTCGCATAAAGTAGGGACAGTGAGTTGATGTATGTGGACATCAAGCTCAATGGCCAAACAACCCGTGCAATGGTGGACACGGGTGCTACCCACAACTTTATTGTCGATCGAGAAGCAAAGCGACTTGGACTGATCTTGGAGAAGAACCCAAGTTGGATGAAGGCGGTGAACTCGAAGGCCAAGCGGATCTCTGGGTTGGCAAAGGGAGTCTCCATCAAGATCGGGACTTGGAGCGAGAGTACAAATATGATGGCGGTGCCACTGGTCGACTTCCAAGTGATTCTCGGAATGGAGTTCATGCACGCGGCGAAGTTGGTGCCAATGTCGTTCCTGAACTCCCTATGTATGATGGGAGGTGATGACCCCTGTGTGGTTCCCGTCTCTCGGAGTGGAACCAAAGACCCCTAACAAATATCGGCATTACAATTGAAGAAAGGGGTACGAAAAGGCGAATTAACATTCGTGGCTGCTATGAAGCTAGAGCCCCACGACGAAGAGGTTATTCATGAACCTGCTGTGGTGGCGAACGTTCTGAAGGAGTTCACAGATGTTATGCCACCTGAGTTGCCGAAAACTCTGCCACAACACAAAGGCATGGATCATCATATTGCGCTGGAGCCGAGAGTGAAGCCTCTAGCGAGACCACCCTACCGCATGTCCCCTCTGGAGTTGGCAGAGCTCAGAAAGCAATTAGATGAACTGCTAAGCGGTGGTCTTATCGGCAGTTCTAAAGCATCATTCGGAGCTCCAGTTCTCTTCCAAAAGAAACAAGCGGGAGTATAAGGAGGCAGCAGCAGTGGGAGCGAGATTGTAAGGAGGCAGTGGCAGCGTAAGGAGGCAGCGGCAGCGGGAGTGTAAGGAGGCAGCGGCGAGCGGCGACAACGGCGAGCAGCGGCAGCGGGAGCAGGAGCGGCGGGAGGCACGAGCGGCGACAGCGGTAGCGTTTGCGAGCAGCGACAACGGCGAGCGGCAGGGGTTGCCCAAAGTATTTCTCCAAACTCGACCTCCGGTCAGAGTACTGGTAGGTGCGCATTGCTGAAGGCGACGAAGCGAAGACTACCTGCGTGACCAGGTACGGACCGTCTGAGTTCTTGGTGATGCCTTTCGGCTTAACCAACTCTCCGGCCATATTCTGCACTCTTATGAACCAACTATTCAAGGAGTATTTGGATAAGTTTGTGGTCGTCCACTTGGACGATATCGTCGTCTACAGCCAAACGCTCGAGGAGCATGTCCGGCGCCTTCGGACAATTTTCAAGGTTCTTAGGGAGAATACTTTGTTTGGTAAAAAGGGAGAAGTGCTACTTTGCTCAAACGGAGATCTTATTCTTAGGGAATCGAATCGATGATGGTTTCATTCAAATGGACAAATCAAAGGTGCAAACTGTTGCGGAATGGCGAACTCCAAAGAAGGTGCCGGAGCTGAGATCCTTCCTTTGTTTCGTCAACTACTATCAACGCTTCATAGTTGGGTATTCGAAGCGCACAACTCCACCGACGAAGTTGTTGAAGGAGCAGCCTTGGAGATGGTTTGACAAATGTGAAGCGGCATTCCAAGATCTAAAGGCTGCTGTGTTGGAAGAACCGGTGCTCAAATTGCCAAACTATGGGGAGCCCTTCGAAGTCCATACAGATGCTTCAGACTTCGCTATTGGGGGAGTACTCATACAGAAGGGTCATCCGATGGTCTACGAGAGCCGCAAGCTCAACGAGACTGAGCGACAGTATCCGGTGCACAAGAAGGAGATGATAACGGTGGTCCACTGTCTATGAGTTTGGCGACAATACCTTCTCGAATCGCGATTTGTGTTGAGGACAGACAACATTGCTTTGAGCTATTTCCCAACTCAAAAGAAACTCTCCCCAAAGCAAGCACGATGGCAAGACTTCCTGGCTGAGTTTGATATGGAAATGGAGTACAAGCCCGGAAAAGCAAATGTTATGACCGATGCATTGAGCCAGAAAGTGGAACAAGTAAATGCAATACAGTTGAAGGGCAGAGGCCAAGCAAGTCAGTTGTACTCCAACTTCCTTTCCAAGATCAGGGATGGACTATACAGTGATCCCTAGGCAGTAATCCTGATGTAACTAATCAAAGAAGGCAAGGCATAACGATTTTGGGTCCATGAGGGACTCGTCTACACCAAAGGGAATAGGGTTTATGTTCCTCAAGTAGACAATTTGAGGCATGAACTCTTGAGAGAGTGTCACGATTCCCTTTGGGCAGGACATCCGGGCATTCACCGAACATTGGCTCTTGTGGAAAGGGCCTTCTACTGGCCGAAGATGTGGATTGATGTGGAGGAATATGTTCGAACGTGCCTTACTTGCCAACAAGACAAGGTGGAGCAGCGGAAGCCAGTGGGACTTTTGGAGTCGTTGCCCGTACGAGAAAGGTCGTGGGAGAGCATTTCCTTAAACTTCATATCAAACTTACCAACAGTAGGGGGGACTTGGATCGATACTTGTGGTGGTCGATCGATTTTCAAAGTATGCGACTTTCATTGCTGCGTCCCTACACTGTTCAACAAAGGCGGCGGCCAAGCTAATGATGAGGAATGTGGTGAAGTATTGAGGAGTCCTGCACAATATCATCAATGATCGAGACGCTCGGTTCCTGGGATGGTTCTGGACCGAGCTATTCAAATTATTGGAGTCTAAGTTATACTTCTCCACAAGCCTCCACCCCCAGACGGATAGCAAAACCGAAAGGATAAACTCGCTCCTTGAGCAATATCTTCGGCACTACGTGAGTGCTAACCAACGAGATTGGGTGAAGCTGTTAAACATAGCCCAATTCTCCTATAACTTGCAGTGGAGCTCTGCGTCCAACAAGAGCCCCTTCGAGATCATTACAGGACAACAGCCGTCGACTCCTCACACCTTAGCTATCGGGTATACTAGGAGTAATCCATCAGCATATCACTTTGCAAAAGAGTGGCACCAAAATGTAGATATTGCAGAGGCAGCCCCTTTTGCAGTGATGCTCGCGGTTCCACGTCTCGTCACAATGCCAACAAAGACCCTTTGCTGATTGGTCACATAGTTCTTCTCTTGTCAAATTTTTTGGCAACGAAGGACGACCAGGAGCAGAAGGAGGTTTATATGCCACGGGCCTAAGAGAGGTTCTCATCCTCCTGGCATCTTGGTTGAGCCATTCTTCTTGTATTCGCAAGGGCCCTTTCCCAATTATCAGTAGGGTGCGCAATGTCTCCTACAAGTTGTAGCTGTCGGCGTGGCTCAAAATTCACAATGTTTTTCACGCCAGCAACTTGAAAGCCGACCACTCAGATCTACAAGATGCTTCCCGAAGTGTTCCAACTCGGCTACCCCTCACCAGAGCCTCCGACGAGAAGCGAGTTGAAATCATTTTAGCGGATCGCAAGATAAAGCTATCAAATGGAGCTGAGCAGACCGAGTACTTGGTGAAGTGGCGAAAGATTCCCCGAACCGAAGCCAGTTTAAAGCCCGAAGATGCCCTACGACATGAAGAAGCAGTCATCAACAATTACCAACAAGCATCGATAAGGGCGTCGACAGTTTAAGTGGGGGAGAATGTCACAAACGATCGTCGCGCACCCGCAACAACTTCGTTTAACGAACCATTCGTCACTTTTGCATGCTTGTACAGAGACATAGCAGCATGTTTTGCCTTGGTTTTGTGTGTTTTTTCTTGGAAAATGTAAGCAACGACAGTTCGTAACATTGCAGTGCGATCGCTCGCCGCGCCGGGCCGAACTGACCCAAAATGGCTCCGTTTTCGCGTGTCACGGGTTGTTTTCTGCACACCGTAGCTGCACACGAAATGTCAGCCATCTCAGCACCCTGGAACCCCCCAGGTGGCACAGGGCTGGATAGGGCTTCAGTATATAGTCGGGCGTTGAACAATCTTTACAAGTTCGCACATTAACTTGACGGGAACTTGCATTCGTGCCCGACACCCGGTGAGCAGTTGTTTGTGGACTTGCAACTGTTTGTTATACCTTCTAAAGTCCTTGTTTTCTCCTTCCTCTCTTTTCTCTCTTGCACTCAAGGTGCTTGCTGAATTACTTGTAAAGCTTCCCTCTTCACAAGACATCGGGACTTATCCGTCGCTTATTTTCAATCTAATCAACTTTCTGTTTTATAGGTCCTTCGGGACCTGTACGAGGTTGCAACTAGGCTGAACCTTTGCGAACGCATATGTCGCAAAGGTGCCTCATGACTTAGGCAATCCCAACTAAGTCCGAGGAGTTGGCGCAAGGATGCTTCACGACTTAGGCAACTTCAACTAAGTTCATGACTTTGCCGTAAGGGTGTCTCACGACTTAGGCAATTCCAACTAAGTCCGTGACAATACGGCAATCCTTGGTCCAAAGTAAGATTTCATCAAAAAATATAGTATTTTCAAAATATCGCAGCTGTTTCTAGGTCAAGTAGAAGCTATCTTTGGAAACCTGCAACCTAAGGGCTAACAGAAAGGGACTCAAGAGTTCATATCTCATGGTATGAAATATAAGACTAAAGAATACAAGAATGACTGAAAGATCAAAAACTTAGGGAAAAAAACATGGGCCATCATTCATGAGCAAAACATGGTTTTTAGATTGGCACACTTAATTAGTGTTGGATTAGATGGTTAGAACACAGTTAAAGGGGGCATCAAATGATTTCCAACCAGATTCCTTTAATACTTGATATACTTGGTCAAAGGAATGCAACAACACAAAGAAAGCAGGAGCTTTAAGCACGGGAGACACAAAATTACAAAAGATAGCATATACAACAAAGTCTGAGGGATTTGTGGCTGAGTCATAGCTAGTGGATAGTTCTATTCACATGGAAGGCATGTCAGACAGCTAGCAGTTGGTAATTCCACTCGCGACCTCAACCATCCGTTGCCAATGTCAGAAAAATGGATCACGGGGTCACAGAGCAGACGACCCCTTGCCATGACCTGTCCTGTTCCACCATCCTAGTCCAGTGAGGATGTCCAAAAGAGACTGTCAGATGAGATGTAGCTAGGCATGTGAACTGAGTCAGCCTGCATGATGGGGGCCTATTCAAAGGGCATCAAGAGCTTGTCTGAGGATGATGGATTGAGAGCCCATCACAAGGGCTGAACTCTCATAGACCAAGCACCACACATTCTTTTTGGTTTTGTGGGTCAACTTTGTGGTCTAAAAGGTCTGATGCTTGGTACAGTAAACCACAAGAGACCTAGCATGGAAGGGACTAGACAATGGCATGGCAGTCATGTGAGCTACCTTCACCATCAAAACCCGAAGAAAAATGAGAACACTTAAATACCAATTTGCCAATTTCCATATGAAGAAATCAATTATGTAGTTGGTTTCCTTTATAATCTCGGGAACTTAATTTGTGGAAGAAATAATTAATAATACGAGAGATCATCAATGCCAAACTTGCTAAAAGTATGAACACTCCTAAGTAGTTCAGACTTCAGAGATCAAGCATAAGAAACTAAAATGACAGAAATGCAATTCATAAAGCTACATGGTGCCATCTGTTTATCATCAGTATACAAAATTAACAAAAAGAAACAGCAAGTGTCAGTCCAACACATAATAAATGTATCAAATCAGTGTAACACATAATAAATGTATCAAATTGTCCTTTGAATTCTTACAAATCTACCTGGCATACATCAACAATGATAGAATCATTGCGAGCAATATGGTTTGCCCAATACTCATCAGCGACTTCTTCATCTGGTCGCCCATCTGTATCCTTGGATTTTATATAAGGTTTATGCTTCACACGATTCAGGTCCTCATGGAGTCCATCCAACAGGAATGCCAAAAGCTCCTGAATGAACAAATACAAATTCTGCATCAAGGGATTATACAATTACTAAAGTGAATCAAAATAATCTAAGCAGTAAAACCTGAGAGTCATGTTGATTATTTCCACTGAATTGGGGTGCAAAGCGAGCAAGTTTTGTTTTAAATGGTCGAGGAGAAACAGGTGTACGCCCAGGAGCCCATAGCTTCCTTAGTAACTCTCCAAAAGCTAAAGCAAGCTCACCCTGCATGACTACCACTGTGATTTAGTAAATCCAACATTAAACAGTAAAAGTCATTTCAGAACTCCAACATTTACAAAAATTTAAGAAATATTGTGCATATAGATTTAACTTTTTTTTTAATTTTCACGTCATGAAGGCCAGTAGCAAATAAATAATATTTATAATATTGATGTGCATAACTAGACACTTTATCAGAAAGTAGATGCCAAGCACATATCATAGTTACGCAGGTTGTGCAAACTTACAAGATAAGAACACACATAGAGATCAGCACAAATTTTGGCCAGCCAATGGATACTAAACGACATAGCATGTCATGAAGCCTTGCACAAAATTTGAAAGGACATCAAGTGACAATGGCTTTCATAAACTGTTTGGAGATGAGGTTTAATGCAGATCAGAAAATTAAAACTTCAGAATATGGTAAATGGTCTGGAATTGTTATTTCGTTCAGATATTTGTAGCCATCTCATGATGAGCTCAACATAGATGCTGCATAAGAATATTCTTAAGTTATTAAGCAAGTCTATTGCCATAAAGTAGCAGAAAATTACTAAAAGTATTCAAACCCTTGTAATTGCAAACGAATATGAAACAAGACAAGGTTTTGGCAACAAAGCCATACAAAATGATAAAAATCAATCATATTGAAAAATATTACTGTTGTTAACATATCTATGCAAGAAAAAGTTGAGAAATGAGTTGTGTAAGAAAATTATTGCAGCGTCATATTTAACAAAATGAATATATAAGAAGAACCTTTGCCAACACCAGTGTATAACAGATTATAGAGCATGGATTCCACCAGAATTTTCTTTAAATATCTATATAGAATATTAGAAAATTCAAAATGTTGGAAACGTAACATAGGATTAGATTTTTCTGCTATATACAACTATATGGATATCAAGAACAAACCAACAGATTTTACAATGAACTTGAACTTACAATATATCTAAGAGTAGCATCTTTAAGAACCTTAAGCAACATGCAATAAGGAAAAAAAGACATAATCTTCAGTATGTGTATGTCTAGAAACTTTGCATATCACCATATTGCTAAAGGGAGGCTAAGATGGTGGAGAGCAACTCTATCAGACCAGTTGCATCATAAGGTGCAATCCAAATAGACAGAAGTGACATGTTTATAGATTCACTAGCATCCATGTCATCGGACATGTTAGAGTAGATACTCAAAATGTGAAGTATCACATGCAGATGCCAAACAAAATCATAAATTCTTAGCAAACCTTATGGTGAACCAAGAGACCAAGGCCCCTTAGAGCCTTGACGCACGACCAGATACACACTTTAGTGAAGCAAGGTGCATTTAGCATCACAATTAATGAAAATAATCTTAAAGATGAAATAAATTCAAAAACACATGTACCTTCAATTTAATAATATATAAGCAAACAAATAATAGTTGGCTCAATAAACCAAGCACCGTGCCAGTTGTAAATGCAAAACACATAAGGTGAAAAAAATATGTATGGGAAACACAATATAAAGAAGGAAACAATAGCATGGAGGAACATGGGTTTAAATAGGCGCCCCGGCGCTCGCCTACGTTCTCGGGTGAGGCGAGCGAGGCCCAAGCACCTCATGCATCGACCAGGCGACGCGCTTCAGTGAAGCGTCGCTTGGGCGCTTGCTTGAACCAAGGCGACGAGCGCCCTGTTCAAACGAAGCAACCGAACTAGACTATTAAGTCCAGTTCGGTTAAACAGTAGCTAGTTGATTCAATTGAACCAACTAAGCTACATAATATTACTATACCTGCAAAACCCACCCCTTGCCACCCCCCCCCCCCCCTCCGCCCCCCCCCCTCGTGCGACCCCGAGCCATAAACTCTAGCACAACTACTGCCTCCGCCACCAACGCATAGGACTAATGCTTCCTTTGTCGTTGACGGGCGAGTCCAACGACTTAGCTTTCATGTGTAGTTCCCTCCTGTGTAGTTCCCTCCACCATCGCTACTTCCACTCCTTCTATCATCGAGAGAGAGGACTGCAGCTTCCTCTGCCATCAACAGACACCTCTGAAGCTTCCTCCGCCCACGATGTCATCGTCCGCAACTTTCACCACCATCGCTGCTGTCGTCCGCAGCTTTCTTTGTCGTCGTTGCTATCATCTGAAGCTTCCTCCGCCGTTGCTGCTACCATCCGCAACTTTCTCTATCGTCGCTACTATCATCTGAAGCTTCCTCCGCCGCTGCTGCTACCGTCCGCAGCTTCCTGCACCACCGTCGTCGTCATCCGAAAGTTTCTCCGTCACTACTGCCCTCTCCTACCCCACTTTCCATTATCAGTGACTCCTTTCTCCCTCTCTAACTACTGTTAACAATAGATAACTCTTTTCTTCTGTTTAAAAATATAATTATCTAAAGGATCCTAAATATCCTAATGCAATTACTTGCAACTTTTATGATATGACTACTAGAGGTAGTATTTTCCATCCAAAGCAGCATCAAGTAGGGAACTTCAAGAATGCATCAGCATACAAGAAATATCCACCTGATGTAAAAGAAGAGTTGCTGACTTATATGACTAAAAAAAAGATGCAAAGGAATGAATCTTATGAGATTTTACTCGAGAATAATATTGAATATATTAGAGATGATGAAGAAGAAGATTATTCAAAAAAATA
This sequence comes from Musa itinerans, assembly GCA_001649415.1. Lineage (NCBI taxonomy): Eukaryota > Viridiplantae > Streptophyta > Magnoliopsida > Zingiberales > Musaceae > Musa > Musa itinerans. The sequence goes on from LVTN01000250.1 coordinate 185,359, forward strand.
TCAATCCAAGTGAGAAAAGAGTATATGACAGAAAAGGAAAAGAAGTTATGATTGTTAAGAAGGGTAAAATTAAGAGTATACATGTATCAATGATCAGAAAAGGTAAGCCCAAATCATGAAACTTGGAACTTGACAAAGGCAAGCCTCCAAAATCTAACCCTTTGTGAGCCTCATGCCTAATATAAATGTATATTCAAGGTTCATACCTCACTTTGACAGCCCAAATCATGATCAGAAGTATTCATCACTACTAATCAAACTTTACATGTATGTATGTTACACTAAAGAAGAAACTCCTAAAATTTTGAGAACAGTCTAAAGGTGACTTGCGATGCAGCAAGAGAAACCCAATGGACTGGGTAGATGGCTAACAATTCAGTAACTTGTTTTAAGTAGGCTTTGACTTTCAATAGTAACTTCTTTTAAGCAGGCTTTGAGAGTCAAAAGTTGTCTATCGGAAGTAATTTAAGATACAGCATGTAGCATGGTAGTTCATGTTAAACAGAGGAACTCTGTACCAACCATACCACCCAAGTAAATAGACCAGATTTTTCATGAACTCAGAAGGCAGTAAGGCATTCATCAGTCTCTGCTCGGTAGGCTCAAGCACCAGCAAAGATTTTCAAACAAGTGGCTTACAGAATCATCACAAAGTCTTTTTGATGAACACAAGTTAACTACTTAGCAAAAGCATCAATAAACCATGGAAACTATTGCTTTATAAATTAGAAAGTGAGTATGAAAATTAAGCATCGGCAGGAATAAGAAAACAATATATTAGTGAAAGACAATATTAAGAATTTTCATTAGTCATATCTTTGACATCAACAGTGGCTTAAAATTCTCCAAATATATTTGACAAAATAAACACCAATATATGTCAAGACAGATACTTACAACCATGCCTAAAGGGTTCTGCCAATTTATTTCTTGCCTGTAATCTTCACGGAAATATCTGGCAAATTCTGGTGTATGGACAAGGCATTGTATTGCGCTGTTCATAAAGCAGGTATTTCCAAGATTCAAGAGCCCAGTGAGACCCAAAGGGGCTGCTCGTGTATTAATGTTATTTGTTCCATGCAAATTGTCCAAGTCACTAGTTGGGGAAGCCAAGTACTGACTTTGTGAGATTTCTGAACTGCAGCTTCTGGAAGCATAATTGTTTGTGGACAAGCCTTCAGCAACCGACAAGCTTGACTGAGAAGGCTCCACAATTACAGAAGTTGAGTCCTTCTCTGTACATCCATTTTCCTGTTGAGAAGTTGCACATCCACTATCAGCAGTACCATTTCCATCAGTGAGGACCTCTACAAGAATCTGTGCAAAAACAAGTTTAGTCAATAATTAGCATCATATTGCAGATGATATTTTAAATAGATTGTGCTTAATAAGCAAGAACTGGAGGTCGTTAATCTTCAGGTAAAATATGCAAGCTAGATTTCTAGAGACACATTTAGAAGATAAATATGCAAGCCTGAACACCACAAGAATGAAAAAGATCAAGCACATAATTTACCCCTATTTTCCTTAGGTAAAAACATGTTCCAATGCAACTTAAAGATTTTTTAATGTTCTATTGGAAAAAGCTGTTAAAGACCTACATCCTGATCCATCTGTATATTCACATCATCAAGAGTTTTATCCATGTTGTCCATCAAAGCATGTTTTTGTTGACCATAATAGTCCCAGATACAAACCTGAAAGAGGGAAAAAAACAAAAATATATCATACACTTTCATAAACGAAATGTGGAAGTAAATAACCTCTTACTTGGTCCAGGAGTAAACCAAAAACCTCACAAGCCTTTTTATGAAGTTCACCAACTGTTTCCTACAAAAATTAGGTCAACACTTTCAAAATTTATTAGATGTGTGTGTATGTCACAATATAAGCAGTTGAACGGCACATTCAAATGAACAAAGTCATTATTACAGCACATTATTCATAGCTGCATCTAGATTAATGGAGTGTGATACTGGTACATGCTCAACTGAATAAGGATGTGGAGACCTGGGGATGCATAAAGGGAGCAGATCCATTAGATTAAAGATGATTTCATTTGCTAGTGTTGAAAGAATTTGGAGTGTTAGATGCTAAACAAATATGAACATCAATGAATGGGAAGAGCCAAATCCTGCATTATCTCTGCAAGATTAACATATGTCAAGTACCCAAAAAATAACTGATCCTTAATGCCTCAATAAATACAAGTTTATAATGCAATTCCACTCACAAAGGCTTGTTCAATTTGTGCAACAACCATTCAGATGAACAGGTAGAGAAATGGCTGATTAAGCAAGCTATAGAACAAACCTTCTTGCTTATCCTAATAACTGCTCTCTCTTCTTTTGGCATCAAAAATAACTGAAGGCGTAGAGGATAGACTTCAATAGCCAAATCAGTCTGAGACAAACCTGTATTAATGGCTTTTCTTGGCAATGTTGGACCACCACCATACCTGGAAAAGAAGTAAAGTAATTGATTTAATAACTCATTCTCCAGGAAGACTTCATGGTTTAAGCATTTTCCATACTCATAAATTCAGAGATATTATAAACAAAATAAAATGCAAAGTCTAACATTAGCGACACAATAATCCCAAGTTACTTGTTGCGACAATTCTAAAGAACATAAAATGTATTAGCTTATATATAGACATGAAAAGGAACATATCATTTTCTTACTTAATTAGTAGTTAGTGCATCAAAGAAATTTCTTTAGAAGTTGGTTCTATTGTCTTTGCATGGTTGTCTTGCTTTTGCAATATAAACTATTGTTAAACTATTTTCAGTTCTTCAAAAAAATTGAAAAAAAAAACTCTTAGAAATTACATGACATAGAAAATAGGCATCAGATGATGGTATTAAGAACAAATCACTTTTCAACAGAAACAGTAAAGAAGAAGGCTTGAAGTTTCAAAAGAATTCATTTAAATCATAAGACTTAAAGGTCTATACAATTATGCTAAAGCTTTGATCACAACAAACCAAAAAAAGAATAACAAAACAAGGGAATTGCAATTTTGCAATTCATATTATAGCAAAAAATACCATAAGGAAAAATACAAAAATTTTGTCAATCTTCTGAAACCTGATCATTTCTGATGCTAACCACATGATATGGAAAACAAGTTTTTGCAAAAATTAAGACCATGTCACTAAAACCATTTTTCCCCCCACAATTTACCTTAAGGAAAAAATTGCAATTTGTTCTGAGACTTCTAATAAAGCTTTGATCACAACTATGTTAAAGCTTTGATCACAACAAACCAAAAAAAGAATAACAAAACAAGGGAATGGCAATTTTGCAATTCATATTATCGCAACAAGTACCATAAAGAAAAATACAAAGAATTTTGTCAATCTTCTGAAACCTTATCATTTCTGATGCTAACCACATGATATGGAAAACAAGTTGTTGCAAAATTAAGACATGTCACTAAAACCATTTTTTCCCCCACAACTTACCTTAAGGAAAAAATTGCAATTTGTTCTTAGTCTTCTTTGCAGAATTGACACATTCAAGTAAGATTTTCATTATGGTGATCAAAAGGACATTTAGTTGATTATCAATCCAACCCTCAAGGAGAAATAACCAGCCAAACACCTAGTTTCAGGCTGACATGTATCCTCATGGAGGGCCTTTCTATGGCGAAGAAACATAGCAACTTGATCAATAATTCAAAAAATCAACTTAAGTTTTTCACAGTTTCGGATACAGGTAAAGACTAAATAAGTAACAAGAAAAAAGGACTTACAAGTTATTCCAACAGGACAGCTCGTGAAACTAAAATGAAACAATGTAAAAATAACAATATAATACAACATGTCCTGGTACAGACCTAAACATCATCAACTGAATGGTCTTTGTGATCTTAGTTACCTTCACTGGTAATACAAAACAACTAAAAGGACATCCCATAACCAAACAGACCAGGTGGGCATCAACCATCCAGTGATCTTATTCTTCACAAACCATTTCTTTTTCTTTTTTTATTCATTTATCTAACAAGGGAACCTTATTCTAATACTGCATCTCATTCGGTGCCTTTTCGTATGCTTGAGAATGACCTGACTTTCCATGAACATTGTTTTATGTCTTCTTCCAGACCTCTTGTAAATTGCAGTCACAAACAGGAATAAAATTGTACAACATGCTTTAAAGGGCTATCTATAACAGCATATGATGTCCTCGTGGTCTATTTCCATGGTATACTGTCTTTTACTTTAACCATAGCTTTTATGCCAAAAAGACTCAGAAAATGAGGCAATGGCAGTAAAAACCTGTGGTGATAAGGAAAGGACAATGGCAGTTCTAAAACCCGTGGTGAGGAAGAAATAATAGCAATTTCAAGTAATAAAAGGTATCTACCATTTTATATCAGACCAAAAATATATAAACATTGTTTATTTGTGAATCTTCAGACCAGAAAAGTATGACACTTTTGATTTGTGATCTTATGACAAAATTGAACTACAAAAAAAAATTCTAAGAAAACCAACTGACTAAAAATTGAGATGTCAGTCACTTTTACCACACAATACAGTCTGAGAAAACAGCATGTTACCCATCCACACACATCATCAACTCCACAAAATATATGTTACATTAGTCAAAAAATATAAAATAAATTTTATATCTAGCCACATGGGTGAGATGAGCAATCAAAAAAATTTATCAATTTGACACTACAATATAAATTACCAGCCATGCAACTTTTCCCAAACTTGTTGAGGAAGCAATATATAATCACGCCCTTCCACTAGAGTGTCATGGAGTTCAAATTCCACATTCGACACTTCAGATGTCGCATCGTATATCAAATCAGAATTGTCAATAGCCAAAGGTCTTTTTGCAATTGAAGAAGCTGAGTCATGATGATGAGAACCATATGAAGATGAGCCATTGACCGAGCTGCTAGTCATATCTTGGTTAACATAATCAAGCCAACGTTGCCACCACCTATTTACCCAAAGTAACCTTGGATTAGAAAGAAACAAAATCATCTGCATTAATCCTTTGGAAATGTCATAGTAAGAAAGAAAAAACCTTGTGGCATTTTAATGCTGCCATCAAATTCATGAATAAAGCATACAGAAACCATGGACATTTAGGTTGACAAATTAAATCCATCTTGTGAATTGTGATATACTTGTATTAAACCAACCAAAAAACTATATATTCTATATCTCATGCAAACAAATAGAAGTGGTTTTGTGACTCTCTCTCAATTTCTTATTTAATAGGCCTCCTAATCTTATTATACCATAAACAACAAGGCATCACTCAATATGAACTTTTCATGTTACTCGCTGCTTTCTTCATCTCAGCTGAAGCATTTTTATCATGCTACCGATAGAAGGAATCAATTTCTAGTTGGCAATTTTTTCTACAAAGAGAGGAGAAATGTTTCCACTGAATGCATCACTATAGGCTGCAAAATCATCCTATAGATACCTTTGCACCAGAGTTCAAGTGAATCAAGCATAAGCATCAAGACATATATGCAGTGACATATTGAGAAACATGATGCTAAATTGAGAAACATAGCTTCATCAACAAGAAACAATCACTTCAATACAAATAGGACAGAAAATGTCAAGTGTTGCTGAATTCACTGGACATGAAGGACCAAGAAAATACAAGAAAACTAAGAAAGTATGCACGAAAGGTCTTTAGGCCTTACGAGCTCTCTTATAGTCTTATGTATAAGACTTAGCAGGTAAAAAGTTAATCTTGTCAACTTACAAATTCCAGCTAAAGAGATTTCAAGAACTCTCAAAATTTTAGTTTCAAATAAATCAAATAATGGTCCGATAGGCATTAAAAAAGATACTCTAGAACTCTCAAGTAATTAGTTTTAAAGAATTAAACATTGGTAGAACCATTATTTATCGGTTTGACAAAGGACCACTGTCAAACCATATAGGTCGGCACCAATTGGTATTTATAGGTCAGCAAACTGTCATGTACACCAAGACTATATCGGTTCAATAAATTGTTAAAACTAGTTGTAAATTGAAATTAAAATCCTTAGTTTAATTACAAAAATACTTGTCTAATTGTATGGCCAAATAAATTAGCTAAAATAGGACTAAATTAGCTGTAACCAGACTTAAACAGGACTTGTTTGACCAAACAAATTAGCTAATACTAGTCATCATAAAGTTCAATCTGAAATTGTTGGAAAATAGAAAAATCTTTCATACTACTGACAAAATTCGGAAAGAAGGCCTGGTTAACCCTCTCCTTTCCTAACCTGATTAACAGTGGGATAAAAACATCATCTTTCACACCAAGTTCCAATACGAATCTTATCCTGGTTAACTGGATAAGATTCTTTTCCTCACCCAAAACCACGTAAAAGTCCTCCTTTGACTAAAAGATTGTTTGCATCAAGCTGCACAATAATCTTATGCACTATTTTAAAGAATTTGTGCATCAAAGGGCTGCACTAAGATGTCTTGGACTGAATTTTGCTGAATTGACCAATTTCCAGGCCTTTTCACTGGTTGAAGGCTAATACAAGCCTGAAAAACCGTATTAGAGACCCAAGTTGATGGGAGAGAGGTCAAGCTTCATTGTACCACATATGCATCTAGGTGCATAAAATACCAAATCAAGCATCACAGAGATCGTCACAATCTTCCTGTGCCCTCAGATTCTTGTTGTTGTCTCACTCGTCCTTCCTCCATCCCTTCAAGGCAAACTTTTCATAAGGTTGTTTCACATATAAAGGATCCTACTTCCTAAAGTTCTATCACTGTTCCACTTCCATCTGGAAAAAAGATGATATTTCTCAGGGTGAACTTCAAATTTTGATATACAACTGTCTCAACATCTTAAGCTTGAGTTATGGATTTCAGGTGTCTTTGGTTGCACCAAAAGATCCCACAAAAATGAATATTTCATTAAACATTTGCCTCTTCAAATATTTGTTTAGAAAACTCAAATTTCTGGAAATTTCTATTAGATATTTAGGAAACCTTCACTTTTCATTTTCCAGATTGTTTTTCTCCAAAAATAAAAACTAAGTTCTCCATTTCTTCTTTCTCACTGTTTTTCATCCATCCATCAACAAAAACTAATTTATAGCCTATTCCTTTCCTTTTCTTACAATTCACATGTATGCTTCTCAGACAAATCTTCTCCACCATTTTACTAGCAACTGAACCGAGCCTTAGCAAAAATTTTGACCTGATTGATGACTGAAAATACGAAAAGAGGTTTCAAGAGATTACCAAAAGGTACACCAGTGCACGAGGCTTCCATCAATGTAGGATCTTCCCAAGATATTGTACATAGTCTTGCCTCTAAATATAGAGAGGTTGTTTATGTTGAAGAGGGTAACAGAATTTGCTAAATTACTATGCAAACAGTTCTGCTTCACCCGTATTAGAAAGTTCCACACAATGTAATGTCTTTTACACCTCCTATTGATCAATGCTTTCTGCTAAGGCAAGTAATTCCACTCAGTAGCCTGAACAGGATTCACTCTTGTTGCCTGTGGATTCTACCCTCTACTCAAGCTATCTTATTTCTTTGGTAAATCTCTGCCCATTTTTCATCAATGAAGATACCTTGTCAAGGAATGACCAGGTGATCATTTCTGAGCTGTTAAAAAATTGCATTCTATATTGCTATTGCATAAGGCTTTGTTTAAGAGATGCATGTCCCCTTTTTTGTTTGGTCAAAAAATATCACTTGAACAATAGATTCACCTAAACATCAGATTATTTGTGACCTTATTTGCCAGCAACAATTATTTAACACCTACCAAAGCCCATTGTTGCCAAGGCCAAGCATTGTGTTCCCTGATCATGTGTACCTGAAAGCAAAACAACTACTGCCAAACAGTTTATTTTCTTAAGACATGCAGTTGACGAAGTTGGACTCAGACAAAACTGTATGTCTTTTTCATCTCCAACTTACTTTATGATCTCCGAAATTTCACACATATACCTACTTTATGAGCAACTTTATTTTTAAACTCGTTATCGAAGTTCAATCAACTTAATCCACATACTTAAATTATATAATCATCCTCCAATTCTTTGTTAGCCAAATCCACATTTTGTTGGCTCCTCAATTATTTCTACAGTCTACAAATTGTTAAAGATCCTTTCAAATATCCAGACATGTTTACAAGACGTTGTAAGTATTAAAGAAGAAAAATATCAAAAGGAAGAAAGAAGGGGGAAATTGAAAAAAAAAAAAAAAAGTCTAGCAAATAGCGATACACTATAAGGAAAATGGATTCGTAAAGGCCTCATAGGTGACCAAGAACCTAAGATATATCAACTTTATGAAAGAAAAATGTGCATCAACATGCTGAGTTCCTACGTTCTCCACTAGGAAAAATAAAAAAAATTCAAACCACTCGAGAATGTCGGTTCTTTTTCAAAACCCCAAAACAGAAAAAAAAAATTTTGATTTTTAACTGCTGAGGTTGAGAAAATACCAAAAAATGCCGGATCAAAACCTACACTGCGGCTCAAACAACGATGCACGAAGATATCACAAATCCACAAAGAATCTTGAAAGGAATTTTTAAGAAACTAAGAAAGATCAGATATTTCACCTATGGGTGATGAGGAAGAAGATGTCGCCCTCCTTGGCAAGGGATTCGGCGGCGATGGTGATGTCTCTGATGAGGACCCTTTCTTCCTCCGGACTGAGATCCACCGCGGAACCAGAAGCCTCCATCTCCCCCCGACACCACCACCAACCCTCCTCCTCCTCCGGCGGTGGGCCCCGGCGAGAGCGAGCACTATGGCCCCTGCGCGTGCTCAGAGCCTATGGCTATGAGAGAGAGACAGAGAGAGAGAGTACGGTTCGGGTCACTCGCTAGCAAAGAAAAAGGCGTGTTTTGGGATCATGTTCATGCATTGACGAGTCCGGGGGCAAATTGACGACATTCAGCTACCTCGTTGTAATCTTAAGCTTGAGGTTGCGTTCCGTATGGGCAAATTTTTTGGACCGTCGCCAATATAATTTTTTTCTTTTTTTTTATCCGTTCTTTTAGAAAAATACTCAGCTAGATATGCACAATCTATCTTTAATCAAGGCTATTTTGTGTCAATAAAATTCTTAGATTTCTTCGTTATTTGTTCGATCCACCTTGACGTGTTTTTGCGGAGGGATGACGATATTTCGTTCGAGATTTGCTCGATTACTAATTATTCTTTGTATCATAAGTCCATTGATGCCACCGGATGTTATAGCTCGATTGAAGTATCGCTGGGGTGCAATGTAGCATTTGGTAATTCTCGCTAAAATTAATATTAATTCAGGGCATCTAACCCCATTTGGTAACGGGAAACTGAGGGGAAAAGGTGTTTTGATTCAGCTTAATCATGTGGCACCTAATCTTTCACCAACATTCCTTATTTATGCTTGGTGGAAGAGCAAATATGATCGCTATGAATTTAGATTCATTATTCTAAGTTCCAATCAAAGTGAAGCCTCCTGGATATCCAACCACGAAGCGGCATAGATAATGGTGGCTGAAGAATGGTTAAGAGCGATCACAAATAATTCCCTTATTTACTGTTGAACTTTTCAGCTTGAAATGGGGGATGAGGATGAGATTGAGATGATGCTGCTGCACCAAAGGCACATGGCCCATGGAGTTCTTACTTTTTAAAGTTCCTCAACTAACAATAGTTTATTACTTTCTGCTCCAAGTGAAAGATGTGGTTCTCACTGAATTTATCCACAGAGTTGAACATTATCCAACTACTATTGTTTTTTCCGGTCATGTCAAGATGCAGCCACTCATCAACTTATTGAAAGTCTCATCTTCCACATCCATTGGACTAAAATGTGATTGAAATGCATAATACAATCTAAAATGCAAAATATCACTTCTAAGAGGTACGGAGTATAGGTTGGATGAACAAAAACAAGCAGATATAAGATTTGATACTGTCTTGAAATATGGAAACAGAGGTAGACCATCAGATATTACAAAAATTGAATTTCTTTTTTTTTTAATACAAGAACATGCATAGCACATGGAAACTTTTGCCAAGTTTGTCATCTCAGCTCAGAACAGATAACGAATCTTATATCTGACTCCTGCACAGTTGAATTCAAAGAAATAGAAAAGACATACCTGAATTGAACATTATTTTGCATTCCACACGTATGGTTTGGATATCTTTACCTGCTAAAAAATGACTCTGACATGTTAAAACGATAGGGCAACTTGAAGGACTCAAACAAGAGAATGGAATTCACAATAGTAGGCCTCCAGAATAGTAACTCCTCACACATTATGGCTAAATCCTACCATGGTTGACCTTCAAATAAGACCAAATCATGCTGGTTAGCTTGAGCATGACATTGTTCTTCCAACTGTGAATGAAAAAATCATGATGTAGAAAAAAAGGAAAAGAAAAAACACTGTAAAAGTTTCATAAAACAACTATTATTTACCTATTGAAGTAGTAGTAGAAGAAATCTGCATAAAGCAATGTCTGTGCCAATCCAGATATCCATGCTGCGGACAAGGCAAAATGCGAGTAAGAAATATTCAATATAACTATACTTCCATAAGAAAGAACAAAAGAAAATATGTGAATTCATAATTATCTAATGAACATAGTGAGGCTCAGTGAAGTAGCGGTAAATCCAGTTTAGGATGTCAAATGATCTGTATGCTCTGCATCAGGAGATATTTTACCAAGTGATTCTGATTGTCCAATTCAATTTTCGGTGTTCAACTTACAAAAGGCACTTTGGCTAAGAAAATCTTGAACACAAGGCATAACATAGGTTGACATATGAACCAATCAACCATCAGTGAGCACAATTATCATCATATGGTGCCACAAACACTGAAAATTGACTGATTTGATATTACCGTTCAATTCAAATTAGCGGAAGTTTGCGGTATTCACTATAGAAATTGTGGAAAAAAAGTGTCCTTATGCACAAGGCTCCCACCTAGGATCTAAGAAAGATCAATGGACACAACCATACATCCTAGGTGCTATATCTGTGATTTAAATTTTTGGTTACTCAAGTCGCAAGAGAACCATACCAAGACACCAAGACTTGTCCTTTATTTACCATAAAAATTATAGCTAACAATGTTATAACTTAAATAGAAGATATTGTAATGGAATGGATTTAGGTACAAAAATAAAGAGGTAGTACAATAATTATACAATAAAATATTTAGACACCATAGAAAAACCTTTCTAGTATATTTAACAATTGTTGAATGGTTTTTATATTGAAGAGAGTATATTATGATTTCTGAAATATGTTTCACTTTCCAAAGCAGTTGGGAAGAAACAGCAGGAAGTTTTAGATGTTCTCTATCAATGTTTGACGTACTGCCCGAAATGGTACGAAACAAGCAGTATGTACCAATCCGCCCGCTACTCCCGAAACGGGCACAGTACGTACCGGTCCGCCAACTGCTCGTACATGAACCAGCCTATTTCGGGTAAGCAGGGAAAGGGTAAGGCATTTAGCTAGTGGGATTGGAAGTCGGAATCTTGTGGAATTTCTATTCAATTTGAAGGTATTTAGTTTCATTTTATGTTTTATTTATCATGTTATATAATTAGAGGCATATTAATGTATATTTATAAAGATTAAACATGATTATTAGTCCCAATTAGATTTATTGTCTTACATTTAGGCCCAAATTAGTGATCTTTAAGGTTAATTACAACCTTATGCATTTTATTTGTCTCATATACACTCTATTCTTAATTATGTATAATAAAATTATCATTAAATTAGAATAAAAAACCTAAAAAAGAATTTTGCAAATTTTTTATCATTTTTTGTCTTTTCCAAAAACTGGTACGTACCAGTCCATGTACTGGCATACCAACATACGATACGTATGTATAGGTCTGCCTGTGGACTGATACCACCAGCACAGTATGGCGGTCCTTGTTCTCTATCATAAGGACATTCTATAAATGATTTTCTAAAGCACAAATAAGAACCACGAAGTGGATAATTTAACTAATATATATCATGAATCACAGAAAATCTACCATGAAAATCTAATAGAAAGTGAGCATTAAAAAAGTTAAGATACTGATGAGCATGCTGAAAATGATGGTAGCAAGTCTCACAAAGAATGGTAACCAAGGTACTCAGGAAATTGAAAAAAAGGTATTATTACAAATGTAATTGAGAGTAAGGACTTGATATCTGGTGACAACTTCAGTGAAATGCACTTGTGACAAAAAAACACAAACATTCATAACTCTTTAAAGTAAAAAGTTCCACATATTATAATGAAGTAACTGTAGTACATCATTATACAAGCTTCACATTTTGCAGTTGCGTGGACACACACATCAAGGTAGATGTGAACTGGGTTCACTACATGAATGAAATCCAGCACCTTGGTCTTCTTTGTATGAAGCCAAGACAAAGGTGCCAAGCCTGTTTGTAGATACCAGGTCAGTGAGACTTCTCATGTTCTCTTGGTCAAATTAAACAAGAGAGGTCGATCAACTCCATAGAGTCATCAAAATTGGCTTTGTTTCTAACATGTTATAAATAAAAATTGGAGTTGGAATCAGAATGTAATGGCTGCCAGTTAGAATGATTTGAGTGAGTTGACACGACTCATGCTAGTAAAGAACTGCTCAATATCCCCTCGTGTTCAGGTATAAGCTGTGAAGAAGTCTAGCCTGAGTTGTTGGACACCAATCTCATTCTCCCTTTTCCCATGATAGGGATGAGGACCCATTCCTATGCATTGACTTATTAGAGACCAACTAAAAAATCTCAGTTCGCTTTCCCATGCAACAACAAATCATAGATCTCTTATATGTTTGCATGTCAAACACCACCAGTGTTCCACTCTGAAAAATTGGAGCTTGCCGGTCATGAAACATAGGTACATGCATGTTAAGACTCTAGCTAGGAGAGTCCTAATTGAGAAGGACATTCATGTAAAACCTACCTAAGCCGACCCTTATTAAAGAGGTGAAGAGGCCGGCTAGGGTTAGGAGGATGTTTCTTAGAGAAGAAATAGGAGTTGTAAAGGAATATGAGTCTTAAGTAGGAGTCCTATTAGGAGTTGGTTAAAAGTAAGAGTCTTGAGTAGGAGTCCTATTAGGAGTTGGTTAGAAGTAAGAGTCTTGAGTAGGAGTCTTATTAGGAGTTGGTTAGAAGTAAGAGACTTGAGTAGGAAGTCTTGAGTAGGAGTCTTATTAGGAGTTGGTTAGAAGTAAGAGTCTTGAGTAGGAGTCTTATTAGGAGTTGGTTAGAAGTAAGAGTCTTGAGTAGGAGTCTTATTAGGAGTTGGTTAGAAGTAAGAGTCTTGAGTAGGAGTCTTATTAGGAGTTGGTTAGAAGTAAGAGTCTTGAGTAGGAGTCTTATTAGGAGTTGGTTAGAAGTAAGAGTCTTGAGTAGGAGTCTTATTAGGAGTTGGTTAGAAGTAAGAGTCTTGAGTAGGAGTCTTATTAGGAGTTGGTTAGAAGTAAGAGTCTTGAGTAGGAGTCTTATTAGGAGTTGGTTAGAAGTAAGAGTCTTGAGTAGGAGTCTTATTAGGAGTTGGTTAGAAGTAAGAGTCTTGAGTAGGAGTCTTATTAGGAGTTGGTTAGAAGTAAGAGTCTTGAGTAGGAGTCTTATTAGGAGTTGGTTAGAAGTAAGAGTCTTGAGTAGGAGTCTTATTAGGAGTTGGTTAGAAGTAAGAGTCTTGAGTAGGAGTCTTATTAGGAGTTGGTTAGAAGTAAGAGTCTTGAGTAGGAGTCTTATTAGGAGTTGGTTAGAAGTAAGAGTCTTGAGTAGGAGTCTTATTAGGAGTTGGTTAGAAGTAAGAGTCTTGAGTAGGAGTCTTATTAGGAGTTGGTTAGAAGTAAGAGTCTTGAGTAGGAGTCTTATTAGGAGTTGGTTAGAAGTAAGAGTCTTGAGTAGGAGTCTTATTAGGAGTTGGTTAGAAGTAAGAGTCTTGAGTAGGAGTCTTATTAGGAGTTGGTTAGAAGTAAGAGTCTTGAGTAGGAGTCTTATTAGGAGTTGGTTAGAAGTAAGAGTCTTGAGTAGGAGTCTTATTAGGAGTTGGTTAGAAGTAAGAGTCTTGAGTAGGAGTCTTATTAGGAGTTGGTTAGAAGTAAGAGTCTTGAGTAGGAGTCTTATTAGGAGTTGGTTAGAAGTAAGAGTCTTGAGTAGGAGTCTTATTAGGAGTTGGTTAGAAGTAAGAGTCTTGAGTAGGAGTCTTATTAGGAGTTGGTTAGAAGTAAGAGTCTTGAGTAGGAGTCTTATTAGGAGTTGGTTAGAAGTAAGAGTCTTGAGTAGGAGTCTTATTAGGAGTTGGTTAGAAGTAAGAGTCTTGAGTAGGAGTCTTATTAGGAGTTGGTTAGAAGTAAGAGTCTTGAGTAGGAGTCTTATTAGGAGTTGGTTAGAAGTAAGAGTCTTGAGTAGGAGTCTTATTAGGAGTTGGTTAGAAGTAAGAGTCTTGAGTAGGAGTCTTATTAGGAGTTGGTTAGAAGTAAGAGTCTTGAGTAGGAGTCTTATTAGGAGTTGGTTAGAAGTAAGAGTCTTGAGTAGGAGTCTTATTAGGAGTTGGTTAGAAGTAAGAGTCTTGAGTAGGAGTCTTATTAGGAGTTGGTTAGAAGTAAGAGTCTTGAGTAGGAGTCTTATTAGGAGTTGGTTAGAAGTAAGAGTCTTGAGTAGGAGTCTTATTAGGAGTTGGTTAGAAGTAAGAGTCTTGAGTAGGAGTCTTATTAGGAGTTGGTTAGAAGTAAGAGTCTTGAGTAGGAGTCTTATTAGGAGTTGGTTAGAAGTAAGAGTCTTAAGTAGGAGTCCTATTAGGAGTTGGTTAAAAGTAAGAGTCTTGAGTAGGAGTCCTATTAGGAGTTGGTTAGAAGTAAGAGTCTTGAGTAGGAGTCTTATTAGGAGTTGGTTAGAAGTAAGAGTCTTGAGTAGGAGTCCTATTAGGAGTTAGGGTTTAGAAGCCCTATAAATAGCCATGTATTCCTCCTCTTTTGATAAGCAATATATGAATCTTTTCTGCAGCCTTTGAGCAGCAACTTGGAGGGAGGAACCCCTATAGAGTTCCAAGGAGGCCGATCCCCTAAAGAGATCAACCCCAAGTTTAGAATCTGCTAGGGTTCTATCAATGCACCTTTAAACTTTGGCTACAAAGATTCAATTCAAAGGTTTCTTTCCCTCTTCTTTAATTCCAGTTATAATTTCAGCTCAAGAACAGGTACGATGAAGTAAGTTGAATGTATCTCTTGATTTAATTACCTTATCTCAAAGTAAGACTAATCTACAGTATTTCTACTCTTTCTCCCCTCTACCCATATGTGATCACAGGGACATTTTTTCTTACTCGAGCACTTTGTACTGCTGCTGTCTATTTCAATCACTTCCACCATTTTATCCATGTCCCACTTTCTTCAGGTCTCCCCACCCCATCTCTCCTATCTCACCTTCTTCATTTCTCCTTCATCTTGTTTCTTCCATTGTTACTCTTCTCTGTCTAAACGCCTTATCTGTTTTCTTGAAATTGCATCTCTATTCCCAAGTCAAAGGCATTCCCAGCAGCCAATGCTGGAATTAGATATGCATACTTATGTCCATTCTTACAAAATGATTTATTCATACTGAGATGGTAACTAAGAATAATTCCTCATTTTAACTTGTTCTTTTTATCAATTTTCACTCTGTATTTCCAAGATTTTTGTGATTCATATCATGTTCAAAGATTCATATCAACATCAATTTTTTTTTTAATATCTTCTAATCACTGTAGAAACAAACCTCATCTTTAAGTACATCATTACATATTCTGATGTCAATAATAGCCTTTAGAAAGACCACAAGATAATATATGCATCCAAGATAGATTACTTAGATAGGACAACTCAAGCAGTCAACTTTCATCCCCTTCAGCAGTATCTAATGGAAATATCAGAAATGTTCCACTTGTTCGCCAACATGAAGTACAATCACTTAAAGGATTTTCTTGGTGTTGAAAAAACATTATTTTTTTTTAAAAAGAGTTATATGGTATCATTTTCGACAATTCTTCATTTTGTTAACTATCTTTTGTAACCCAAACTTTGGTTTACATAAAATTATGCTCATCAAAATACAATAAACATAGGATGAGAACAAAGCAGTTCAGTTCAAAAGTTTCAAGATTTTATTTAGGAAAAACAAATAATCTCCACAATGAGAAATTCTAAATAAGAGGATATATGTTTTTCTTATATAAAATGCGATTTTATTTGATAAATAGTTGACCTAAGCAAGTTAGTATGTTGTGAAGAGATCACTTCATATCCATTTAATCATGGCCAAAGTTTTTCTAGGTACATAAATGCCATATCCTCTGGAAATGATGTCTAAAATGGGAAAAGAACAATTAGGTAGGGTGTAAATACAATAAAAACTTCCACTCCACTCAAGTCAAACATCAAAGATCTAGGATTGCAACTTACCCTAGAAGAAAACATATTGAACAGTCAAGTTGTCTATATTTTTTGTCCTTTGCAACAATACCAGCTGAGGAAGTATTGCAACTGCTTCCAAATATAGGGAGAATGTCCACATAACCTGTCATGAAAAAAGAAATCAGGATCATGGCATAGAAGCATGAAGATAGAGAAGGGAATATACTCGGGAACAATTCCAAACAAAACCTATTCCAGTCATAATGATACATTAATTACAAGATATGATTGGCAAATCTTGTTTGATTGAAGAATTCTTTAAGAAAGAAAATAATCCTGCCAAATACATGAGCTTACCTCCTTAAACATGAACTTTTCATTTATAACTAAAGCCAGAACTAGGCATGGTAATGCAAGAACGAAGTGACGAAAAGTGTCTTGGTCCTTGTCATAAGATCTACAGACAACTTGTGTCGTCTCATGTACCAGACAATTGAGAACAAGCTCCCCAAGAAAATAAGTTTCATCGTCGTATTATAGACTCAGACAAAATCAGTAAAAATATCCAAGTATCAAGTGGCAAAAACAAGGGCATAAAGCTCTTGTGTCTTCAGAGAAATGCCTGTGAGAAAATGACATGAACTATGTCAAGTTATACACATACAATAAAACCAACTTTATGTAGTGGAAAGAGCTTTTTTTTTTCCCAAAAAAAAAAAGATCAAGATCCAAAATCTTATGCCACTGACATGAATCTCCACACAAGATCCAAGTATCGAGTGGCAAAAACAAGGGCATAAAGTTATTGTGTCTTCAGAGAAATGCCTGTTAGAAAATTACATGAACTATGTCAAGTTATACACATAAAATATAACCAACTTTATGTAGTGGAAAGAGTTTTTTTAAAACAAAGATAAAAAAATCCAAGAGTAAATACACCAGAAAGTCAAAATCAAGATCCAAACAAGAAGTAGCCACAAAATAGATGTCAAGTTTGAGAGTTAGTTCATTTGGAAAAATAAAATGTTTATGATATCTAGTAATACTGGAAACCAGTTGTAAATAACATATATTGAAGAGAATCACTTAGGAGGAATAACTTAATCATGACGTTTCTTATGTTGATAAAGCATCCAACCAGAATAGATTATTGATGGTCAATTAGATTCAGAAAAAGATGGATAAACACTTGCATCAGATGAAGGGAAAATAATATTTCATTCTGACCGAGAGATAGTAAATTATCAAACTGACAAATAAAAATGCATTTGTGGTCATTACCTTTCAAGGAAGTACACAGTTGCACATGCATCAAAATGTACTTTCCCAAAAAATCCATAATCAGAATGACAACATCGAGGAGAAAATACAAGACAAGGAAATGAGTGAGCAAAAAAAAAAAAAACAAAGAATAGTACACAAAATGATCAGGAAAAGTGATCGTATACCTCTTGTTGGCTCTGATGATGAGAGGTATAAAACTTCATAGTTTGTTTGAACATATATGCATCAACAGATATCATGTATTAAAAACATAAAGGAGGTGAAGCAAATCAGGGACTAGCTATTGTGAGCCATATGACAAAGCTACAAGAATACCAAGCAAAATTTTATATCAGTTCATCCTTATTGCATCTCATTTATGATTTAACTATGTCAATAGCAAATAGTGATATGGTTTGTAAGACAAGATAAATTCTTAGAACATGATAGAATCTGAGTAGTAGAATATGTAGATCATACATGATTGAGCCAGTCAAATAAAATATAGTTAAATGCTCAAATGACCATATAAAAAAACAAAAGATATATAAATAATACTGAAGCCATCAGTGGATGGAAGAGAAAGCATTATTCCTTGCATCTTTCCTTTCCTTTCATTTTTTGATAGGATATGACACTCCTATCGAGCACTTCTCAAATTTAAAAAGGAAAAAAAAAAACCCTACAAGAATGAATAAGACAGGGAGTTCTGAAATTATAAATATTTTCCTGTACAAATATAATAACCAATCAAAATCATGTCTTGAGAGCTTTTAGTCGCTGATAAACATATAGCTTACTGAGAGACAGTATTTGAGAGAGTTTTAGCTTTTGTTATTTTCTCAATTTTAAGGCCCGCCAAAAAAGACCTCTAGAAGTCCCCAGATACGAGTCCTTGTAGCTAAACAGCTAGCTAACATGCTATATTATTTTAGTACTCTTGACGCAAAATATGCTCCAAATTGCACTCCACATGTTTCCTAAAATCTCAACTAAAAAATGATAATAATACAGTTAAAATTTAACAGAACAATAGACGACACTTATCAGCTATCACCATCATGACTTAGTGATAGAGCTTCAATATAATCCTTTTCCTAACTTGATTAAGAGGGTTGGCAAGGCTCTGGTCACGCTGTAACATTTTCTTTACTGGTGTAGAATAGCTTTCTAGTGTCTCAGTTCTACTCTTTAGCAGGGCATAAATAGGCAGCAGGCATCCAGATCTCGTGACCCAACTCCAAGGTCAGACGTGATCTGCTCCACTCTATCAAGAAGATAAACAGGATGCTTCGAAGATCTCTCCTTCCAGCATCAAATCCTAAAAGCCTAACTATTCAAATCGGACTGCAAGAGAAACCAAAGACGGAGAGGGAAATAAGTATCGGGACTTGCCGGCGCATGATTTGATGGTGTGGATCTTGAGGAGGAGGACGAGGACGTTCATGAGATGCGTCATGTCACCCGCTAACCTGAAGATATTCATCTCCGGCGATCGGTCGGCGGGATCCGAGCCGTGCGTTCACCGATCTACGGGATTTACGGCCGGGATCGATCGATAGAGACGGAGATCGGCGTCCCCGTCACTCGCAACCGCTCTTAACCTTCTCTTCTCTTCGCGCCTCGCGTCTTCGTAACGAAGCCGGGATGGGAAGAGGAAAACTAAAATGAAAAGAATACCCGTGCTTTCGTCCAATCATATCAGTACTTCCAAACCACATAACCCCGACGCTTATCGATGGTCGACAAATAGTTGGCCGTGAAAGATGAGTTTTTGTGAATCTTGATGTCTTCAGCTCGCCGGGAAACCGTGTTTCTTCGACCGGAAGTGGAATAGGTATCCGAATACTTGGTTGGCACGCATGAGTCTTCTCCGAAGCATTGCAATTGATGACGTTGCGTGCACATTTGAAGGATAGATCGAAGTCAGTATTTGATTTTTTTGTATATAGAGGCATGGATGAATTTGACGCAAAATTCTTTGAAGATGGAGTTGATAAGCTAAAGATAGATAATTTTACTTAAAAATAAATATTGATGAAGGAAAAATATCCATTGTCAATGGAGGCCTACTTATAAATTACGCTCGTAGTTATATTTCTTTAGTATCTCGATTCTTATATTTAAAAAACTTATATTAAAATATCTATAGATATAAAAGTGAAGTATTTAACCTCATTTTCTTTAAACAGAAGATATAACATATACATGAATGGTGGTGGATGATGACATCATGGGTCACTGTTGTGGTGGTGGTTAACGAGAATGATATGGTGATCAGTCTTATCGATATCGATTCGAACATTAACAAAGAGGGAAAAGAGGCAAAGTAATGAGGCATAAGCATTAGCATCGAAGGATGAAGAGGATGGAGGTGAGGCATCAATATTACACCGCTTTGCCTCCTCTTTCTTCTCTAATATCACTATGTATCTCCATCAGTACTAAATGATGAATAGGAGGTAGGTGAGGCATTTGCATCACCAACGACATAGAGGGAGGAGGAGGAGGAGGCAGGTGAGTCAAAGTAGTGTAGCATCGGAAGAGGAAGAGGAGGTAGGTGATGCATTTACGTCGATGCCACACCGCTTTGCCTCCTCTTCATTCTTGCTGATCATCGTATTGCTCAGTGTGGCGTCAGAGTACCTCCTCTGCATCAGCACTGCATCGCTCTGCCTCCTCTTTATTGTCGTTAACCATCGTATCATTCGATGTGGTGTCATATTGCCTCCTCTACATTGGCGTTGCACCGCTTTGCCTCATCTTCATTTTTACTGACCAATGCATAGTTTAGCGCAATGTTGCACTACCTCCTCTTCGTCAGTGTTGCATCGCTTTACCTCCTCTTTGTTCTCGCCGACTACCACATTAATCGATGTGGTGTCGCATTACCTCCTCTGCATCGGTGTCACACCACTTTGCCTCCTCTTTGCTCTCGTCGACCACCGCATCATTTGGTGTGACATCGCACTGCCTCTTTTGCATTGGCACCATATCATTTTGCCTCATCTTCATTTTCACCGATCATCGCATTATTCTCGTCGACCACCACCACAATAGCTATTCATGGTGCCACGGTCAATCATCACCATTGAAATTACTTATTTGCATATTATTTTCATATCATTCATGCACGTACTGTCGTGTGCTATATCTTTCATCAGTAAAACCAACTATGAGATTAAATAATTTATTTTTATAATTATAGAGATTTAATATAATTTTTTTAAAATTTTAAAATTAAAAAAAATAAATAAAAATTTTATTATAAAGAGATAATATGTAATTAGCCACGACTATCTCACACAAATCAAGCGTGGCCTATGTTCTCCAGTAGTGTTGATATCTTGACGTCCACCATAACTCTTTGAAGATCATATCAATCTCTCCTAGATACAGGTTGAATGTCTTGTAGTGCCTTAATGATGTCGAGCCCGCGACTCCCTAACGAATGGGACACATCTTTTGGGCTATTATCTTCTTTCTCTAACAGTTGAGAATCTTCGTAGAATATAGATTTCGTTGATATTCGCAACATCCATCTTCTTATAAAGAGAAAATTCTAGGAATTCAAGTAACTGATAAGGCATATTTTGCCCCCAGGACACGTCACAACCAATGCCACATGCCACGTCAGAATCCGTACCCCAAGGCACTCCTCGACACGTCTCATCCCGGTAATCCCAAGACGGCACCGCCCCCACACGCCAAGTCAGAATCCATACCGAGGCACTATTTGGTGCGTCCACCACACCAACCCGCATACGATCGACCCTCTTACAGTAGTATAAAGACCTCGGGTCAGCCTCCGAGCCAGGAGAAGCAAAAAAAACAATCGAACACTCCACTGACTTGCTCGTCGGAGGGGCCAAAGTCGGGGATCACCCAACGAAGGCCATTTTTGTAGGAAAGCAACCACCCACGCCACGTGAGCGTCCTAATCTCAGAAGTCGTCGATCGACGTCCCCGCGGCGAGCCATCAACCAACACCTGGATCGAGGAACGCTGATCAAGACCCCGTCGCAAGGACCTGGTCGACCTCGGCAGCCAGCTCAACCGACAGAAGGCTCCCGACATCGACCCGTGGACCAGGCGTGCTGACTCAACAACCACGACACATTTGTTCACCAACACCTTGGCGCTAGAAGGAGGGCCATGTCGCAGGAGCATCCCGTAGGAGCTCTCCCTGACGGAGAACCACCGATCGGTCACCCCTCTGTCGGGCCCGGAGATCAGTCCCTCCCTGTCCTCAGAGACAGGGGGATCCCGGCCTCGATGTCAGATCGCTACTAGTGCCTGTTCAATGACCCGGGTGTTAGGATCAAGAGTGCACTAAGAGGGGGTGGGGTGAATTAGTGCAGCGAAAAACTTTTACGATTTCAATAAACTTATTTCGATTAAAGCCGATTCAACAAAAATGGTTTCAACTCAATCTTTTTCGGAAGAACTTTGAACTTGAAACCTTTCGTGAACGAGCAAGACTAAGGTGATTTGTAGCAAAGCAAAGTGCATAAATAAAAAGCGTTGGTTTTGTAAGGTCTTGGTACGATTAAAGCCAATCTCGAAAAATGTTTACGTTAAAGCGTAAGTAGATGTAGTTAAGGCACAGTAAGGAGGAGAGGCAGTTTGCTATAAAGGAAAGTTGCTCAAAGTAAATACAAACCGAGTTTTTAGAGTGGTTCGGTCAACGTGACCTACATCCACTATCGGCTTCCTCCTCCGACGAGGTCACCGACGTCCACTAGAGGCCTTCCTTCAATAGGCGAAGGCCAACCACCCTTTTACAGCTTTTCTCCTTTTGCTGGGCTTATGAGACAATCCTTACAAGTTTCACTCCTCTCTTGAATGATCTCAACACTTAGAAAGAAAAGAGAACTCTAGCTTTTACAACACTCTAAGGCCTCAAAGGCTCAAGAATATTTCAAGATTTCGGTGCCCTTTCATGCAGGAAAGGGTGGGGTTTTTATAGGCCCCAATGAGTTAAAAAATGGGGCCTAAAAGTGTCCACTCCCAAATTTTCGGGGTCTTGGCGGTACCACCGCCATTACTGGGTGGGTACTACCTCCTGACATCTGATATTGGGCGGTACCACCACCCAGTCTGGGCAGTACGACCGCTTGATAGAGCTCGGAGACCAAGCTCTGGCGGTACTACCGCCCAGAAATCCTGGGAGACTAAGTCTCCCAAGCGGTGCCACCGTCGGC
>LVTN01000250.1:211916-222629 GCA_001649415.1 Musa itinerans
AGGCGGTGCCACCGCCGGCCAGGATTTTAGGGGCCGAATGGGCTATTCCATTCGGCCCAATTTGGGTCTGTTAAGGGCCCAATTGGCCCCTAATTAAGTTAGTGGGATTATCTCCCAATCCTAACTTAATCTACACTCTAACTATGATAATTAAGACATGATTACTGTAATTCATGTTCTGGTGCGTCAATCGCTTCTTCCGGTGAGCTTCCGGCGAACATCCGACGAACTCTCGACGATGCTCCGGTGGACTCCCGACAAGCTCTTGAACTTCGGAACGATCTTCTTGGTGAGTTCTAACGAGCTTTTATAGCAAGCTCTTGGATTTCTTGGATGGTTCTCACAGAATTTCCGATGAACATCTGGACTTCCGACGAACTCTCGTACTCACAACATGATCTTAATCTTGACTCTAGCACAACACCTGCTGCATGTCTTACTGCCATCGTAGTTAATCCTGCATACTTTTCTCAATATATAGATTAGATTAACAAATGACAATTGACTTCATCATCAAAATCCGAGATTCAACACCGGGGTTGTCGCCCCCTGGACTTGCCACATGACCCTCGCCCATGTCACCCGAGGCGTTCCTCAGCCTGACCAAGCAAGTGCAAGCGATGGCAGGGATGATGTAGACGCTTGTCCTCCTTATTCCTCATATTGTCTGGCTAGCAACTCCCCTGACCGATCCGGTACTATAAAGGTCGAGCAAGGAGCAAGTCGGGACGGGAGAAGCCCGAGAACACACAATGGACCCAAGAGGCCTGCCCGAGCAAGGCATACCCACACCCTATCGGATCGCTCCGCCCCCCTCCGAGCCTGACACCATATCGTCCGACTCAGCGGATGACTTGTTCAGGACCCAACTGTCCCGGGTCAATCAATGCTTGGATGGATCCCTTGTTGCCCAGGAAATACGAGACAAGCCTATCCCCCTCAACCTTAGGTTACTAGCATTGGAGGTGTACGATGGCGGCTCCGACCTCGCAGAGCATGTCGCTGCGTTTCGGGCTCAGATGGCCCTCTATGGCACCTCTAATGCCCTAATGTGTCACGCATTCTCGACCACCTTCAGGGAACCAGCCCGAACGTGGTTCAGTCGGCTGCGCCCCTCCTCGGTCTCATCCTTCGACCAGCTCGTAAGGGAGTTCGAGCAAAATTTCCTTGCCAGCGTGTGACCCAGGCCTTCCATGGCCACTTTGCTCGCGTTGTCCCAAGGCGAAGACGAGTTGCATCTCGGCTGATCCAACGCTCGAGCCACACCTCGCCGGCCTAGTCTGTTGCCCGAGTCACTCCAGATCGGTTCCCAACTTGCGACTTGTCGGCCCAGTTCATTGCCCGAGTCACTCCAGATTGATCCCCGACTTGTGGCTTGTCGGCCCAGTTCATGGCCCGAGTCACGTTCCCAACTTGCGACTTGTCGGCCCAGTTCATTGCCTGAGTCACTCCAGATTGATCCCCGACTTGTAGCTTGTCGGCCCAGTTCATGGCCCGAGTCACTCCAGATCGGTTCCTGACTTGCGACTCGCTAGCTCAGCTTCTGCCCGGGTTGCTCCAGCTCGCTCCCGACTTGCGACTCGCCGACACCAAAACCTGAGTCCGAGTTTAGTCACTCGGCCCACAAGGCCAATCCAATACCCGAGTCGCATCTCGGCCGATCCAACGCTCGAGCCACACCTCGCCGGCCCAGTCTGTTGCCCGAGTCACTCTAGATCGGTTCCCAACTTGCGACTCGTTGGCCCAATTCATTGCCCGAGTCGCTCCAGATCGATCCCCGACTTACGGCTTGCCAGCCCAGTTCATGGCCCGAGTCGCTCCAAATTAGTTCCCTACTTGCGACTCGCCGGCTCAGCTCCTGCCCGGGTCGCTCCAGCTCGCTCCCAACTTGCGACCCGCCAACACCAAAACCTGAGTCTGAGTTTAGTCACTCGGCCCACAAGGCCAATCCAACGCCCGAGTCGTATCTCGGTTGATCCAATGCTCGAGCCACACCTCGTTGGCCCAGTTCATTGCCCGAGTCGCTCCAGATCGGTTCCTGACTTGCAACTCGTCGGCTCAGGTCCTGCTCGGGTCGCTCCAGCTCGCTCTTGACTTACGACCCGCCGGCACCAAAACCTGAGTCCGAGTTTAGTCACTCGGCCCACAAGGCCAATCCAACGCCCGAGTCGTATCTCGGTTGATCCAATGCTCGAGCCACACCTCGTTGGCCCAGTTCATTGCCCGAGTCGCTCCAGATCGGTTCCTGACTTGCAACTCGTCGGCTCAGGTCCTGCTCGGGTCGCTCCAGCTCGCTCTTGACTTACGACCCGCCGGCACCAAAACCTGAGTCCGAGTTTAGTCACTCGGCCCACAAGGCCAATCCAACGCCCGAGTCGTATCTCGGTTGATCCAATGCTCGAGCCACACCTCGTTGGCCCAGTTCATTGCCCGAGTCGCTCCAGATCGGTTCCTGACTTGCAACTCGTCGGCTCAGGTCCTGCTCGGGTCGCTCCAGCTCGCTCTTGACTTACGACCCGCCGGCACCAAAACCTGAGTCCGAGTTTAGTCACTCGGCCCACAAGGCCAATCCAACGCCCGAGTCGTATCTCGGTTGATCCAATGCTCGAGCCACACCTCGCCGGCCCAGTTCATTACCCGAGTCGCTCCAGATCGGTTCCTGACTTGTGACTCGCCGGCTCAGGTCCTGCCCGGGTCGCTCCAGCTCGCTCTCGACTTACAACCCGCCGGCACCAAAACCTGAGTCCGAGTTTAGTCACTCGGCCCATAAGGCCAATCCAACGCCCGAGTTGCATCTCGACCGATCCAACGCTCGAGCCACACCTCGCCGGCCTAGTCCGTTGCCCGAGTCGCTCCAGCTCGATCTCCGACTTGCAACTTGCTGGCCATAACTCCGAGCTACGCCAAACCGATTATCCGACCTACGACACATTAGTCTCGCCTCATCCGGCCCGGTCGCCCGATCAACAGTCTCGGCCCTTCCCAAGGCGCGGGGCACTACCCCTCCAAACCACCCCATGACGAGCCAATCCAGGTTCCACTCGCAAGCAATCAACACAATCGTAGCATTTCGACCCAAGCATGCCTCTCGGCCCTTTAGGGACCCCACGGCGCGCCTTGATAGGGGGGGAGAGAAGTGATAAGGCATATTTTGCCCCCAGGACACATCATAACCGATGCCACATGCCACGGAAGAATCCATACCCTAAGGCACTGCTTGACACTGTTGAATCTCGTGTTTTGATGATGAAACCACCAGAATCCATACCCTAAGGCACTGCTCGACACGTCTCGTCCCGGTAATCCCGGGACGGCACCGCCCTCACACACCAAGTCAGAATCCATACCGAGGCACTGTTTGGTGCGTCCACCACGCTAACCCGCGTATGACCGACCCTCTTATAGCAGTATAAAGACCTCGGGCCGACCTCCGGGCCAGAAGAGGCAAAAAACACAATCGAACACTCCACTGACTTGCTCGTCGGAGGGGCCAAAGTCAGGGATCACCCGATGAAGGTCATTTTTGCAGGAAAGTGGCCACCCACGCCACGCGAGCGTCCCAACCTTAGAAATCGCCGACCGACGTCCCCGCGGTGAGCCATCAACCAACACCCGGACCGAGGAACACCGATCAAGACCCCATCGCGAGGACCTAGTCGACCTCGACAGCCAACTTAGCCGACAGGAGGCTCCCAACATCGACCCGTGGACCCAATCGTACTGACTCATTAACCACGACACATTTATTCATCAACGGTAACAAACTGATCCGCTAGTGGCCAAAAGGAAAACCAAGGCCTGGGAAAAAATTTCTCCTCTCTTGACCTCGAGCTTACATTATCATTCTCCCACGACAAAATACATTCTCACTTGGAGCACCCAAGGGGATGAAACTTCACCTTCGCTAAATTCTGAACACGATTGGACCTTCGAAGTTATCGTGTCAGTGGATGGGACAACATTAGTCCGAAGAGAGCAAATAAATTTATTCAACTCCGCTCATCGTCACGTGATCCAACAGCTTATGTCTAAATATATCGTATATAAATTATTTTTTGTGTCATTTTTAATAATGACGCAAGGTGATGTATTAGCCTTTTCTTTTTTTTTTCTCTTATTTTATGTTTTTATATTTTTTATTAAATTTTCTCATCTTATTTTAATTATATATAATATAATTTTTTTTTAATATAGATAAGTTAAAATGTCATCAAGAATGATAAGTCAGTTTGTATTATATTTTGTGTCATTATTATTCAATTATCGTGTTTTTATATACGTGAAAAAAGCATCATAATCTTATATATATATATATATATCATTTTTTTTATATCTCTTGTTTTCAAATCAATTAAAAATTCACATTGAATAATACCTCATAAATAATGATAAGTTAGTTTGTAATATACCATTTTTGTTGAAGTGTAAAAAATATACTATACTTATATTAAAAATATTGTTACAAAACCAATTTATCTTATGAACCGATATAATGCAAACGGTAAATGTGCTTTGATAGTTTGATTAGTCTGATCAAGATTTTTTTTAAGATATATGAAGAGCGGAGTATTAATGGGAAAAACAAAAGGAAGAAATATTAATCATGAAAAAACTCATACTGGAGAGTTTTATCGGTAAATTATATATATATATATATATATAGGGAAATCAAATGTAGGGCTCGGCTCAACTAGATTGGACATCCAGATGATCCATGACCATGTATACGTTTCAAGTAGACGACTAAATCTTAACCGTTGGCTAATGGATCAACGATCGTAAATGTATACTTCCTTTCCTCTTATGGAGACGGGTGCGAAACGGACTAGTAGTAGCCGTTGGTTTACAAATCAACGTTGGAAAAGCATCCGTGGCGATTGCCTTTTCTTTATTCCTTCATCTCTCGGACTTCGGCGGCCGCTGAGGCGACACAAAGGAAACAGCCTCCGCATCGCCCTCCTCCTCAACGGCTATCTCCCCTCATTAGTTTGATCTCCTTTGACCCTTCTTTTGTAGCGTATGGATTTCCACGGCAGCAGTGGCAGCAGCATCAATGACATGTGAGTCACCATGCTCCTTCCATCTTTCACGAACAGAATTTGATCCCGATGCTTTAATTTCTTCTTTGCATTTCGATTCTCTTTCTGTTTTGTTCGATCTGTATGATCTGCCTATGTTTTCGCATCAGTAGTTCCTATTGCCCGATGCCTGTCTCGCCGTAGTGAGAATGCATTGATCTTGAATTGGGAACGCTACCTTAATTCATCGGTGTTCTTGCTTCGATCAGTATATTGTTTGATGATTTGCCTGTACAAGTCGCATAGTCTTGTTAAGAAATTAGGATCAGCATCGCTAGAATTTATTATGATTTCTGGGTGGTTTACTGGATTGCTTCTGAGCCTCGAAGGTAAATTGTAATTATCAACCAAACTCATCTATCCGCTTCAGATGTAAAATCCTTGCTTTGCTCTGGAATTGAAATTCCACGGACCAATCGATGCTCTTTTTCTGCTAATGTCATGTGGAATGTGTGGCAGTGGTATGTGGGACTGGCAAGACGAAGATTGTTGCCCGGCCAGAGATTCCCGGCTTGGTGTGTTGTTTGTCTTTGTTGTTCTAAAACCATCTTCTGTGGAAAATTTGTTACTTGTACTTATTGGTCATATCTGGTATCCACAATCATAGGTTTGTCTCATTGCCCGTGGGATGACGATAACCAAAAAGATGAGAGTCTGCTGAATGTCCTGGTGAATCAAACTCCAATTAGAGATTGTGGCTTGGATGTCATTGATGCAGGTATGTCTGTCATCTTCCACTTCATTCTAGATTAGATGGTTCTAAGAGCTACATTGACAAGAGAGAGACAGTAGCAGGTAAGGCTAAGAGAGGTCTCGAAGAACATAAAGAGGCATCACAAGTAAAAAGGCGTCGGGTTCTACGATTTCCTTCTGTTGCTGACGGTGCCACAGCTGACAATGGACGGCCGTCTTCTGCACCAGTACGTTCCAAGGTCTTTAATGTAATAGTATGAAGTAGAATAACTCTCCTAATTGGTCCTAATTAAACAAAATCATAACTTGCTTGCACTTAACATTCAGGGTGACTCCATGGTAGTAGATGGATGGCCAGAAAATTTACAGTGGAATCCCATCTGGAGTTCAGGTTTTTCATCTTGGCCTGACATGTTCTTTTTTTTTTTTTTCCTTCATCTTAACTGATGCAGATGTATTTTAGCTATTCTGATTATGAAATCCATATCAGATGATAGTTTTCTGTTTAGCAATGAAGTCTTGGACCAAACATCAGATGAGTGGCTAGAGAACTATTTTAATGATAGTGATATGTATTGCAGCTCTAATGAAATGTCAGTTCCTTCTACGCTTACTTCTACTGCTTTGTCCTTTTTGTCCATAACCTGAGGTTGATTTTTTCACGGTAGGTCTTCCAGTAACAATGAACATGTCGAGCCCAATGATCAAGTTGATGTTGCAGGTTAGTGGAGAACTCTCCATTTTGTTTGTAGGCGAAGCCAATCGTGGACACCATTTTCAGAATTTCAATTTGTTCACACAGTGAGACACTATTATTTGGCAATATTTTCAACATCTCCTTTGTTTTTACAGATTTCTGCAATGTAGAACCTGATACAAGGACTAATGTCATCCCCAAAACCCCCAATGCTTCTACTGTTAAGATTTTTAAGGGTATCTTTGTGGTCTCACTCAACCGAGTTAGTTTGTTTTAAATATTTAGGGGTTTTGTCTTTCAATGCTTAATTCTCCTCATTGTCTAGTAATTTTCTCACTCTTCTTTCAGGTAGAAGATCTCATATCAATTCTCCCACAAAGTTAACTACCTCTGTCGCTTATCCTTTTAGCCTCGTGAAACCATCTGAAGTTCAAGGGCACTTGACCTTGAAAGACATAAATCAGCGGATTCATGCTCCGCCACCATCAAGATCAATCGACAAGAAGGACAATAACCCTTCCATTATTTATCCAACCTCTGCTTTTTCTGGGAAGCCTGTGGTTGTGAAAACTAAGATTCTCACCGAAGGGGGAAAAGGAAGCATTACAATCCTAAGAACCAAAGGCTGAGCAGGTGGCCTTCTTTTAAATAAGATTAGCAGTCAGCGAATGTGCTGAGGCATCACCAAGATCCTGATTGCCAAAGGCTGACCTCATGGGTCCATTCTAAATCATTTTTTGTGCATGGCATGTCATCGATTCTTTGTTTCCGTCAATTTTATTGATTAATTTGTGGGTGGCAATTGTGTTGCTCCTGAATGGAATCCTGGATCCATTGCACAGGCCTTAACTTGCCTTTTGCTGGGTCTAATTTTGTGTACTTAGGCATTTGAGTGAAAAAATAGTCATATGATGCTTCTTTTGATTAAGAAAAAGATGGTATTGTTCTTGAACAAGTTTGCTTTTCTGCTGATTCTTTTAATTGTGCAAAATTTCCATATTGTTATCTGTGATAAATTGGGAAATCCAAATGGCATCACTAACTGGGCGGTTCATTGATGGGGTTGGCAATTTCTTATAAAGTTCATGTGTCTCTGG
The DNA here is from genome assembly GCA_001649415.1 of Musa itinerans. Taxonomy (NCBI): domain Eukaryota; kingdom Viridiplantae; phylum Streptophyta; class Magnoliopsida; order Zingiberales; family Musaceae; genus Musa; species Musa itinerans. The sequence continues at coordinate 219,482 of LVTN01000250.1, forward strand.
GAGCAAGGAGTAGTTCCTAGTTTTTTGTTTACACTAAAAATGCTGCTTCGTGATTAACACAACTGAGGATCTATAGCCGAGCTAAATACCCAATGAAGGAAAAGATCAGCTTTCTTAATGAAGATGAAACATTTGAAAATACTTTTGAGATCCATTTCACTGAAAGATATAACGATATCAAGTCCCTACCAGATAGTTCGTCTCTCAATCTCCTAATCATGCCGACACGTGAGGCTTCTCCTATGGACGATGGTAGCATGATTACTGCAATGACATACTTCACCTTGGTTTACGAGGCATCATCGTACGCCCTTACGGGGCGGGCAGAGAAAAGCAGGTCATGTGTCTCTTCATAATTCAATCTTCTTCAAATATACAATTCCTGGAAGGAGTTCTCCAAGCGAACACTTTAAAGCACAGAGTTGAGACACACGCAGCGGCTAATCTACTTGATGTAGTAGGGGAGGTCGAGTACATAGAGAAGAAAGTAAGCCCAGATGACGCCGGAGATCCCTCCGAAGAAGAACCCGCCCGTGAATTGTGCCCACCCCTCGGCCGTCTGTAGCTTGTCCGCCTCCTTCTTCCTGCCGGTCAGCGTCAGCGTCGGCGCCGTCGACGGCTCGCCTTCCTTGAACGACGCAACCCCGTACATGGTCAGGCAGATGCTGAGGATCACGACGAGGCCGGCGGCGGCCAGCGACCCCGCAGCTCCGGCGATCTCGGTGTTGCGGAGGGGCCCGGCCTTGACGAAGGGCCCCACGAGGAGGTAGCCGTGGGCGAGGCCCACCTCGACGCCGCGAAGGAGCGGGCTCACGGCGGTCCGGTAGGCAGGGAGGTTGGACAAGTACCAGGCGATCAGCGGACTGGATGTCACCGGCGTCTCCAGGCTTCCAATGAAGGGGTCGCCGTTGATCGGCTGGATCACTTGGTAAGTTGGCTGTGGCAATTCAGATAAGAGAAGTGATGAAGGTGGGAATCATTCCTAAGCAAAAGATCGACATATGTAGAAGACTTGTTTCTTGCCTTCTCTGCTTGGATGGCTCTAACTGTGAGACAAAGCTTCTTCCTGGAGTGCAGGTCTCTGAGTGGTGTGGCCGACAGGCCTCTGGGGATGACAAGACGCCTACTGCTCCTGCAGGAAAAGAGAAGGCTGCTCTTCAACTGGCTGGCCATGGGAGGGGCAGAAGCCAGTGCCATTGTCGTTCCTGCTGCAGTTCTCACTCGAGCACGCGGGGAGGAGAATGGAGCAGACGAAGGACTCGGGAGAGTCTATATCGGAAACGGAAAAGGATGCAACGTGAGGAAGAAGTAGAATCTAGTTTGAAGTGAGGTGTCGGAACACTGGTCTCTCATTGGATGGGTGAGATCCCCAACCCTATCCTTATCCCACACCGGAGATTGTGATGCTGCTCTCTTGTGCTATGTGGCCATTGTTCATCACCTCACAACTGATGTCGTTGGCAAAAACTAGTTAGTATATGATTTTTCTTCCCCTTTGAATTATGCTTATGATTGTATCATGATATTGGTTGCATTATGGTCAATGTTTCTAACCAGACATTAGAATAATGATGACGTGCACAAATGCTACTTTTATGTCTAATTAACGATTAATTTATTAAATATTCCATCTATTTATGATGAAGGGCAGTGATCGACAAGGAATAAAGCAATCATTTCTGAAAAAAAAAAAGTTTTGTGTTAGAATTTTAAGGGTCACACATGTATAATTAAATATGTTAAATCATTATTTTGATTAGCCAAAATTAAAATGATTTAATTAAAATAAATTTATTTGGTTAAGGGATATAATTATTATTATGAAAATTAATTGTGTGGATACCATCAGTTATATTTCTAACTTAATGACGAGATAAGTTAAGAATATGAAACTCTTGAGGCATAATTATAAATTCATCAATTATGAATATAATTATAATTATAGATTCATCAATTATGATTATAAATAAGGTTATGGTCCCCGATTGCAGTATCGAATGAAGTTTCTCTTCACCCGTCAAGGAGAAATCTAAAGTTTTTAAGGATACTCTGCAATTAGAAGACCAAATCACCGATTAATTCAGAAAATACTCTAATAGATTCATTAGATACGCTTCCGTGTTAATATGTTTATTAGTTGTTGTAGGATTTCATGCATATTATAGTGGATTTAATAAGTTTTATGGAAACATTCTGAAATCATATTTTTGGATCTATAAAATATATTTTTGAACCAAAATTCGACTTTGATTCTATAAAACAGTTATTTTATCCATATATGATATGTTAAATAACACAACAAATGGTATCAGAGCTTTCCTACAATGATTGATGAACATCTAAGCTTGTTTTTATATATTTAGTGATGTTTTCATCAGTATTTTAAAGTGATTTGGTTATATCATCGTTGGGAAAGATGATGGTTTTATGTAATCATGCTATAGCATGCTTCACATGCCTTTTTCTGGTCTTATATCACTTTAATTCTGAGATGTCTTTTTCTCTTCATGTCTTTTCCTATCAAATTCATTTTTTGCATTGAAAGGCATAAATTTCCCAAATTTTCTTTGGATTTTATCTAAAGTTCCATATTATGTTGGTTTAATTGTGTTGTTGCAATATGCAAATTTAATATTGTTGTAATATTATGTTGGTTTAATTATATTGTTACAATATGTAAATTTAATTAATAATAATATTATTGTAATATTATATTGGTTTAAACATAATATTGGTTCTATAAAGTTGTTTGTTGACATAAATTAAATTATTTACATGCATTTACATATTTTAGTCAACAAATTAAGGTCAGACCAATTTGACTAATATGGTTCAAATTCAATTAGTGATTGTTTAATATTAGATTGAGTAATTTAATGTATGAAGTCACCAAAGTAACCTCTCATATATAACATATCTCATGAAAATATTAAATGTATTATGTATTTATATCCATGCGGTAATTACTCGGCTCAAAAGAAGGTTAATGACTGGCAGGATTTTATACATACCTGTAATGGTAAACACGTGACAATTATAAAGTTATATATGTAAATGATAAATCAATCCAAAAAAGAGTTTATCATTTGACATGTCTTATTATCAGCATTTGATTATTACAATGAGACTACCACTAGCAATTAATATT
>LVTN01000250.1:226607-242667 GCA_001649415.1 Musa itinerans
TTGGAGTGTTAGGCAGATACTTAAGCAATCCTGGAATGGATCATTAGAAGGCAACTAAAAGAATCATGAGATATTTAAAGAGGACAAAAGATCATATGCTCACATATAGGAGATCAGACCATTTGGAGATCATTGGGTATTCTGACTTTGATTTTGTTGGATGCTAAGGCAATAGGAAATCCACTTCGGGCTACATTTATATATTGGCTGGTAGGGCGATTTTTTGGCGTAGTGCCAAGCAATCTCTTATTGCTTCTTTCACTATGGCAGCGGAATTTGTAACATGTTTTGAGGCGTCCAATCATGGAATTTGGCTGAGGAATTTTGTCACAAGACTGTAAATAGTACAACGGATTAAAAGACCATTAAAGATATACTATGATAATAAATCAACTATTTTATACTCCAACAATAATAGGAGCTTGATTAAGTCAAAGCACATTGACATCAAGTTCCTGGTTATGAAAGAAAGGGTACAAAGTAAACAAATTTCTATAGAACATTTAGGAACAAACTTTATGTTGGTAAATCCTCTCACAAAAGGTGTACCGCCCAAGGTCTTTCATGAGCATACTGCTCATATGGGTATATCAGAATTTGAGGAAACTTTAGTTTAATGAGAGTCTGTCATATGTTTGTTATATGTTCTATGCCAGATTCTGTATTTATACAGATATTTTATTTTCTGATCAGAAATAAAGCTTTAGTTTATTATACTTTGTACCCTATGGCTATTAAAATTATTAATGATCTCATAAAGATAAAGTTGGACCAGTTGAAAATTAATATGTATAAATCACATTCATGTAGTTTTCATGCTACATATTTCATAATTGATTTATGTCATTTAGTTATATTAATATTAGTGATTATTGATGGGTTTAGTTATGATTGATATAGCAAAGACCGCTTTGGTCCTATATTAATATGACGAATGGACGAGATTGTTTTGTATGTCCTGTTTAATAATGGCAACAGTTTTGAGCTCATAAAGTATATCACATTTATAAGGATACATATGTGACTCAGTGAGAGATTGCTATAATTTTAAGGGTCACACATGTATAATTAAATGTGTTAAGCCATTATTTTGATTAGCCAAAATTAAAGTGATCCAATTAAAGTAAAGTTATTTGGCTAAGAGATATAATTATTATTATGAAAATTAATTGTGTGGATACAATCAATCATATTTCTAACTTAATGACGAGATAAGTTAGGAATATGAAACTCTTGAGGCATAATTGCAGATTCATCAATTATGAATATAATCATAATTGTAGATTGATCAATTATGACTATAAATAAGGTTATGGTCCCCGGTGACAATATCGAATGAAGTTTCTTTTCACCCGTCAAGGAGAAATCTAAAGTTCTTAATGATACTCTGTAATTAGAAGACTAAATCATCGATTAATTCAGAAAATACTCTAATGGATTCATAAGGTACGCTTCCGTGTTAATATATTTATTAGTTGTTGTAGGATTTCATACATATTATAGTGGATTTAATAAGTTTTATGGAAACATTCTAAAATCATATTTTTGGATCTATAAAGTATGTTTTTAAACCAAAATTTTGATTCTATAAAATAGTTATTTTATCCATATATGATATGTTAAAGAACACAATATTCCGTCGAAAATTTTCGCTATGGGAAAAAAAAATCAAAATTAGAAGTTTCTTCTTAGTGAATTCGCTTAAATATAAATACCAAAAAACAAATTCTGACTTGAGAAGTTTTGGATAAGCAAACTGGTCAACATTGAGTTTGTGTCGGACCCCAATGTTTAGGTCAAAGTCCTTCGACTTGGGCTAAACCTAAAAGAACGACGGAGGAGTCCACCACGACGGGGAGATACTCTTCTTCTCACCCCAAAAAAGATAGCCGGCTCGTTCGAGTGCTCGATTACGGAAGCGATGGCTAAGGGCCGAAGCAACGCTGCCGGGGGCCGCGGCGGAGACGAAATCGCTGCCCCCGAGGAAGCTGTGGTTGGGTTCGCCAAGCTCCAGGGCGACGACTTCGAGTACTACATGCAGACGTACTCGATCGTGCTGGGCCGCAACAGCAAGACGTCGGAGGTGGACGTCGACCTCGCCTCCATCGGCGGCGGCTTGAGCATATCCCGCCGCCACGCCCGCATCTTCTACGACTTCCCTCGTCGCCGCTTCGCCCTCGAGGTCCTCGGCAAGAACGGCTGTTTTGTCGAGGGCGTACTCCACGCTCCCAGCGCCCCACCCGTCGAGCTCGACTCTCAGGACCTCCTCCAGATGGGGGAAAAGCGGTTCTACTTCCTCCTCCCTTCCCGCTCCGTCTTTGCCGCTGGTCCCGTACCCCGCTGCCAGCCCCCTGCCGCTCTCGCGCCGTCTGCTGGCCGTGCCAGGCCGCGTGACTACGGGAATGAGGTGCATGGTGGTGATGCCGAGGAAGAGGAGGAATATGAGGAGGAAGCAGGGGAAGATGAGGCTAGGCGTGCAGTAGTTGGTAGTTCAGGGAAGAGGCGGAGGAGGGATCTTGGTGTGGTGAATGTGGAGGAATTTGGTAGAGCCGAGGAGGCTGCACCACTGCGACACTCGGGTCAGTATCAAAACCCTCTTCCTTTCCATTGCTTCTTAGTAAATAACATCAATACTTGCCATTGTTGCACTATATTTCTGTGTTCTGTTCTTGGATTGTCAATGGATAATCAATCGAGAACCAATGACAAGAAAAGTCTTAGGACCGATAAAAAATTTATAATTCGGAAATGAAATTTGGTAAAATTGTAATATTTGACATTGCTGATTTATTAATGCACTTATTTTCTAGGAGTCATTTCTATAAATGTAGCCTTGGAACACTCATATATTACAGGAAAAGATAAATTATATACAGTTAACCATATTTAAGAGTACGACCCTTTCCCTCTATTTTATAGAACCTCAAATTAATAGAAAAGAAAAATAAAAAAGTTAAAATTAAAAGCAAGAAAATTACGTTCCTTGAGCCATAGCTATTCGGTCACCCTTCCTTTTTCAGAAAAGATGTACTTCTAAATTTGTTTTGGTAGATAAGCTTCCATTTTCACAGAATATTTGGCTGATGGGTCTCGATACCAGTTCAGGTTCTCATATCCCCCATATCCACATCGAGCTAGATTTTAAGCAAGGTATATTTTGTCACTATAAAGCTGTATAGCTGTTCAAGATGCCATATAATCATACTCATATTACCTTGATGCCGTTAAGCATATAAGTACTTGAATGATATGAAGGAGATTATCAAGCATCCCACTCTATTTAAACATTTAATCAAATTTCACTGTTGTATTGAAAGTTCCACTAAGAATTTGGCAATATACCTGACAGTGAAGAAGCCCGAGACAAGGTCAAGGGCCGACAGAGAAGCGGACAATCAACAACTCCTGCAATTGGAAGAGAAAGATGTCATCTCATCTGTGACGACTTTGCTATCTAATCTTTGTGGCCCAGGAGACTGGTTGCCTATGGAAAAACTTCATGCAAAGGTTAGTTGATAACTGATCTGGCAAATGATTGTGCTTCTTTGAGTTACTCTGTGTATTACAGTAGGCTTTTATATTTGCATTTCTGTGGGAAAAAAAAGGCTAATCATAGGCACAAGAAGTGGTTGGCTGATTTGTTGTGATTTCCTAGTGCAGGACCATGCTTACTACTACATGAACATATCTAATTGGAATTAGTGACTAATATAGAAATGTATAAGGATGCAGCAACCAAAAAAGAAAGGCATCATCTTCTCTTGGATTCTTTATCATTGCTATTCTATTCATGTAAGCGGAGCCAGTCCCATGCACATTTTTATCTTTGGTAAACTAGACATTTTGATGGTTGATTTTTACTTATTCACAATGAAACGAGAAGAAAGCCTACAGTAGATCTACACCCAAGACGACAGTAGAGTTATAAGGTTTCAAGAATTTTTATCGCACTTTGGAGATTATTAAGGAGTTTAAATGGGTATCTTCGTGATAACTTGATGCTCTGAGTTGCAAAGATGAAAAATTCTTGCATGTGAAAGTAAGGAAATTAGTACCGGTAACATCAACTTGATAGGCCATTCCATTCAATTTTCTGGTTAGTAAGTTGTAATTTTGACACAGGGAATCAAATAGTAGGAGTTACAGTGGATTCTTGGGTTTGCTAGATGGGGTTAGCTTCAGGTTCAGATAGAGAGATAGGGCAGATTTGATTGGGTTAAGAAAATGCAAACCCATACTCAACCCACTTGGGTTTGGTTCAGGTGTAGGTTAACCACCTAAACATATGTTTGCAATATTGATGATGATGATGATGATATTGATCGGGCAAATTACAGTCTATCCACCTATCTTGGGTTCATCTGTACTTAGTTAATATGTGCTTTTAGAAGGATCACTCGGCACACCTGTGTTATCCTCCATCCTCATCCTAAACCTATCGTTGCCCACCTCACTTTGAATTATTATGATAGAAAAATTAGTAGTATGTAAACTTTATATTACTTGTAGAAGGCTAAACTAGGTTTTGAACATCCAGAACGTTACAAAACTTGCCAAAAAACGTAAGTGAATTAAGTACATTTTTGTGTTGACACATATATGATATTGGCAACATGATCGTGATTTGTATATTGTTACACAATTAATAGATCTCATTGTTCAAGTTTGCCCATATATTTTTTTAGAGGATATGGACTTAGATATAGATAGAAGTGGATACTAAATTCTAAAATCAGGATTATCAACATGGAAATCTTATAATGGTCACCACAAATGATAATAGATTTTGAGCAGCTAGAGCATAAAATCGATTGTTTTTCTCTCTCATTAGAATATCATCTAATTGTATGCCATTTTGAAGGTTTCAGATACAGTGAAGACCATGTTGCATATCTCATACTGGAGCAATTAAACTTTTAACAGGCTTCCTCAGATATCTCTTACTGCATATCTCTTTTGGCCCTGTTCTGCTCGGGTAGTCACTAAAGATAGATGATATTAGTTATAATTTGAAACAGACATCATGGATGAATTGGTGCTCGCTAATTGAATTCTGCTAAGAAAAGTTGGTCCAGGGGAATATAAAATGTAATGCTACAGAAAACTTTTGACAATTCCTGCACATTGTATAATTGTTAAGATATCCCATGGTTGAGTTATTGTCTATGACTATCAAAGTATTGAACGGTTAATCATTTTCCAGGTATTTTGTTCATCCGATACAAGATCACTATTTACATATCTTATATCAAAAACTTGCTGCTGATTAACTGCTTGTCTTTAGTAGATACCTAATCTTAAATTTATCATGTTCTAATATTTTACTTTTCTTCTGATCCAGTTGTTTGAAATATATGGTGATGTATGGCATCACAGCCGAGTAAGAAGATACTTGACATCTGAAGACTGTCCTGAAAGTGAAACAGAAGGTAGACCTTGGTTTGGCCTATTGATGCTGCTACGGAAACACCCAGAGCACTTTGCAATTAACATACAGTCGAAGGGAAGGGCGAAATCAGAATTTGTTTCGTTAGTCTCATTGCATTGCTAAGTATCTTCTGGAATCGTCTTATGCAGCTCCATAAAAATAGGTGGAAATAATATATACTTTTGCATTGGCATCTTGTTTCCTTTTGCTTGCTATACCGGTACAGGAATTTCAAAATAAAACATGATTTCCGAAACCATCAGCAATTACTTTTTCCTGTTGTTCATCCCAGAAAGATAAAAAGTCTATAGCTACCACTAGATTTCAGGCACCATAACAAATTATCATGGCATGGCATCTGCAGTTGTATGGTGGAGCACCCAGTTACTGCAGTTAGTGATGTAGCAGGAGTTGACAGAATCATTTATAAGCTGTTCATGAAATTTAAGTAGCTTAAATTTTGACCAAAATTTACCTCATCAATTGGATTATTACGATAGTCTTGAATCCTATGATTGTTTTACACATTTGTCTGTCACAGGGTTTCCACTGATCAAGTTGCTTGCGTATTGTATCGATAGTTTAATGTTGACGTATTTTTGGACGTTTGCATGGTCACGCTTTTCAAGAATAAGCATCTTTTAGATGGAATGCCGGTGCAAGTTGTGTCAAAATTTCATTGACAATGTCATATTAAAATCTGTGCTTTTAGCAGTAACCCAAAAAGGGAAAAAAAAAGAAAAAAGAAAGCTCATGAACAAAGCTCTTGTTGACAAAGGTTGTCGAGATCGTTTGCTCGATAACTTGGTCGTGTGATTTATGTTATGTGTTGATGTTTACACAGTAGATCACTGATTTCAATTCTCTTCGATGCATGTCTAGACTAAGAAATATAGTAAGTTGTGATGACATAGTTATTCGTGTCCTTGCTTTTCATTATTAAGCTCTTAAGATATGAATAGGATTCATATTCATGCGATTTGATACAGTGCTGCTCTAACGCAACACCTCATCAACACCATTATCCTCGCACTCCCAGTTGCTAGTTGCCGTCTGGCATCCGACTCCCTTGACTTCTTTTGTTTCCCTACACTACAAAAGCTCTAGTGTTGTGTTCCGCAGGTCAAAATGGACTAATCTCGCCTAAAACATCATTTTTCAGAATAAAAAAATTAAATTAAAAATTTGTCAGTTCAATGCAAGTTCTTTTTTTTTTTGTCAAAATTGGTTTTCTGGTAAAAATTTAATAGAAAATTCTTTTATGATCCATAAAATAGATTGTATTACAAATAATGCTAGTTGCAAGATGAGCTATATAACTAATTTCATAGTATTTATAGGAACATTATGATCCAAATACCTGTGGAGGTCGGCCAAGGCGTGTCGAGGCCGGAGAAGATGACGACGCTGGGACGGCGGCGTCGGCTCGAGGGAGGTACTGAGAGAAGGTGTCGGAGAAAGAGCTCTCCTCCTCTATGATTAGTATTCTTCTTCTTCTTCTTCTTCCTTCGTCGTCGTTTCCTCTTCCTCTTCGATTCTTCGTCGGAGTCGTCACCGCACGTTTGTTATGTACGCGGGGCTGAATGCACGGAAGGGACGGGTCACCGGGAATGTAATGCTTTGTGTGTCTCGGACTCGGTGAGAGTTTCCGCCGTATTCCTAATCATTGTGGAGTGAGTTCAATCAAACAACCCACATAACTTCTAATTCCCGGTGAAATTACCAGGTCAACAGTTTCCTTGCGATAGTTGACACAGTCCGAGCTCGAACCAGATCTCAACCTGAGCTCGAACCAGGAAAGCCTGATTCAAACTTGGCTTGGTTGCACCCCCACCAGCTCAGCCACCGTTTGGCTTTTCTCCTCCGTCTTTATCCACTCTCCTCTCGGACACTGGCCTCCATCTTGCAACCCTCGATACCTTTGCAGAGAGTTCTTGGCGACCGATGGCCGGAAAGCCGCTGCCCTCCGCGGCCACGGCCGCCTGCTCTATCCAGCGCTCTCTCCTCGCTGTCGCTGCCCTTACCCTGATCTGCTTCAGCCTCCTCTCTCTCAGATCCCTCCGCTCGTCTCCCCAATTTCCCTCCCCGGAGGTACTGGAAGTATAACAAGAAGATCTCTCTCTCTCTCTCTCTCTCTCTCTCTCTCATTTGTGTCGTATTCTCCTTCTGTTCTTTCATTTCCTGCAATGTCGCTGATTCTTGATGCTGAAGGTGGCTGTGGCCGAAGTTTCCAGCGATCTTTCCAGCCGGATGCTGCCCCCTTCCTCGATCTACCACTCCCCGGACGTCTTCTTGAAGAACTACGCGGAGATGGAGAGGAAATTTAAGGTTTTTATCTACCCGGATGGGGATCCGAATACGTACTTCCAGACACCGCGGAAGCTGACTGGGAAGTACTCCAGCGAGGGGTACTTCTTCCAGAACATCCGCGAGAGCCGGTTCCGGACGGAGGATGCCGATCAGGCCGACCTGTTCTTTGTGCCCATATCGTGCCATAAGATGAGAGGGAAGGTTAAGAGTTTTCGAGATCTTTGTGCTCGTTCCACATCTTTTTATTGTCACTGTAACTTCTGTATCTATGCACTTTTGATTCTTTCGTTCATCTAGGATACTTTCAGCTTACTAGTTAACACTAAGTATTATCATTACATCATTTTGGTTGTACAAGGTTTCGTATGTGATTTAATGTGGTATATTTACTAGGTGTGTTATATATATGGTCCGTAATTGCAATAGGAAAGGGACCGAAAGAACGAATCCAATATGTGAATATTCTCTGCCAAAAACCTGTACCTCCTACAGGCAACTGATTATAGTTTTAGTTTAAATGACTCTCAACTGATTCAGAGAACTCTAGAGGCTCAGCCAATACAAGAACAACATAATGTTGGATCAATTATAGGGTTCTACCGTACCTATTCCAGTTAACTATGTCGAAGAGAAGTATAATATACTCACTGATGATGGTATGTTTCAGACGTTCAGTTATGCACGCCATGCCAGAATGTTTACGTTTTCTATAAATTATGGATGCATCAAAAAGTAGGTCCTACAATATGTGAATATGCTCTGCCAAAGACCTTTACCTCCTACGGGCAAATTATTATAATTTTAGTTTAAATGACTCACAATGGATTCAGAAAACTCTAGAGGCTCAGCCAATACAAGAACAACATAACGTTGGATCAATTATAGTGTTCTACCATACCCATTCCAGTTAACTATGTCAAAGAGAAGTATAATATACTCACTGATGATGGGCATGTTTCAGACTTTCATTTATGCACGTCATGCCAGAATGTTTACGTTTTCTATGAATTATGGATGCATCAAAGAGTAGGTCCTACATATTATTTTTACATGGGATGATGTTACAGTCATTTGGGAAAATTGTCTATCATATTTGGATATGGCTGTAGTTTGTTTGCTAAACAAGAAGGCTTTTACTGCATTTTGGTTGATCTTTTTCCTTTGTACATTTTTTTTTTTTTTTCTGTTTTGCAGGGCATATCATATGAGAATATGACCATCATAGTTCAAAATTATGTTGAAAGCTTGATAAGTAAATATCCATATTGGAATAGAACCATGGGTGCAGATCACTTTTTTGTAACTTGCCATGATGTTGGTGTGAGAGCATTTGAAGGACTTCAAATGGTTGTAAAGAATTCAATTCGGGTTGTCTGTTCGCCAAGCTATGATGTTGGTTACATCCCACACAAGGATATAGCTCTTCCCCAAGTGCTGCAGCCATTTGCTCTGCCATCAGGAGGAAATGATATTGAGAACAGGTTGAAACCTGACTTGAGCAGATGTTTCTTTTACATGATTGGTTCTAGGGCACAGTTAATAGACACCATGTGACAGTTATAGCAGGGGATTTATGTTATTGATCATTGAGTTAATCACGTTATACCAACCTACATGATCCAGCTTCTGTATTTACATCCAATGCTGATTAATATACGGGCATTGTGTTGTACATATATATTGATTTATTTAACTTCAATTATTTTCATTGTTGCGATTTGAGGAGTGCACCAAAAAGTGTTTTATCTGCATTTCTAAAGGTGTTAACCTGTAGTTAAGTTAGCATAGTTATTTGTCTCAAAGCCTAGTCAATTCATTGTGACCTTAGAATAAAAGACAATGGCCATGCACTGATAACTTGCTTTTCTTGAACCCTTACACGAACACCAGGACTATACTTGGATTTTGGGCAGGCCATAGAAACTCAAAGATAAGAGTCATATTAGCTCGTGCATGGGAGAATGACACGGACCTTGCCATTAGCAATAATCGCATAAGCAGAGCTACTGGAGAGTTGGTCTATCAGAAGCAGTTCTACAGGACGAAGTTCTGCATATGTCCAGGTGGTTCCCAAGTCAACAGTGCTCGCATAGCAGACTCCATTCACTATGGATGTATTCCAGGTTAGAGCCCCATCATTTAATTACTCAGGTAGATGGATATATTATCATCGTGTAGTCCTAGTTCATTTGAATTTGTTATCTGCTGTTTGTTTCTACATAAGTGCAGTTTGCTAACCAGAGTTCATTTTTCCAATTTGCAGTAATTATGTCCAATTACTATGATCTGCCATTTAATGACATCCTTGACTGGCAGAAGTTCTCTGTTATACTCAAGGAGAGTGATGTCTACCAGCTTAAGTCTATTCTGAAGTCCATACCACATGAGAAGTTTGTTGAGTTGCATGAGCACTTAGTTGAGGTATGCCATCATTAATTTCTAGTAATGAGACATAAGATCGATTGGCTGGAGAAGTGCTTAAACCCAATTCTATCAGTAAATTATATCGCTAGTTGAACTTTGGAGAAAATTTCAGTTGTGCAGATAAACTTCCAATGTTTTCCAATTGACACTAAATGTTAACAAAAGATACAATCATATCCTGCCGTCAGCTTTCATTTAAGTCTTGATGAAAAGCTGAATTGTGGTTGCACATTAGGACTTGACCTGCCATCCTGGTAAGAGCTTTAACAAAAGATGTTGCGCAACGCGCCCATTATAAATCAAGGCAAGGCATGTCTAATTATACCTCTAATATTTTTTGTTGTCTATGCCAAGTTGGAAAGTCAGATCTTATTATGCAACAAGGCCAACTTTCCTTAAGGTTCATAGATGAAAGTTGATAGTATGACTTGATGGAAATTACTTAAAACTTTAGGAAGTCTATTGGCGAAAGTTGAAGCTAGAGATCTAATTAAAATTTGCCACAAAGATCAAGAACTAGTGGTGTGTTTTGCCCTACTTTTAGTTGTTATACTGAAAATATCTGTATGTTCCATGCAATCAAAGTTCATTGTCTTTTTTAATATGGACTCTCTAAATCCCAAGTTGCTTCAAGATGAAGCATCAGAAATCAGCAAAGAGAAAATAGGAGGAAATGCTGCTAATAAAGAGCTACTGACGAGCCATAATATCTGACTCTCATGTCCTTTGTGGTGAACTTGTAGTGTTGAGAAGAACATGAAGTACTTTGATTCTCAATTATTTCAGGATTTTCCTTGTGTTCATCTTATAAAAAGAGAATAGTTACAAGAGGTTTAACTTCTATTGAAAAATGTAAAATGTTTTATTTGCTTCTATTTGTGAAATCTTAGACTCTTAAATATTTTATTTGCTTCAAATATGTGGTGACTCTGCATAGTTGATGCTGATTTTTAAACGAAAGTGATGGTGTGTTTCAAGTTTACAGCACATTTTAGATTCTCTTAGAATCTTGTAAGTTGAGACCATATCCTTGTATTTAGGGGAGAGAGAGAGAGTGTGGTCTGTGCTCAATGGTAGCAGAGAGATGAAGTATGGATTAAATGTTCATTCAAAACAAGCTTTATGTGAGACTCTAGTTTGTGGCTTTCTAGAAGAACACAAAAATGCAACAGTTAATCCCAAATATTAATATATATGCACGAAAACAATGTTTTCTTTTGTTAAAAGAATAAAAAAGAATAGGCTCTGCTGAAGCCTTGGTTTGTGAAGAACTAAACCTAGATATCTAAGGGAAGCATGTTTGTTTCTTTGTAACTGGCATCCATGTTATCTGCTAGCCCCTTGGAAAATCACGACTACCGTGTTTGTGGCATTTGATCCAAAGCATCATTCACATCACTTTGCTTGTTAATTGCACAGTTTAACACTTTTGCTTCGTCTTATCTGTTGTTTCATTTTTGTAGTATGTGAAACAGTAGTTTGATCTTCCCCCCTGCTTAATTCAGACTTTGAGTTTGGTAGATGGCAAGTAGAACTTTCTGTATGCAGTATCTTGAATTATCAACATATGACACAAGTTTTGTGTAAATAAATATAAAACATTGTAATGCCTGTCTTAAAGAAGGCTTACAGTTAATAGCATCATAAGATTTCAAATGCCACCAATTGCTTTCATGTTTTAATTTTTCTTTCCCTTATTTTACTTTTGGTCTGTTTTCAGGTTCAGAAGCACTTTGAATGGCACTCACCTCCAATACCATACGATGCATTCCACATGGTAATGTACGAACTTTGGCTACGGCACCATGTCATCAAGTACTGAAAGCAAGTTCACAGACCATACAATTAATTCTGCTTTTTATTAAGTTGTGAAGTGGTACATAAGGGGCCCTGGATTTTGGTATATATCCCTGCGGAAGGTTTGCAAGAATATATTCAGTTTTTTTCTCATCCATTCAATCAGACACATTAATCCAATATTTGATCACATAGAAAAGTATGAACAGAAATGCAAGCGTCGGCACAAGCTCAGAACTTGCTGCTTAAACATTTTCATGTTCAGCTGGATATTCATCATTTTGCATTCATTGACAGAGGGGTGTGACAGAAAGTTGGCAGCAATCTGAGCTCAGAGGTAGATTGATCTCTACTTGTCTCACTGCTGCCTCGCACTTGATCATGTAATTTGGACGGTACGCTTGAGTATCAGATCCGCGGTTTTTGCGTCTCATTATATCTGCATCGACTGTAATAATTTTGGATTTGCGCTTTGTCTGACCATTGAACAGGTGGTAGTTCCATCAGTTCTTGTATACTGTAAGCAGATGAAAGATGACAAAAAACATAACTGGATGGTTTGTAATTGGAACATAACTGGTAGAAGTATCTGTTTCATCATAATTTCTTCTGTAACCCATTTTCTTTTATCCCAATTGATTTGAATAGATACAGGGGAATCTAGGCTGCCTTCAGCAGAGGGCCTTGGACTGCTCCAGTATGCAACATAAGTTTCTGTTGCATTAGTATGTCTTCTCAGGGATGGAGGGGAAGATCGAGTAAACTACCAGAGACTGGTTGTCAGGTGAATTACAAATTCATATTCTTCTTTCTCTTGGAGGTAAGGCTTTGGATATGACATCCACAATTTTCGTTCTTTTAAATTTACAATATGTGAGAAACACACATCGTAGGCCACCAACTTCCCCAAACTAAGATGTCATCCTAAACAAGAAAATATCATTATAGGGAGTTCCAAATCTAATATGTTGGTCAAATTTTGTGGGTTTCCGTGTGTTTGGACCATAACCGATCTGTAATATTATTCGTACCATTCTTTTAAATGTTTTCTTTTTCATGTAAAATATCCACTAAGTCGAGAAGCATTTCCAAGTTTGTATCAACAGGAAAAGATGAATAAAGAATGAAAAGACACTTGGGAGTAGGTCTGATAATTGGTTTCCAAGAGCACAATGATCATCCATCTCGAACAAGCTGCAGCCGTAAGTTTGACAGAACAAAAGCATTTATAGTGTCATATATATCATAATCGAGTATCCCTCTGTGGGCTTGATATATCTGCAGGATAAAAGCATTCAGTGACCAACATGGTTGTGACCAGCATTTATATTTTTCCTTTTTTTTTTTTCACATGGTTGTGACCAACATCTACCTCTCTCTCTCTCTGTTTTTTTTTAACCTTGACACTTATTCTATGTTGAGAATTTAAAATCAAACTAGACAAGGTTAACACAAACTAGATTTAACACTAATTTAACCCAAAAACTTAAATGTGATAATGTAACTGGTCGTAATAGATACTTTATGAAGTGATAACGGGAAACCCTCGAGAACCTGATACCAAGTATAGTAACGTACTCTTTCTAATGACCTCCCTAAATCGTGAGAGTAAAAAGTGAAAGAGCGTTGGGCTCTTTTTCCCACTCGGATCTGAAGAAAATATGCTAGTTTCTTGATGCATCATTATATTTGGAGCTCAATTTGCCTACGTAAGATATGGTTGATAGCAGATAATATTTTCCTAATTGTACGAGGAAATCTCTCGTTAAGAAAAATCCTTCTTTTTTAACTTGTATAAATAGGGGGAGAACAACTTCAATGTAATATAACTTTTTCCATAATATGTATCTTCTATCCTCTTTCAACATGGTATCAGAGTAGCATGATCTTTGTTGATAGTCTTCAAAAGCAGATGCGGAGGTAGTTCTGGAAGACAGTGATATTTCCAAGGCATCATTGACTACATCAATGCAAACTACGTCCACGACATCGTTGTTGGTGCCTCCAGCAGAAATGCATTGACGAAGTGAACCAGCTTTCTTACCGGACTAGCTTCCCCGCCGGACCCACTTCCCCATTCACCAGTCCCATCTCCACTCGATCGGTCTCTACCGACGCAAACGTGGCCCCATCCAGAGCGAGAAAATCAAGAAGAGCGAGGAAGAGGAAGGCTGACTTCGTAAACTCAGAGTATTCGGTTGTCTATGTTATCCATGGTTACGTCCCTATGCCTTTTATAAGTTAATATCACGATCTAATCCTTGCATTTTTATAGGTTACTTTCTTGAACATAATGCTTTCCGTTGTTATAATCTTCACATTCACAAAGTCTTTATTTCACGTCATGTTATTTTTGTTGAGTTTATCTTTCCTTTCCAAACTTATACCAATCTTACCATGCAGACTACTTCATTAACCATTCCTCACTAGCGTATACCTTCGATCCAACCGGACGAGCCTCTCATGACATCATCCAGTTCCTCCCCTCATGATCTACACTATATCACTCCTCTAGTTCAGCAATTGCCCATTCCCTCCATTCTTACTCCACTTATTTCTTCTCCTAATGTTGGAGTAATTCATTCAGAAACACAACCATTATCTTTACCTTTTTCTCGGTCAAGTGATACTGACATACCTCCACTTGACCCGGCCTGTGTCAATGACTCTTAACCACTTATTCCAACAACATAATCTCACGATCCCGTAGTCTCTAATCATTCTATGAACATACGCCTTAAGAGTAGTATTTTCAAACCACGTTAAGTCCTTGACCTTCATGCTATCATGGATTCCCCATCCACCATCGTTGAACCCACTACCTTTGCATTAGTGTACCGCCATGTATGAGGAATATAATGTCTTTTTACCGGGGACTCTAATTGAAGCTGTTTTTATGCAATAATCTCCTGGTTTCACTTATCCTCAGTACCCAAGGCATGTTTGCAAACTGCGAAAAACTATTTATGGACTTCGTTAAGCTCCAAGAGCTTGGCATACAGAACTTGGCTCTTTTCTGACTTCATTTGGCTTTCTCAACTCTAAATCTGATACCTCGTTATTTCTACGACAATATCATAGTGACACAATATATATTTTGGTATATGTGGATGACATCATTGTCATAGGCAATAATCCCGTAGCAATCCAAGCGTTCATTAAACAGTTGACAGATAGATTCTCGCTTAAAGATCTAGGACCCTTGAACTACTTTCTGGGCGTAGAAGCTATATTCACTTCTTTCGGTCTCTTTCTCTCACAAAAAAAGTACATTCAAGATTTATTATAAAAAACAAACATGCAGGACACAAATGTAGTTATAACTTCTCTCTCTACAGCTCTCTCAAATTATCTGATAGAAGTCCTACTACGGAGCCCACTCAATACCGACAAGTCATTGGCTCCTTACAGTACTTAGCTCTCACCTGTCCAGACATCTCCTTTGTAGTCAACAAATTATCACAGTTTATGTAGAGGCCATCTACTATGCACTGGTCTGCAGTCAAACGAGTCCTACGATATCTTAAGGGGACCCTCAATCATGGTCTCTTTCTTCGTAAACACTCTCCACTTCATCTTCATGCCTTTGCTGATGCCGATTGGGTAGGCAACTTTGATGATCGAACATCCATATCCGGGTATATTGTCTTCCTTGGCGCTAATCCAATCAGTTGGAGTTCTAAGAAGCAAAAGACAATCGCACGGTCTATAACTGAAGTTGAATACCGTGTTATTGCCAATGCCACTGCAGAACTCAATTGAGTCACAAATCTACTCAAGTAACTCAACATCAGTTCCTCTCCTTTAATATATTGTGATAATGTCGTAGCTACCTATCTGTGCGCTAATCCAATGTTCCACTCTCGCATGAAGCATATTGCTATCGACTTCCACTTTGTGTGAGATCAAGTTGTCCGCCGTCAACTTCGTGTTTCTCATGTACATATGGCTGATCAATTAGTCGACTCACTCACGAAGCCTCTGTTGAATCTCGGATTTTGATGATGAAATCAATTGATGGGTTAATTGATCTAATCCATATTATTGAGTTAAGAGTGCAGGATTAACTACGATAGCTTGAAGACATAAAGCAAGTCTACC
>LVTN01000250.1:247145-272899 GCA_001649415.1 Musa itinerans
CCAGTACACTATCAGTGTCAGACACTGACAAGCGGTGGCACCGCCATTGACAAGCGGTGGCACCACCAGCATCGAGAACCCAAGAGAATTCAAAATTTGGAGCCCAAATTTGAATCCTCTTGGGATCTATAAATACCCCTCAATTCTCAGCATAGAATACAACTTTTTGAGAAGTAATAGATTGAGAAAAAAAGCCTTAGCAAAGTCTTTAGCAAGTCTTGTTTTCAATTGCTGGAGTGATCAGCTCTTTCTTTCTCTTTGAAAATTTATAAGAGTGTGAACCACTTGTAAAAGGTTGTAAGAGGGGTATTTGTCCTTCCCCTTCAAAGTGATTTGCTAGTGGAAGTTGGGAGCCTCATCGAAGAAGGCTTCGCAAGTGGATGTAGATCATTTAACCGAACCACTTTAAATTGGTGTGTCTCTTAAATGTGTGAGTGTTTACATTTCTGAAATCGTTATTTACATAGCAACAAGTTTTCTGTTTTCATCTTCTTCCTTTACTCGAGCTGCTTTCACCAAGTCATTCATTGTCAAATCAAAATCTCTACGCATTTACGAAATCGAGTTTAAACTTACGAGTTTTAATCCGCTGCACTAATTCACCCCCTCCCCTCTTAGTGCCGCTCCGATCCTAACAACCTCTCGCTCGTAAACTATTTGCATTGCATCGATCCAAGATTGGTTTCCTTAATAGAAGCACAATCTTGCGGGAGCATGATAGCAAATAAGATTTCCAACAGATTAGAAGATTTCTCACGACACATAAAAACTACTATATGAGAGATCAACATATTAGAAGATTTTCCACGACACATAAAAACTACTATATGAGAGATCCATCCAGCCTTGTGTCACTTGGGTTGTGAGGTTTGATATCATCGATGTTTTGCGCCGGTCACCACGATCGTCGTAGGATGGACAACGAGTGAATTTTGCCCACGAGCGATGGACAACGAGTGAAGCGTGGAGCACATTTCCGGTAGAACTATTTCACCCTTTCTTTTTCTAATGATATGAGAATGCTCAAATGCAGGAAGATGATATAAATTTAGTCAAAACATTTAATTCTCATGAGCAATTCACATTAGGAGAAGATTTACGGGCGAATCCCCGAACACCACATCAGCAAACTTTTGCGTGATCACAAACAAAGATTGCGAGGAAAGAGAAACCAACCAGCGTGCAGTTTGCAGAGATCTTGTCAGCACCAATGGCGGTCGCACCGATCATACTTGGAGAATTCGCTAATGAGATTGTATATAGTACAGATTGGTTATAGTTGAGGAACGATAAGATGTAAGCTCAGTAGGGGATGCAAGTATATGAATCAACCAAACAGTCATCTTCTCTTTCAGGACATATGAATTTTTTTTTGGCAGTCTTTGACTTGGAACACAATAATTAACCTGTTTACTGTGCATTTCTCTACGATATGTTGTAGAAGATTCTCAACAATTTTAATGTTGTCTCCCTTGTAATCTGGCTGTTTCATTCAGAAAAATCTATTAACCAAAAAACTCGATTCCAATCTGAAGAACTTCCTCACAATTTCATGACAGCATTGACACGAGAAAGTGAAACCCGAGAAATTTTTTCGTTCAACTTCTTTTCTCTATCTATCTACGGTAATGTAATGTATTCATAATAGGAAATAAAATAGTCTCTTCATTCCAACAGCTCCTCTTGTTGACCGCATGGCCGAAGCGTATTAGAATAAGGGATCAACGATGGGTAATAGAATCCCAGCGATGCCAGCTTCTTGATTTCTCCATCCTTCATACTGTAGCTGTGTACCTCGTCATGTACGGTGAAAACAAGTAGCGTGGTAGCGGCCACCTCGCTCAGCGTGACGGAGCTCACGTAGCCTGGTTCCTTGAACCCCGTCCGGGTTAAGCTTATCTCATGCTTCTTCACCCATACTAGCACACCGTTGCTTCTCTTCTCCAGCAGCCACAGAGCGAACACCTGAGAAAACCTACGGTAATGGATCAGGCAAAGCGACTTTCCCTCCCACTTGGCGATCCCAATGATGTCAGAGGAGTCGATGGTTCTTCTTTTGGGCAGAGCGATGATCTGCGTGCACTCTGTCCTCATGTCGAAGGCGACGACGTACGGGTTAATCTTCATGTACGATCCCAAGTCCGACGCCCAGAATACGGTCTCGCCGCAGACCACCGGGTGATCCATGTCTATTTCCCTCCCTCCAAAGTCGAGATGCTTGTCCATCGTCCATGTCTTGGCTACCGAGTCGTAGACCCGGCAGTGGTGCAACGAGCTCCATTCACAGGTTGGTGAGAGGTAGACCAGTTTGTAGTCTTTCGTCACTCCGTCGCCGTCGTTCATGAAGCTCACCGCGATGCCACCCCTTGAACACTCGCCCGATGGGGTGGGTAGATGACACCGAGTCCTACGGGCCGGGTTGAAGACATATAAGCTATTATGACCGGTAGCATTGGACGATCCGTCGTTCTCATGCAAGATGAAGACAAGGCCACCAGCTGACCCAAGGATGAAGGCGTTGTTCTTGCTCAGAAAATCACGGCTGGTTCTGGGCACATCGGCGCAGGGGTCAACGAGGAGGAAGGACCTCAAGGTATTGTAGCACTTAACAAAGAATCCGGAGATGGCTTTGCTGCGATATGATTGTGAAAGGAGGAAACGGGAATCTGACGAGAGCTGGTGGAAGGTCTTGCAGACAGATAGGAGTCTGAAGAAAGTCTTCGCCGGGAGGTAGGAGAGGATCTCTGCGAGCACGTCGTCGGGAGGTAGGAGACAGCTTCCGGTTCCGGGTTTCTCCTGACCCACGAAATCGATGCTAAGGCTATTCTTGTGCATACTCGTCA
This sequence comes from Musa itinerans, assembly GCA_001649415.1. NCBI lineage: Eukaryota > Viridiplantae > Streptophyta > Magnoliopsida > Zingiberales > Musaceae > Musa > Musa itinerans. Next base: position 249,989 of record LVTN01000250.1, read on the forward strand.
TAGCTGCAGACAAGATAAACGAGGAAGACTAGACTCCTCCCTTCTTATATAGAGGGAGATTTGTAAACCGAATAGTATTAGGAATCTCACAGTAACACTACTAATACTATGAGATTCCTACTAATACTACTAGTAATACTATGAGATTTGTAAACCGAGTAGTATTAGGAATCGCACAGTTACTGCGAGATTCCTACTAATACGACTCGGTTTACGAATCTCCCTGAAGGGAGGACGGAGTGCACGCTGAATGGGTAAAATGATGCTACACTTCATGCTTCGTTTGCCGCCATGCAATAAAAAAAATGACCTATTTTGGATAGTTTTTAGGTTGTTTTTGCATCCTGCAATGACTACAGTGAACGAGATGAGACCTCAGTCATCTCAACAATTGGAACCTCTCGTTTTTATCTTTTTTTTGGTGCTATCATGGTAGTGATGTGTGGAGTGAAAAGTCAACCGAGTTGGCTGCGCGTTAATTCCCACATCATTGAATTGTATACCTCCTGAAGTCGGGTTAAATTCGTGCTACGCCAAGTTCTATTATTGTATGCCTTATCCAACTAATGTTTTGAAGAAAAAATTAGGATAGTTTTATCATTTTAAAAAAATAAAAGCTTTACTAGAAAAAAAATAACATCAAGATGCTCCATGGAAAAAAAGATAAAAAGCAAAAGTTTTCTTTTTTTTTTTTTAAAGAAACTCACTCTACATGTAATTTCATATGATGAAATGATAATCAGTCCTAGAAACATTTCTCGAATCAGAATGTTTTGTACAAAAAAGATAGAAACAATTTTTTTCTAGAAAAATTACCCTACATATAATTTCACACGAGTTCACGAAAACAAAAATTGGTCGTTGAAACATTTTTCCAATCCAAGTTTTGGGTTGATAAAAAAACTAGTTCAATTGAATGGGTTGATTCAACTGAATGATTTGAAAAGGGAGAAATATAATTAGAAAGATAAAAGATTATACCCATATTTATAGAATTCTACTCCTTAGCCTACTAGGACTAGGACTACGACTCAAAAAAAAAAAAAAAAAAGTAAATCGAATAAGACTCCTAGCTGAATTCTAGCTGACTCTTGTTAAGACTAGAATTCAGCCGATTCCTACAAAGATTAGGAAACTAAAAAAGAACTTGTTTTTGTTGAATCTCGTATTTTGATGATGAAACAACTTGATATGTGTTTATGTTTTAATCTGCGTTTTTGAGTGACGTAGGATGCTTCGATCAGGATGAGACAATTAAAGCAGGAAGAATCATGTTGTACCGGAGAAACATGTCAGAAGATTGGACGTCGGGCCAGTGGAATGGTCGACGTATGCCGGTGGATCGGTCGACGTATCGACAGAAGGCTTTGTGCCGTGGATTCGGGCATCGGGCCAAGAAGAGCGGATATTGCGCCAAGGACATCGGAGTTGCGGAGTCAACTGGCCGATTGGGCAATAGGCCGCACGAGAGGACGATGCGCCGAAGAATCGAACGAAGCATCGAGAGACCAATGACATGCCGGACAACTTGGTTAATTGCTTAGGATTAATTGTCTCGATCGAAGTTTTATTTTAAGTGTGCAGGATTAACTACGATGAAAGTAAGACATTTACAAAACGTGTTTTAAAGCTCAGTATTTTCAAAAACGGCATTTAGACGTAAACCGGTTTTATCGTACGAACGTCTTATTTCAGTTTGCGCTTACATTCTGATTCTCATCATAACTGCTAACTGTCTTCTGCGCATTTACAAAACGTGTTTTAAAGCTCAGTATTTTCAAAAACGGCATTTAGACGTAAACCGGTTTTATCGTACGAACGTCTTATTTCAGTTTGCGCTTACATTCTGATTCTCATCATAACTGCTAACTGTCTTCTGCGCATTTACAAAACGTGTTTTAAAGCTCAGTATTTTCAAAAACGGCATTTAGACGTAAACCGGTTTTATCGTACGAACGTCTTATTTCAGTTTGCGCTTACATTCTGATTCTCATCATAACTGCTAACTGTCTTCTGCGCATTTACAAAACGTGTTTTAAAGCTCAGTATTTTCAAAAACGGCATTTAGACGTAAACCGGTTTTATCGTACGAACGTCTTATTTCAGTTTGCGCTTACATTCTGATTCTCATCATAACTGCTAACTGTCTTCTGCGCATTTACAAAACGTGTTTTAAAGCTCAGTATTTTCAAAAACGGCATTTAGACGTAAACCGGTTTTATCGTACGAACGTCTTATTTCAGTTTGCGCTTACATTCTGATTCTCATCATAACTGCTAACTGTCTTCTGCGCATTTACAAAACGTGTTTTAAAGCTCAGTATTTTCAAAAACGGCATTTAGACGTAAACCGGTTTTATCGTACGAACGTCTTATTTCAGTTTGCGCTTACATTCTGATTCTCATCATAACTGCTAACTGTCTTCTGCGCATTTACAAAACGTGTTTTAAAGCTCAGTATTTTCAAAAACGGCATTTAGACGTAAACCGGTTTTATCGTACGAACGTCTTATTTCAGTTTGCGCTTACATTCTGATTCTCATCATAACTGCTAACTGTCTTCTGCGCATTTACAAAACGTGTTTTAAAGCTCAGTATTTTCAAAAACGGCATTTAGACGTAAACCGGTTTTATCGTACGAACGTCTTATTTCAGTTTGCGCTTACATTCTGATTCTCATCATAACTGCTAACTGTCTTCTGCGCATTTACAAAACGTGTTTTAAAGCTCAGTATTTTCAAAAACGGCATTTAGACGTAAACCGGTTTTATCGTACGAACGTCTTATTTCAGTTTGCGCTTACATTCTGATTCTCATCATAACTGCTAACTGTCTTCTGCGCATTTACAAAACGTGTTTTAAAGCTCAGTATTTTCAAAAACGGCATTTAGACGTAAACCGGTTTTATCGTACGAACGTCTTATTTCAGTTTGCGCTTACATTCTGATTCTCATCATAACTGCTAACTGTCTTCTGCGCATTTACAAAACGTGTTTTAAAGCTCAGTATTTTCAAAAACGGCATTTAGACGTAAACCGGTTTTATCGTACGAACGTCTTATTTCAGTTTGCGCTTACATTCTGATTCTCATCATAACTGCTAACTGTCTTCTGCGCATTTACAAAACGTGTTTTAAAGCTCAGTATTTTCAAAAACGGCATTTAGACGTAAACCGGTTTTATCGTACGAACGTCTTATTTCAGTTTGCGCTTACATTCTGATTCTCATCATAACTGCTAACTGTCTTCTGCGCATTTACAAAACGTGTTTTAAAGCTCAGTATTTTCAAAAACGGCATTTAGACGTAAACCGGTTTTATCGTACGAACGTCTTATTTCAGTTTGCGCTTACATTCTGATTCTCATCATAACTGCTAACTGTCTTCTGCGCATTTACAAAACGTGTTTTAAAGCTCAGTATTTTCAAAAACGGCATTTAGACGTAAACCGGTTTTATCGTACGAACGTCTTATTTCAGTTTGCGCTTACATTCTGATTCTCATCATAACTGCTAACTGTCTTCTGCGCATTTACAAAACGTGTTTTAAAGCTCAGTATTTTCAAAAACGGCATTTAGACGTAAACCGGTTTTATCGTACGAACGTCTTATTTCAGTTTGCGCTTACATTCTGATTCTCATCATAACTGCTAACTGTCTTCTGCGCATTTACAAAACGTGTTTTAAAGCTCAGTATTTTCAAAAACGGCATTTAGACGTAAACCGGTTTTATCGTACGAACGTCTTATTTCAGTTTGCGCTTACATTCTGATTCTCATCATAACTGCTAACTGTCTTCTGCGCATTTACAAAACGTGTTTTAAAGCTCAGTATTTTCAAAAACGGCATTTAGACGTAAACCGGTTTTATCGTACGAACGTCTTATTTCAGTTTGCGCTTACATTCTGATTCTCATCATAACTGCTAACTGTCTTCTGCGCATTTACAAAACGTGTTTTAAAGCTCAGTATTTTCAAAAACGGCATTTAGACGTAAACCGGTTTTATCGTACGAACGTCTTATTTCAGTTTGCGCTTACATTCTGATTCTCATCATAACTGCTAACTGTCTTCTGCGCATTTACAAAACGTGTTTTAAAGCTCAGTATTTTCAAAAACGGCATTTAGACGTAAACCGGTTTTATCGTACGAACGTCTTATTTCAGTTTGCGCTTACATTCTGATTCTCATCATAACTGCTAACTGTCTTCTGCGCATTTACAAAACGTGTTTTAAAGCTCAGTATTTTCAAAAACGGCATTTAGACGTAAACCGGTTTTATCGTACGAACGTCTTATTTCAGTTTGCGCTTACATTCTGATTCTCATCATAACTGCTAACTGTCTTCTGCGCATTTACAAAACGTGTTTTAAAGCTCAGTATTTTCAAAAACGGCATTTAGACGTAAACCGGTTTTATCGTACGAACGTCTTATTTCAGTTTGCGCTTACATTCTGATTCTCATCATAACTGCTAACTGTCTTCTGCGCATTTACAAAACGTGTTTTAAAGCTCAGTATTTTCAAAAACGGCATTTAGACGTAAACCGGTTTTATCGTACGAACGTCTTATTTCAGTTTGCGCTTACATTCTGATTCTCATCATAACTGCTAACTGTCTTCTGCGCATTTACAAAACGTGTTTTAAAGCTCAGTATTTTCAAAAACGGCATTTAGACGTAAACCGGTTTTATCGTACGAACGTCTTATTTCAGTTTGCGCTTACATTCTGATTCTCATCATAACTGCTAACTGTCTTCTGCGCATTTACAAAACGTGTTTTAAAGCTCAGTATTTTCAAAAACGGCATTTAGACGTAAACCGGTTTTATCGTACGAACGTCTTATTTCAGTTTGCGCTTACATTCTGATTCTCATCATAACTGCTAACTGTCTTCTGCGCATTTACAAAACGTGTTTTAAAGCTCAGTATTTTCAAAAACGGCATTTAGACGTAAACCGGTTTTATCGTACGAACGTCTTATTTCAGTTTGCGCTTACATTCTGATTCTCATCATAACTGCTAACTGTCTTCTGCGCATTTACAAAACGTGTTTTAAAGCTCAGTATTTTCAAAAACGGCATTTAGACGTAAACCGGTTTTATCGTACGAACGTCTTATTTCAGTTTGCGCTTACATTCTGATTCTCATCATAACTGCTAACTGTCTTCTGCGCATTTACAAAACGTGTTTTAAAGCTCAGTATTTTCAAAAACGGCATTTAGACGTAAACCGGTTTTATCGTACGAACGTCTTATTTCAGTTTGCGCTTACATTCTGATTCTCATCATAACTGCTAACTGTCTTCTGCGCATTTACAAAACGTGTTTTAAAGCTCAGTATTTTCAAAAACGGCATTTAGACGTAAACCGGTTTTATCGTACGAACGTCTTATTTCAGTTTGCGCTTACATTCTGATTCTCATCATAACTGCTAACTGTCTTCTGCGCATTTACAAAACGTGTTTTAAAGCTCAGTATTTTCAAAAACGGCATTTAGACGTAAACCGGTTTTATCGTACGAACGTCTTATTTCAGTTTGCGCTTACATTCTGATTCTCATCATAACTGCTAACTGTCTTCTGCGCATTTACAAAACGTGTTTTAAAGCTCAGTATTTTCAAAAACGGCATTTAGACGTAAACCGGTTTTATCGTACGAACGTCTTATTTCAGTTTGCGCTTACATTCTGATTCTCATCATAACTGCTAACTGTCTTCTGCGCATTTACAAAACGTGTTTTAAAGCTCAGTATTTTCAAAAACGGCATTTAGACGTAAACCGGTTTTATCGTACGAACGTCTTATTTCAGTTTGCGCTTACATTCTGATTCTCATCATAACTGCTAACTGTCTTCTGCGCATTTACAAAACGTGTTTTAAAGCTCAGTATTTTCAAAAACGGCATTTAGACGTAAACCGGTTTTATCGTACGAACGTCTTATTTCAGTTTGCGCTTACATTCTGATTCTCATCATAACTGCTAACTGTCTTCTGCGCATTTACAAAACGTGTTTTAAAGCTCAGTATTTTCAAAAACGGCATTTAGACGTAAACCGGTTTTATCGTACGAACGTCTTATTTCAGTTTGCGCTTACATTCTGATTCTCATCATAACTACAAACTGTCTTCTGCGCATTTACAAAACGTGTTTCAAAGCTCAGTATTTTCAAAAACGGCATTTAGACGTAAACCGGTTTTATCGTACGAACGTTGTATTTCAGTTTGCGCTTACATTCTGATTTCCATCATAAACTGCAAACTGCCTTCATAGATTTACTTTTACATCATCTCACTTAATCTTAAGTTAAAGTAATCTTAGAATCGGCTTTTACACCGAAATCACTTTTATCGTACGAACGAAGTTTTAATCGTCGAAAGATTTCCGCTGCACTAATTCCCCCCCCCCCCTCTTAGTGCTCTTGATCCTAACAGTTTTTACATCAGTTTAAGACTCAAAAATTTTCAAGGGACCCTAACATTTCTCCCCCTTTCAAATCAACCTTGTTCTCTAAGCATTATCAAATTCCGGGAACTTTTCCTTCAGTGCCTTGTAGGACTTTCAATAGGCATCTTCAATTGGTAAGCTAGCCCAATGCATTAGTATTTTAGTCACTTGATATCTGCAACACATCACAACCCGTCGATCAAGTATCGCTTGTGGTTGAATTTGAACCTCACCAACCGAAGATATGTCTAGCAAATGGTGTTTCACCACCTCATCTTCACCTAGCTTCTTCTTGAGGTAGAAAACATGAAAAACTTATCATAGAGCTTGAAGGCAACTCTAAGCGATAGGCAATTGGACTAATGCATTCTAATACTTTATAAAGTCAAAAAAATCGAGTAAACAGCTTCATAGAAGATCGAACCTTTATAGAGGTTTGCTTGTAGGGCCGAGAATAAAGGTAAACCCAATCACCTACTATAAATTCTTATTCACTTCAATGTTTATCAACTTGCTGCTTCATTCTTGCTTGTGAGGCTATGAGGTTATCCTTTATGAGTTGAATAATCTTGTCTTTGTTAAGTAATTCCTTATCCACTCGAATAACTTTAGAAGAGTCAGGCATGTATTTTGTAATTAAGGGAGGGGTTCAATCATAAACTGCTTCGAAATGAGTCATTTTAATATAAGAGTGATAAGAAGCATTATACCATCGTTCTGCCCAAGGAAACCATTTAGTCCATTCCTTCGGTTTATCATTGGTAAAGTCCATTCCTTCGGTTTATCATTGGTAAAGCATCTGAGATAGTTTTCTAGGCATATGTTTATCATTTCGATTTGCCCATCTATTTACGGGTGATATACAGTACTCATATTCAGCTTGGTACCCTGTAAACGAAAAAGCTCTATTCAAAAGGAGTTAGTAAAAACTTAAACTTTATCTTTGTCACTGACAATGAAACGGGAAACTCCACGTAATTTAACCATGTTCTTGACAAAAATATGAGCAACACGTGCAACAATATAAGGATGTCGTATAGTATAGAAATGAGTATACTTCATAAGTCGATCCATGACAATAAAGATTAATTTTCCGAAAGAGGAAGAGGCCGAGGCCGAGGCAAAGGGGAGGGCCTGTGGCCATTGCCCTGCTGTTTCTTCTCAGGGAGATATCATGGATTAGAATATATGTCCGACATGGGATGATTCGTTTCTGGTGCTTTGCTTCTCCTGGTTTCAGTTGTGTAATAGAATGTAACCAAAACATTTGACACGAGATTGGAAGATGGTCTCATTTACGGCATCCTGACATAATACATTCCTTAAAGATCGGACGATCGATGCTTCTTGAGTAATATTAGTACACTGGTGTTACATTTAATATTGTGAGAACAATGCTAATAAAGGGTAATTAATTATCAACACAATTTATCTATATGAAGAATGGATCAAGTTTATGTTATAAGGGAATGGACCGCAGAACCGGAAATGCCTCCATATTAATCCGAGGAGCGAGCATAGGCATTGATTCTGAACTACTACAGCTTATCTCCTCTCTTTCTTCTTTATATTTCCTGCTGTCATAGTTTTATCTTTATCTTCTCTCTCTCTCTCTCTCTTTTCTCTTTCTTTTATGGAGGAAGAATAAGCTGCATTTTTATTGATGGTTCAATTTATACAACTGGGAAACCTAAATGAACATTCATGGACCATAAGCTTCGGAAAATAAGAAAAAAAATGGTTGTAGTCCTACTGAAACCCTAGAAGACAAGGTTTTTACCCAAACCATGAAGATGGGTAGTTTGAACATCATGAAGAGAATATTATGCATTAAATGAAAACAGAATAAGTCAGGGTACAGCATGTAAATTCACTTATGAGATCTGCCACACCTTGAATATTACCAAAGAATCGAGAAATCAACTAATCGTGTGTCCAAGAGAAATCTTTATAGGACCTTTTATGAAATGAGGCATGGGGCATCTCCGAAGCTGTTCGGTAAAGAGACAAGAGCTTTAAAATTAAGCTTCTAACAATGTCACAAAAATTTGTACCCATAGCAATTGATTAGAAATTTGTCAAATGTGACAATTAAATCTCAACATCTTGAAAAGCCGATGTTTGTCAAAATTTCCATATGCAAACATCCCTCGGAATACAAAACCCTAACCTGAAACAGGCAAGTGCACAACTATATCATTCTGAAACTTTACTGCAGTGTACGAGAAATAAGTGGCTTCCCCTTAAGCTGCAGCTCCTGCACCCTTGCCCTTCTTTCGCTGGATCTTCTTCATGTAGAACTCAAGCTCCTTTCCTTCCAGTATGTATCTGTGCATCACGATTATCACATCCATTAGATCAAACAGTAGAGAAATCATCATGGATAATAGGAAAAGATTAAAAAGAAAATACTTCCTACCCATCAGCTCTTCCGCACTGGCCAGGGCGGGAAGAAATACAAGCTAACAACCTTCCAGCACCAAATTGCTCCTCGATGTGGGGATCAAGTGTACGGCCCTGCTGTCGCTTCTCCAGCTTCCTGGTTACATGGTTGCTCTTCTTTGCTTCCTCTGCTGCAGCTTCACCCTCCGGTACCTGACATAGGGCAAGGAAGAAAAAAAAATTAAGGCAGATAACATCAATCAATTTTAGCAAAGATGAAAAATACAATCTGGAACGTAGTGATGATTCAGCATGAAAGATCTAAAGCTGGAACCAAGCACATAGAAGATGGTCATATAGAAAAATTACTGCAAATGCCCCCTTAAATTATTTATGCAACTTTCTTTGGAGTATAAGAAAGTCTGCTGTACTGTAGCAACATATAGTTTTAATATAACTGATGGAACCATAAATATTAACAAAATCCAAATACTGCAGATTTCCAGGTAGATAAGGCTGCAATAGTATATATTATAGTGTGTGCAATATGAAGCAACTCAATTTAGATTGGCATACCAAAACTATATCGTGGCATTGAAGTCCTATAAAAGACAGACACTGATACTGTGTGCCACTCCCCAACTTGAAGTGTAAAAGGATTGAATAAGATAAATCTTTATATCAAACTCTATCACCAGTTTGAAACAAAATCTCACCAACTGCATGCTGATGTGATCTTAAATCATGCAAACTGGGAACCATACCTACAAGTAAAAAACTACACAAAGGGATCTAAACAATCAGCAGAACCATAAGGACAATTCTAATTTTAGCAAAACTAAGAAACACCAACATGAAGTTGTCTCTTAAATAAATGTCATGTTCCCAACTTCAGATATAGCTAACTTGATAAACTGACTTGCAATGCAGATCAGACTGCAGATGACCAAAAATTAGGATCACCAAATATTTGATGCCATCCAAATAAGATTGCACCCAAACATATACCAACACTTTGATTCATAATCCACTTTTTGCCAACAATGTAACAAGAACTTAGGACTTGTTATCAAGGAAGAGACAGGTCCTTATCTGAATCCATTGGTTGACATCGAATAATATCCTATGTAAAAGTGCTTATGGATATCATAGAAAGTCCATGGAGCTACACAAAATGCCATCAAGTGAGCTGATAAATAAAAATTCTAACCAAACCTCACTACTTTGAATTTTTCCTCAATTAAAAACTCATAACCATAACGGTTTTGGAATTTCAAGTCTACTTCAAGAACAAGCTGCATATGTACCGTCGGACAACCATATTTTAAACCTCAAATGAAATAGTTTGCTGCATGATCACCCAATTATGAAATCTTTGAATCTGTCACCTTTTTCCCCACTCAATCTTCAAAATTCAAAACTATTGTTTCATAGGAAATACGTAAATGGTGGGACTCCCAATATTAAGTTCTGGGAATGGCAAGAATACCCTGCAATAGAAGCTCCGGCAAGCAACTAAACAGACTCTTATGCACATATAATATAAATGGAAAGGTGGTGAAGAAGCCGGTGTACCACCATAGTCAGACTGTCCGAGCACATACTGTACTCTTGAAATCACAAAATATAAAATCAAGAAAAGCCAGATACAAAAAGGTGAATGTATGTTTACTATCACTGATTAATTGGCTCCAGAGAAGCTCAAGATTGTAACAAAACCAGTAAATATCATTTTGAATCAAACAAAGCAATCCTGCAGAAGGCCTAAGGTATACAGCAGTCGCCTCAGTGAAATCAGAATTACATGGTACATAGTGAAACAAGTAGATTCTTTTAATAGTGTATAATGAATTAACAAACTATTTCAAATATGATATCATAAATTAATTCATAAAACATTTTAAATATGATGAATGCATCTTAGATGAGCCATTGGTGGTCCCATGTAAAAAACTCCTACAAATGAGCGGTCCAAAGAGGACTATTGTATGCTATATTTACAACTCAATTCTCCATCATCTATATTGCAAGGCAACAACCTTATTGTGACACCAAGCCTCGCCCTCACCTTAGATGAGGAATGTTACTCTCTTTAGATCAGAAAATGAGTTTTCAGACATGTAGAAAAGACTATGCACATATAAATTAAGCTATCAACTAAAATTCTAATAAAGAGAAGCACCAAGGTTAAAAAAGGTAAGAGTAAATTGAATTTAAAGAACAATAAAAACATAAAATAACGAGGATCCACCTCTGTTGCCTCCTTCTTGGCGGCTGCAGGGGCCTTCTTTTTCCTACCAATCTCGACACCGTAATGCTGGAGGTACCAATGCTTGAAGGGGGTAGCATCAACCTGCACGATGGCACTCTTCACAAGGGTCTGCGTCCTCACAAGTTCGTTGTTTGAAGCATTGTAGACCACATCAAGGATACGGGTCTTGCGAGTCACAGCCTCACTCCCCCATGAGTAATTGCCAGTATCCAACCGGAGGGCCCTCCACTTCACATTGCCTCCTCGTACTCGAACCCTCCTCACTGTTTTGTTGCTGGAGAGTTTTGTGTTCGCCGGCTGCCTTCCCAATTCATACCTTTCAAAGGATAAAAACAGATACAAAAACAAATTTAAATAGAATAAAAGAAATTAAACCAAGGTGACTAAACACTCAAATTAGATCAAATAAATGTCTAATAGCACAAAAGACAATCAACAGATTACATCAGGAATCGAACCTTGCTGGATCAACAGCAAGAATAAATCGAAACCATAGTAACTCAAACAAATAAAGAACTTTAAAAAATTGACACGTCAAAACCCTGTCTCTTCGTTGGATACTTGGGGAAATCAAACAAAAGTGCACGAAAACCCAACTGCAAGCGAATAATAAAAATACGAGATTGAGGTACAAAAGCAACGCAACGACCTATGGTTAACCAGCTGAACAGAACAACCAGTTGAGAGAAGGAAGGTCATCAATCAGAAGAGGGAGAGGGGTCTCACTTTCTCTTCTTCCTCCATGCCTTCTTCTTGCCCCCAGTAGCGCGCCTCTTGTGCATGGAGTCCCGCGAGATACCTGCGAGCATAAGGAGAGGGAGAGCGTCATGGACGTGAGCAACAAGATGAAGACCAAGCTAACAGATCTTGGGGTTCCGAATCCTCGAATTGGAGGACGATTCCCAGACGAAGGCTTCGGATCCTTACCCATTTTGGCCGAGCGGTGGCGAGAAGCGCTTCGATTTCTCTCCTCGGAACTTCGCCGCCAATAGCCGTCGGACTGAGCGTTCAACACGGATATATATAGACCCCAAAAACCCTAAGGTGATCCCGCCTGCACCAGAGATGCACGTATGAGCAATGGAAAGCAGCAAGCCATGGTGTCGCCCTCGTGGATGCTTATGTGGCAGAGTCGCGGAGTCCAAATCGTGCCCAAGTTTCTATTAACGGGTCGGATACAGGTCCTTGTTTTGGATTCACAAGCTTATCGGATTTGGAGTTTTGACTTCCAACAGGTGGATATCAAACCCTGAAGCAATCTTATGATTTTCGAATTTAGTGTTACTATTGTCTACAATCAATCGAATGAGTCATATATTTATAATTATACCTTTGATTCTCTTGATCATAATTACTCTCAACAAAAGCATACCAACTCTCAACGAGTCGAATACAAAACGAGCTCATATTTTCTGAATTCAATGTACCAGTTGTCCATAATAGAATGGGTCATGGAAATTCTACCCACTTTTGATTCAAATGATAAATATCAATGAGGATGAAAGCATGTTTTATTTCCATTATTCATATTTATACCACCCGCTTAAATCACTTTTTTTTTATATAAAGATTAGTATAAGTTTAATTTTTTTAAAAAATACCCGAGTTAGATTCATATTCAAATTCATTTACTTAAAATAATGCAAATTGTTATCAAAAACTTAAATTGACGAGTGTACACCCAATACACAAATTTCGATATTTTTTTGTGTAAATTTATTTGCTTGATCTATTAGGAGTCTTCATTGCAAGATAATCGAAAAAGAAGCACATTCCTCGATCCGTTCTTGGGCAAGGAAGAGCTTTTTGATCTCAAGGCTCTTATTTTTGCGTGTCTTAGAATGGTCAGAAGCTTCACTTGGTTATGATCTCTGGTTGATTCTTACAGCGGCCTCTTACCAAGTGCTCTTGCTGTTGTCAGTACTTCGAGAGTCATCATACTAATTAATTCATGCTCGTGCCATTGACAAAGCAACGTTTCTACTAATTGGAAGTGTCCTGCGACAGTGCAATGTAGAGACCGGTTATCCATCTTTCTGGCAGGTTTAGATATGGCACAAAGCAGTAAACTGGTTGCAGAAGTCAACTTCACAATGGAGATAAGTTGTTCTTTAATGCGTACAGGAATAAGAAGAAGTCTGATCGGATCACCTGGATTATTCATATATAGATAGCAACTACATTAAAAATGATTTTGTATCTTGTTCTAGCTATCAGTTCTAAGCTTCTTAACTTGCTTTCCATTCTCCTAGATTATTTCTTTTTTGTTGCAGAAAGTTGCCCTCCCTATTTGTACAGTTGCCTTTTCTCTTATCCTTTGCTTTAGAGTCATACAAGACGATAAAATTGTATGAACGGAAACTTAATTTGAACAGTAACGGATCCAACCTCAAGGTTTCATTAAGCTTCTCAATCTATATTTGCTTCATGATCAACGTATACAGCTCACTATCTTTTTCTCTTTGCATTAGCAGGGCTGGGAACAACCATGTAGGGTTTCATCATTCGTCATCTGACCTATATATAATGGATTCCGATGAGTCCACAGGAGGAGCCTTGGGAGCATGCTGATGCCACAGTTGGTCAAAGCATCTGCAGACAAACCTGATATCTCTTGCACTAGTTCTGAATACTTCTCAGAAATATACACAACTCCATCATGCATGGTTGGAAGATGACTTTGCAGCCAGGCGTTAATTACCTTCCCATCAGTTCTGAGTGATCTTGAGAAGGATGTGTCTACCGACACTGCAGTAGGCAGAGGAGATAGCAGCTTGGCTTAAACAAAGAGCACCAAGGGCAATGGTGCATCATCCATGGATATCACGTTGAACAGCGCTAAGATGAGAAGCTAAGAAGAGAAGCAAGAAGCTTCCCATTTCTATTTAGTGCAGTGGGTTATGCTAATTAATCCCTGCTACTAGAAGCAACATTTGTCGTAACGACCAACGTTGATGGTGTCTTAGAGGCAAAATAATATAAACACAATATGATTAACTACGGATGACCTAATGACATAATGGTGAGTTCCTCATTTCATGAGTCTAAAATTCCACCAGCATAATACATATTAGTATGTTAATTTAAGTTCGGATAGTACCAAGTGTTCGAATATGGAGTCAATCTTCGGTTCTCGTCAAGGTATGTACAAAGCTTTGTGTTGGAAAATAACTGGATTTGGTAGGCGGTCCTGTCAGTGGCATACTCGATAAAAGTAAATATGATGCTTAAGATGGTGTTAGAAGAATAGAATATCCAAAGATGAAACACCCTCTCTTCTTGACTGACTAATAATGATATGATGTTCTAGTATTCACATCTGAAATCTCATATTAATACCATTACACATGAATTTTACGTTGAAAGATTTTAAATTTATAATTCTCAAAAAATGCAAAGAACTCGAACATAAAAATAATCGACTGGATTTGGGTTGTTATCCTTATGATTTTATGAAAATTCATATATAATAGAAGTCTACAGCCGAGAATTAAGAAAATTATTTCATTAAGTTGGACCCAAAATTTAGCTTTTATTTATTTATTTTTAACAAAGAAAGGATGAGGTGGGGGCCATCAGGGTACGACAATCAGTACGTTGAACCTGGACATGCTTTGGCACATTCCACGTACCTAGACGACCCCAAACAAGATTCAACCCGGATTAATCTCCTCTTTATATTGCCTCGTCCATCACCTCTGCCTCTGCACTCGCTCCACTGCAATGTGCGAGCCCGTACTCCATCACGTGCGAGAGCCCAGCATCAAGGCTTGTGAACGGGCATATACCGTCGCACAGCCGAACCATTCCACCTGGCACTTGGTATATCCCTCACCTCCTTCCTCGCCATTCCATAACCCCATCACCTTACATCTTGACTGCTCATAGACGAGCATCCACTGACCAATAGAGGAAGAGTGGACAATGCCATGAATATTCCTGTGGTAATTTCTCTCTCTCTCTCTCTCTCCACTATTAAAATGTCGTCACCTTCTCCACATTATTGTACTACAAAAAATGGTGACTCCATGATGACTCTCCAGTGTTGACAGCATATATCCATCTCCTTCCCTGTAAAAGCGTCTTCTCTACGCCCTTTGAAGCCCATGAAATGGCAGTTTCCATGCGGGCCAAGCGGGTGACCGATCCCCTCGGGGAGGATGCGAGGGCTCGTCTCCGAGGCGACGATCGCCGCCGGCTGACTGGCTATGCCAGCAGCGGCAGCGATCACGAGGCCTTGTCCAGCCTCGTCCATGCCTTCTTCGAGTGCGACGACTGCGACTCCCCCTCTGCGGCAGACGCTGCTGCTGCTGGTGAGCCTGGTGACCGGATGTCCGACTCGGATGGAGGAGATCAGTCCGAGAAGGCAGCGGCTGCGGTGGGAGAACTGGTTGGTGGGTGGAGGAAGGGCGACGACCCTTTCCGCCTCCGCCTCCTCTCTGACGCCTCCAGGGCCGCGGACGCCATGGCGACGCTGAGGTCGAGCGCTTCCGGGTATCGCCGGGCGGTCATGGCGATGCTGAGGGAGATGGGTTACGACGCTGGGATCTGCAAGGCGAGGTGGGAGAGCTCCGGGAACTTGGTCCACGGGAGTTACGAGTACATCGACGTGGTGGTGCCGGCGGCAGCGCCGGCGGGAAAGGAGGGGAAGGAAGATCGGCGCTACATCGTGGACCTGGGCTTCGCCGCGGAGTTCATGGTGGCGCGAGCGACGGAGGCTTACGAAAACGTGGTGGCGGCGCTTCCGGAAGTGATGGTGGCGCAGCCGGAGGAGGTGAAGCAGGTGGTGCGGATGGTGGGGGATGCGGGGCGGCGGTCGCTCAAGTCACAGGGCCTGCACGTGCCGCCGTGGCGGAAGGGGAGGTACATAATGGCCAAGTGGCTGGGGCCGTACCGGAGGACGGTCAACGCGGTACCGGCATCCGCCGGGCCCTCGGTGGCCGGCGGCGCCGAGGCCAAGTGTCGAGCCGTGGGATTCACGGCGACCAAGGGCATCATCATTTGCTGAATCGAAGGATCGGGATAGGATATGCGGCGGACGACAGCGAGTCGGTGTTGGGGAGAAACGTGTCAATCAGGTGGCGGAATTGGAATTAAAGCAGATGATGACTGCCTTATTATATATATATATATACATATATATATATATATATTTATATATGTATATATATATATATGTATATATGTATGTATATATGTATATATGTATGTATATATAGATCTAATATTTTATCTTTTCATTTAAATTTTGTGTAGATATTGCCACTTGATTGTATTCTTGCCAAATTGGTGTACTAATTGGCATTGATGTACTATGAATCACGGTTAAGTGGAAATGACATTAAGCTTATGACAGTAATTTGTATAAGTTGGATTCTGATTAAATTATCTCTAATCTTCTTCAAGATTTTTCTTGTTGTAATATTCTGCGTAACAGAGGATCAAATTGATTCGGAGTTGACATGACTTTGACATCAAAGTGAGATTTGAATACTTCTAATTTAATTAGAGATTTTATTTTATATATGGAAAAATCCATATAGTTAATCAAATAAATAACTATATATATATAGAGAGAGAGAGAGAGAGAGAGAGAGAGAGGAAAACAACAAAATGTTATGTCGCCTCATTATTAACTATAGATTCCTAGAAGAAAAAAAGAAAGACACTATGCATATGGATTTGTTTGTACTGAAGATTGAAAATTGAATTCCCTTTAACAGTAATTTCTTTCACTCCTGTTCTTAACATTTGGTGCACATGATCTTAATGGGATAAGTAAATATTATAGAAGTAATGGGGAGAATAAAAAGTCAAATTATCATAAAATTTGCACACGTCAATTTATTTAATTAGATGTTTATTTTCTCCTAATTTAAGGGTCCTTCCCAATTGCTTCTCCAAATGTAGCGTCCTGCTGCAATCTTTTTATGTTTTCAAGAACGAAGGGAAAAAAAAAAGGGGTAAATTTTAAGCATAAATCAAGAGAGAGAGATTTATCTCAATCTATCGAAATGAGTATTCGATTGGAACAATCAATGAGTGTGCAGTGATGTTCGAAGTCGGTTTAAGAAAGGCATTGTTTCAGTAAGCCCAAAATAACCCAACCTCAGTGTTCGTCCTGTAAAATGCCAAATAAAACTCTCGTGTAGTATGTTGGGAAACTCATAAATCATTTAGTATGCTCCATATGTCTAACGCTATTTTGAAATACATTATTATCTATGATCATTCATGCTATGATAAATAAAGTAAAGTCATTAAATTAACAAATAGTTAAATCAGAAATTAGTTTTAAGCATATGAAACTCCCAAAGCACAAATAAAAAATTAATTCTAAAAAGGACAACACATGCATGACTGCTTAACAACTAGTTGAATGTCATTAAATTTAAATCAGTCATTAAGACAATGAAATTGGTAAAAAAAGCAGTCAGTTACGGGCTAACATTTGATCATCAACATTGGAAAATTGTGGATTTAATTACAATTCCAGCAGGAACGAATAGAGACAAAATTAGGGGAAGGATAGATGTTCCCGTTCCAAGATGATAAAAGGCAACGTGGAAAGAGCTCGATACTGTCCGCCGAATCGTGATGGCTTGGTGATCGGTACATTGAACCTGGACATGGTTCTGCAGATTGAACTTACCTAGACGGCCATCGTCAGCTCGACCTTCTCCTTCGACATTGCTTGTCGTGTGCACGCTTTCTTTGTTCTCCTCTTCCTCTTTCCTCTTTTTGCCCTTCGCTGACTGAGTGTTTAACCTCCAAACACATGCGAGTACGACAAGGTGAGGTCTTATCGACGATGACTGCCAAGTCCGGTGCTACTGTAGGAAAATGCAATTCAAAATATTAAGGTCAATATGCTCCCTCCACCTTTAGGAAAGAAGTGCTTATTCGAGCTAGCATTCCACGCAGCTACATATCCTCTCTCTCATGACAGGCCGAGGGTCTTCTTGGCGGCTAATGGGTTCTCTCAGCACAGTGCCTTCGAGCGAGAAATCAAGTTGCTAGGACGGTGAGAGAGAGAGAGAGAGAGAGCGCGCGCTTGGCGATCTGGTGACCAGGAACGGAGAAGACGATGCAGAAAAAAGAGGGTTGAGATAATGGAGATCAAGATAATATCCAACGTGGTCAATCCAACTTTGGGTTTGGGACTTGCAGCTAGTATTATTTTGGAACTTTTTAATTAAAATATATTTAATTATAAACATTTAAATATAAAGAATGCTTCAATAAAAAAATTAAATTAAAAAAAATTCTATACGAAAAAAAATAATTTAACTTATCGATCGAAATCATAAATGCACAACATATGTCACCCTATATCGATGTGATGTGTGAGTGTTGGTACAATGGTACATGTGCATAGAAAAATTATCAAAAATTTATTTAAAATTATTTAAAAATATATTAAAAAATTAGATTAAGATTTTTAAGTTATGACTGAATATAAATTTTATATAATTTTATCAAAACATATTCTAAATTTGAAAGGAATAGTGGCATATATTTTTTCAGATTTGGAGGAGCTACTTTATGGCATGTTATAAATTATCATTCCTTTAATATTGAATTATCTATAAAAAATATTTAAATTATTAGATTACGAGTTAAATTTTAATATTCAAATGAATCAAATAATAAATTGATGGATCGACAGATCTACTTAGTTTTACCATAAAAAAGAATGACAAAAATCCACGAGTGGTGGATCGAGGTTTTTGGTCCTATATATTTATACATCAATATACTATTTTTGTTGGACCCAATCCTTAAATTGATTTTACAACATAATACACTAATACATCGTATGCTATCGGTGTATGAATGTGGTGATAGTCATAGTTTGATTGTCACAAACCACACTGTCTAAGATGATTTCTAAAGTAAGTATAATTGTAGTTTATATTAGTGTGGAGGTTAGAGAATATCGAAATTTTGACTTTCACTATTGACCTATTACTCTATATCATAAGATCAATTACCATACTACTGCTTGAAGAAGAATAATCAATTATTACCATACTACTATCAGTCATAAGATCTTCTATAATATGATGGTTGGCAATATGACGAGTCCTACTTTATATTTATGTTATATAGGTGCTTGAGTAGATGTCTCGTTGTCCGACTTGATTCTTTATAATAGTGTAACTAATGCTATTGTCTTCCCTTTTACCTTTGCACACTGGGTGAATGATTGTGATGCTTAGGTATCTTTAGTTCCTTGAGTAGTATGACAATATTGTCCGATACCTTCTGATGTGTTCTGACCGAGAGCAATCTTCCTTTTACTTAGGATGTTGTTCCTCTTCTTCTATTAACTTAGTAATAAAACGTAAAGGACGTGTAGGATCTCTCACCTTATCAAGTAAAGAATCATCTTGATTCTCTACTTCTTTGGCTTATTCTATTATTGGTTGTGAATCTTCGTTATAATATTCAAGGTCGATAGGATCAATCTCTGGTTTATTTGATTTTTTGTCTAGCTTGACACATCGAAACCTTAGCCGTATATAAAAGTAGATATATACTAATTTCTTTAACTATGTATATGATAGTTTATTATAGACCTTTGTGTGAACTAATGCAAATGTTAACTAATTACGTTTGGGACCACTTGATGTTATCGTCTATGAAAGTACACAAACATTGACCAATTATATTTTATGCAGATCCTCTATATTGTGACCACCACTTGACTACAAAAAGATATGCAAAGATTTTATTATCTTAACAAATAATTAATATCAATATATGTGCAATTGTCTTACTAGGATCCATATTGTAATGACATGATATAGCTACAATGTTGGAGAATGAACTAATAATTTCTCATAATAATCAGCCCTCTATAATAGTATCAACACTTTTTTTTTTTTGGCAAGAGTCAATAAATAATTTTTTTTAGTGTCGATAATAAATCTGATCTTGTTCTAAGACTATATTGAAATTGAATTATTGGACTTAGATAATACATTATAAGACAAATGATTTCGTTAGTAAGAATTTGTAAATGATTTCATGTTCCTTGTATTCTGATTGTCTTAATCGATATGAACTTGGTCTTATGGTTGATGATATATAAGTATTGATTGGCCTTAAAATATATTTTAACTTTTGCTGTAATTAGTATATGTCTAAGATAAAACATTTATAGATATTTCTTATGGAAGATAACATAAAGTAGTTATACTCGTGTTATAATTTCATTTACAATCTCCTAAGATCTAGAAAAAAGAATAATTTTTTTTCATCACTCGATTTTGAACACCTTAAATCCGATCATTCTTGTGATGTGATCATTACCTTGAGGCCTTATTTCTTTTGATGGATTGACTTTAAGGCAATAAAATTTATAGTAAAACGAGTAATGCTATGTAGAGTATTTCATCATTTATATATTTATGTATGGAATGGATCTAATAATGGTCATAGATGCCTTTACCACATACTCGCTTATTGATTATAACTTACCAAAGTCCTTCAACATAGGTTCATGATGTGAGCTATACATGGAGTCCAAAATATTTTTTTAATTAATTATAAACTAATATTCTTGAAATTAGCTCGGTGACTATTTAAATAATATATTTGGCCCAATCTCCTCTACTATCGTATCAATTAGGTTTTAATATAGTTTGTATATTAAATTTTATTGGAAGTATTAACTAACTTGAAAAATGACTCTTCTATTCTAATACATAAAAAAGTTAATGATGCTCATTCTTATAGGTCATATCCAATTATCTCGTCTATGAAAGTACACAAACATTGACCAATTATATTTTATGCAGATCCTCTATATTGTGACCACCACTTGACTACAAAAAGATATGCAAAGATTTTATTATCTTAACAAATAATTAATATCAATATATGTGCAATTGTCTTACTAGGATCCATATTGTAATGACATGATATAGCTACAATGTTGGAGAATGAACTAATAATTTCTCATAATAATCAGCCCTCTATAATAGTATCAACACTTTTTTTTTTTGGCAAGAGTCAATAAATAATTTTTTTTAGTGTCGATAATAAATCTGATCTTGTTCTAAGACTATATTGAAATTGAATTATTGGACTTAGATAATACATTATAAGACAAATGATTTCGTTAGTAAGAATTTGTAAATGATTTCATGTTCCTTGTATTCTGATTGTCTTAATCGATATGAACTTGGTCTTATGGTTGATGATATATAAGTATTGATTGGCCTTAAAATATATTTTAACTTTTGCTGTAATTAGTATATGTCTAAGATAAAACATTTATAGATATTTCTTATGGAAGATAACATAAAGTAGTTATACTCGTGTTATAATTTCATTCACAATCTCCTAAGATCTAGAAAAAAGAATAATTTTTTTTCATCACTCGATTTCGAACACCTTAAACCCGATCATTCTTGTGATGTGATCATTACCTTGAGGCCTTATTTCTTTTGATGGATTGACTTTAAGGTAATAAAATTTATAGTAAAACGAGTAATGCTATGTAGAGTATTTCATCATTTATATATTTATGTATTAAGGAATGGATCTAATAATGGTCATAGATGCCTTTACCACATACTCGCTTATTGATTATAACTTACCAAAGTCCTTCAACATAGGTTCATGAAGTGAGCTATATATGGAGTCCAAAATATTTTTTTAATTAATTATAAACTAATATTCTTGAAATTAGCTCCATTGTCGGTGACTATTTAAATAATATATTTGGCCCAATCTCCTCTACTATCGTATCAATTAGGTTTTAATATAGTTTGTATATTAAATTTTATTGGAAGTATTAACTAACTTGAAAAATGACTCTTCTATTCTAATACATAAAAAAGTTAATGATGCTCATTCTTATAGGTCATATCCAATTATCATGTCACCTCATATTCATCTCACTATCTCTTGAAGGATTTGATATAATCTTCACCTCCTCATATATTGTAGATCTCCTTCAGTGTTAAAGGTTGGATCCTCATGCTAGCTTTTTGGATTGAAGATACCTTACTCTAATGAACATTGGATTGTGCTCACTGGAATTATAGAAGCTAAAGCACTTGGATATTATCTTGCCAAATTCTCGCTTCTTTTATTTTGTACATGTTAGGATCAAGAGCGGTACTAAGAGGGGGGGTGCATTAGTGCAGCGGAAAAATCATTGATTTTGGAAAATATTCGTTTCGATTAAATCCTTTTCAGAAAGATATTAAACTTGAAAGCGTTCGTAAGAGTGTAAAGAGAAAGTTAAAGAAGATTGCAGCGATGTAAATTGCTCAAATAAAAATGTAAACTAGAATTTAGAGTGATTCGGTCATTGTGACCTACATCCACTTCCAACTAATGGTCTTCCTTCAATAGGTGAAGACCAACCACCTTTTAGAGCTCTTTCTCCTTTTATCGAGTTTAGGAGATAATCCTTACAAGCCTCACTCCTCTTTCTTGGATTGTTACAAAGCTAAGAGAGGGAGGGGAAGACTCTTCTCACTGTTACAACACTTTAACACCCCAAGAATTCAAGATTATGTTAACACTTTCATGTCCTTTCATGCAGAAAAGGGTGAGGTATTTATAGGCCCCAATGGTTAAGGTATTTATAGGCCTCAATGGTTTCTGAATTAGAGCAAAAAATTGTCATTTCCCCGAATTTCGGGGTACTGGCAGTACCACTGCCATTATTGGGTGGTACTACCGCTTGCAGACTAACACTGGGCGGTACCACCGCTTAGTCTGGGCGGTATGACCGCCTGACAGAGCTCGGAGACCGAGCTCTAGCGGTACCATCGCTTGATAGGGGCGGTACCA
>LVTN01000250.1:279864-338042 GCA_001649415.1 Musa itinerans
GGGAGGACTCTTCTCACTTTTACAACACTTTAACACCTCAAGAATTCAAGATTATGTTAATACTTTCGTGCCCTTTCATATAGAAAAGAGTGGGGTATTTATAGGCCCCAATGACTTCTAAATTGGAGCCAAAAAGTGTCACTTCCCCGGATTTCGGGATACTGACGGTACCACCGCCATTATTGGGCAATACTATCGCCTGCAGACTGACATTGAATGGTATCACCACTTAGTCTGGGCGGTATGATCGCCTGACAGAGCTCGGAGACCGAGTTCTAGCGATACCACTGCCTGACAAGGGCAGTACCACCGCTTGACAGCATTAACTGTCGGCGGTACCACTACCCAGTCTGGGCGGTACCATCGCCCAGAACACCTAGGAGACCAAGTCCCAAGAGGTGTTACCGCCGACCGTGATTTCAGGTGCTGAACGGGCTGTTCAATCCGGCCTAATTCAGCCCTGTTAAGGGCCTAGTTGGCCCCTAACTGAGTTAATGGGATTACCTCCCAATCCTAACTCAACTAATGTTCTAACTACGATTAAGGCAAGCAATTAGTCCGGTATGTCGATTTTTCTCTCGGCGATCCTCCGACGAACTTCTCGGTGAGTCTTCCGGCGCACTTTCGGCGAACTCCCGATGAACTCTTGGTGATCTTCCAACGAACTCTCGGCGATCTTTCGATGAACTCTTGACGATCTTCAGACGAGCTCTCGGCGATCTTTAGATGAGCTCTCGGCGAGCTCCCGACACACTTCCGATACATTGTCGGAATCTTCGACTCCGGCTCATCATCTGCTTTATGCCTTACCACTATCGTAGTTAATCCTGTATACTTATCTCAACACATAGATTAAGTTAAACAATTTACCAATTGATTTCATCATCAAAATCCGAGATTCAACAGTATAGGCATCATTACTTTGTGTTTGTTTTGCTATTTATAGAGGATATACTTACTGATCAATATCAATAATATCTAGTACTGACCTCCTATCAAATCTTATAATAAAAACACTAATTCCACTCTATCTCATACCATAAATTCTACTTAATTAAGAAGAAGAGATAATTAGTTGCATTGTGTTGGCACTCTTAGAATCTCTATAGCGTAAACCCATTACCATTGTCATACTCTCATTATGAGTTAGGTTATTGATGATTCATTGTATCATCATACATGTATTGATTTTTCAATAATACATAAATGTTAGCTCTGAGATTCGGATCAACCGTCAAATAGTAGTTCTTATGTAGCCATGTGGTATTCTTCCACTTCCTTGACCTTCTTTTTAATTACACAATTTCTTATTTAATTTAGCTTCTTTTGAAATAATCGATAGACCACTCTTAGAACTTTTTTGTATTTTGTAATATAACGATAGTCGCTGACCAAATGTTACTTCAACTGAATGATTCTTTTACCTTGATCAATGTAGTCATAATGTTTGCATTACCAATGATGATAGTTTTCATCCACATGACAAGCATGATCCCAAGCGTCATCATACATTTGTTCCTTTGGTACTATGTTACTATAAGAATTTATCAAATTAACAAGCTATGATTAGACTTGATTTAAAATAATAAGACTGTGATATATGTAATAAATCATAATTTACTATTATAAATATGTCAATCAACCTAATAGACATTAAATACATACAATTGATCCAATATAGATCAAATTACGATGAGATCATCATTAAATATACTAATCATAATGTTAAAAACACTAATAAGTCTTTAATTGACTCTTTTTTTATAAATATAAACATGTTAAATACCCTAATAATTATTAAATATATAGAATTGACCAAATATAGTTTAAAAAATAATATAATCATAATTAAATCCATAAATTATAATATCAAAAAAAAATTAATTAATCTATAATTAACCCTATTATACCATTATAAATATGATTAAATATATAAATTTGATTCAATATAAACCAAATTACAATAAAATAATTATTAAATATACTAATTATAATATTAATATAATTAATTACTTTATAATTTGATTTATTTCGTCACTATAAATATATCAAACATCGTAATATGAATTAAATATATTGAATTGACCCAATATGGGCCAAATTTTGATCAAATTATTATTAAAATTACTAATCATAATATTAAAAATTTTAATTAAAACCTAATTAAATCTATTCTACTATTATAAAGATATAAATCATAATAATATGTATTAAATACAAAGATTTCACCCAATATGTGTATTAAAATCTTAATTACTACATAATTAAATCTATTTCTACCATCATAAATATATTAAAGACTATATTAGATATTAGCCACATATATTAAATACTATATTAGATATATTAAATAGGCTTAATCATCTCATAAATTAACAAAAATCTAGAAAGAAAATATATATTTCTTGATTAAAATGTCCTCTAATTTAAGTGTTAATCCTTTTAAATTTGATCAAATTCATAAATCAGTATAAGAATATGAGAAATGTAAGAATGAGATAGAGATGTGAGTAAATTGAAGAGTTGAAGAGAGTTAAAGATGAATAATTTCTTTTGGTTTAAATGATCAAATAAACTATTTGAAATATGATAATTTCAAAAATCCGATCATTATTGATCAGTATAGATAAAAAATAATTAAATTTTGATCATTCTACCCTATATGGTTCTCGTTGGATACGAGATCCTCTCTATTATTAACTGTTCGATACAAGATGATTCAATATCCTCTATTATTATTAGGGTCAACTACTTAGTCAATTTTTCTAATTAAATACTGTTACAGTACAGATAACTTTTATTGTCAAAAAGAGTTATTACTATATAATTGATGGGTAGAGCCAAAGAGCGTGAACTTTACATATTACCATCTGATTACATATTAAACGAAAGATGAGGCTAATGGTGTACAACGGAGGAACTCATCGTTTATGAAATAACCATAAAAATGATGAAATTCATTATTTTTTTAGTATCATTATAACTTTTTTTTTAATTTTCAAATAAAAAACCTTGATGGAATAAAAAATCATGGTATCATACTGTTACCGGTAGCACAACTAATCTGGAAAAAAAGTGTTATATATTTTAAAATTTTAATGTGGTGAATATCTTGGGTGCTTTTATTACTTTCTCTAATTGATTCATCGAGATTGTTGAATCAAAATTATGGATGTTTTCCTAACACAAAAGTCTCTTCTACAGGACCAATAGGATTAAACAGTGGTGATAATGAATGCATCATTCCGCCCGAGGTTGGGTTTGGATGTCGTTCAGATCATATCTCTTTCTCTCTCTCTCTCTGTGAGAGGGTGATGGAGGCCTAAATTGGAGGTAGCAGAACATGGGGGGAATATGATGACTCCTCAGTAATGCCTAGCGAGAATAATAATGAAAAAAGAGCCACTGAATTATTTGCCCAGTATGGAGACAAGCATGTTCCTTCAATGGCCCCATAAAAATCACTGAAAGGCCTAGCTAGCAATGGCGTCCCAAATGACTCTAGTTTGAGCAAGAGGAAACAAACAAATCACAGCATATTTTGGTGAATAACTTGAAGACTTCATGGAAATTTTAGAAAGAAGGTGATTAAGTAGGTGCTGCGAATGCAATTCAATGGTAGAGGACAGAGAGAGCGAAGATGCACAAGGGTAGAAGGTGGCCAAAACTGGATGAGCGATGGGAAGCTGGTCAAATGGCCCGAGAAGCTCGGCTGTGCATGTCACACGAGCAAACACTCGTGGCATCACCATCAGGAGACAACATTATCGAACACCTCCAAATGTCTTGGGTGCTCCACAGTGACTTGGCCAAGTGCCAAGTGTTGTGAGGTTTGGGACACAACGACGTGTGGTCGGTCATAAGCTGTAGGTGCCCCACAGTTGGAGGTCATCTCAAACATTTGGATAGGAACTTATCCTAATCCAACGGTGCAACCCAAACGCTGCGCTCGCTCCGAAGAACGTAAACTACATTTCTCTCCTTGATTTCGATTTCACTCCTTCCCTCGAGCACCGAAGCGAAAAACGAGGAGGAAGACGGGGGGCTAGAGAGGGCGTAGCACCTAATCCTTCGATTGCGTCTTCTTCCTTTGGCGCCGATGGCGAAGTCCACCTGGTCCTGCATGCAGTGTGTTTGCTTGCACCGAAAAGAGAGAAATTTTCCTCTTTTTTGTTTCCTTTTTCGCTAGAATTTTGGTTCAAAACTTGACAATTCACTGTAGAATCTTGCAATTCTCAGTTTTTTTTTTTTTTGCTGTGCTAATAAGATTGGATCGGCATCATCATTTGTGTACCATTGCGCTTCCATGTCTTGTTGCAGACCTACGACTGGTGTTGCTGTCGAGCGGGCGGCCCAGAAGCAACGGAGGAGATCACTAGGACCGACGGTGTGTCATGGTTGCTCGGCATCATAAGGGACGATGGTTGTGCGCGGAGCAAGGAGGATGTTGGGTTGATAGCCCATCATTTCAGCTCATAGTGGGCTTTAACAGCCCACAACCCACCCCCTTAAACTTAACCTTATCTAATAAGGAGGGTGTGGGGGCTACGATTTTTTAGGAGAAAAACTATAGTATATAGAGATTGTTCTCAATCATCCAATAGTATTTTCATCTTAGGTTAGACCAGATCTACAGTAGATTTTTGTTACGATTACTTAGGAAGAATTTGGATATTGTGCATAGTGACGTAATCCTTGTATCCCAATTATTTTTTTGAGATTGTTATTCATTATTTTTTTAAAAATTATTTTGGATAAGAGATTGATATTTATATATTTATTATTCTTATAGTAGATTATCTCTAGTTTGCCCTATGGTTTTTACCCTTCACATTAGAGAGGTTTTCCATGTAAATCTTAGTGTTCTATTTGATTATGATTTCATTTAATTCCGCTGCGTGTTATGACATGCTAGTATTTGTTCATATACAAAAGTTTATTTCTCTTTATATCACATCAACTAGTATCAGAGCAGGGTTTTGGTGATTTAATTTTTGTGTTTGAACATGGAGGTCGGTAGTGTTTCTCGTATGATTAGCTTGAATGAAAAAAATTGGATGATATGAAAATCAAGAATGAAAGATCTCTTGTATTGCAAAGACTTGTATGGACCTTTGCAGGGGGATAGTGTAAAGCCCGTAACTATGATAGATGATGAGTGGAAGAGGTTAGATCGAAAAACAGTTGGGTTTATTTGACAATGGCTCGATGATAGTGTCTTTCACTATATTTCTGCTAAAAATTTTGCATATTCTATTTGGAAAAAGTTGAAAAGTCTTTATGAAAGAAAAACCTCTGGCAACTAAGCTTTCTTGATCAAAAAACTTATAAACTTGAAAGATAAAGAGGGTGCTTCTATTGCTGAGCATTTGAATGAAATGCATAGTATCACTAACCAATTATTCTTTATGAAAATATCTCTTGATGATGAGTTGCAGGCATTATTACTTCTCAATTCTTTACTAGAAAGTTAGGAGACACTGGTGGTTTCCCTTAGTAATTCTATGCCAGATGATATTATCACTATTAGTCAAGTAACAAGCAGTTTGTTGATTGTTGAATAAGGAGTTGAGAAGAAAAAATTCATTAACATCTCAAAATGATTCACAGACACTTATCTCAGAGAACAAAGGAAGGTCAAAGTCCAAGGATAAAAGCAGTTCACGCATGGGTAGAAGCAAGTCAAGATCAAGAAAAGATATTGTTTGTTATAACTGTGGTGAGAAATAACATTATAAGAACCAATGCAAGCAACTTGAGAAGAGCAAGAAAAAGGGAAAAGAAGTGGAGTTTACAGAGTCAAGATAATATCACAACTATAGTGTAGGGCAATGATTATTTGATTTTGTCTCATTCTACTGATATTTTTTCTTGTGTGTATCAAGATCTTGAGTGGGTGATTGATATAGGTGCTTCTTATCATGCTACACAACAGAGAGAGTTTTTTGCTACATGTAGTCTGAAAATTTTGGTGTTGTCAAGATGGGCAACTATGACATGGTAAACATCATTGACATGGATGATATCTATATAAAGATCAACCTTAGCTGCAAGTTGATACTTAAAGATGTGAGACATATTGTTGACTTTAGGTTGAATTTAATTTCAATTGGAAAGTTAGATGATGAAAACTATGATAGTATATTTTACAAAGGGCAATAGAAGTTCAGTAAGGGTTCTCTTATTGTGGCTAGTAGAAAGAAATGTCACACCTTATATAGGTTGCAGGCCAATGCTTGTGGTGAGTAGTTAAATGCTGTAGAGAAAGACTTCGACATGGTGTTGTGGCATAAGCGACTGAGACACGAGTGAAAAGGAGCTACAAGCTCTTTCCAAGAGAGAGGTATTGCTTGACCTCAGAGGTACACATCTAAACCTTTGTATTGATTGTTTAGCTGATAAATAATACAGAGCTTCATTTGCTAGTCCTACTTTGTCTAGAAAAATACATGTCTTAGACCGTGTTTATACAGATATATGTTGTCCTTTGAGGACAAAAACTCATGGTAGATCTATTAATGTTCCTGGTATCAGTGGTGCACTTTATTTTGTCAATTTTATAGATGATTTTTCCAGGAAAGTTTGGACCTATACTATAAAGACCAAAGATCAGGTTATTAATATCTTCAAAGAGTTTCATGCTAGAGTTGAAAGGGAGTCAAAAAGATAATTGAAATGTATAAGATTAGATAATGGTGGTAAGTACACATGATTGTTTAATGATTATTGCAGGTCACATGACATCCAACATAAGATAATAGTTCTTGGTACACCTTAGCATAATGCTATTGCAGAATAACATTAATTGCACCATAATGGAAAAGATTAGATGTATGCTTTCACAAGCTAAGCTACTCAAAAAGTTTTAGGATAAGGCTTTGAGGACTGTAGTTAATGTGATTAACTTGTCACTATGTACAACCTTAGATGGTGATGTTGCAGAGCATGTATAGTCAGGGAAAGATATTTTCGACATGTATTTGAGAGTGTTTGGTTGTCATACATTTACGTATGTTCCAAACAATGAGAGGTCCAAGCTAGATGGTAAGACAAAAGAATATATTTTTCTTAGCTACTCACATGATCAATTTGGTTACAAGCTTTGGGATCCAGAAAACCAGAATGTGTTTAGAAGCAAAGATGTTGTCTTCTTTGAGGATCAAACCTTTGAGGATTTGAAAAAGAAAGCACCAGCCAAAACTTCTACAGAAGGATTAATAAATTGTGACCCAATTACTTATCTAGTATATTAGGATGATGGGAGAGATGTGCAGGAAGATGGTGTAGAGCCTAATGTTAATATACTTGCAGGACATATTGAGCAAGAAGAAGTTGAAGAGCAACTTCCCGCAGAACCTTAGTTAAGAAGACCTTCTAGACAACGTCAACCTTCTAGAAGATACTCTACATATGAGTATGTGATGCTTATTGATGCATATGAACTAGAGAATTACCGGGAAGCAGTTGAAAGTGAGCAGAAAAAGAAGTAATTAGTTGATATGCAGGAAGAGATGGATGCTCTACGGAAGAACCACACTTATGATTTGGTGCTACTACCAAAGGGAATGAAGGCCTTGAAGAACAAGTGAGTTTTCAGGTTGAAGACTCAATAATATTATTCTCAACCAAAGTACAAAGCTAGATTAGTTATGAAAGGCTTTGGTCAAAAGAAAGACATTGACTTTGAAGAGATTTTTTCTCGTATTGTTAAAATGTCTTCTATTTGTATTGCTCTTGGTATTGTTGCTAGCCAGGACTTAGAGGTTGAGCAGTTAGATATGAAGACAGCTTTCCTTCATGGTGATTTGGATGAGGAAATTTATATAAAGCAAACAGAAAGCTTCAAAGTCAAAGGTAAAGAGAACTTTATCTGCAAGTTGAAGAAGAGCTTGTATGAGTTGAAGCAAGCTCCAAGACAGTGGTACATAAAGTTTGATTCATTTATCACTGAAAGTGGATACAAAAGAACAACTTCAGATCATTGTGTGTACATCAAACGATTTGGTGAAGATTTTATTATTCTCTTACTTTATGTTGATGTCATGCTTATTCTTGGGAAAGATATGTCTACAATTGATAGGTTGAAGAAGGAACTGAGTGAGTCTTTTGCAATGAAGGACATAAGGCAACAAAGCAAATACTGGACATGCAAATTTCCCGTAAAAGAAAACAAAGAAGATTTGGTTGTCACAGGAGAAATATATCGAGAAAGTATTGGAAAGGTTCAGTATGAGCAATGCAAAACCAGTTGGTTCTCTTCTTGCATGTCACTTCAAGTTGTGCTCAGAACAGAGTCCATCAAGAGATGAGGAGAAGGAGAAAATGCAAAAGGTTCCTTATGCTTCAGTAGTTGTAAGTTTAATGTATGCAATGGTATATACGAGGCCGGACATCGCAAACGCAGTGGGTGTTACTAGCAGATTTCTTGCAAATCCAGACAAAGAACATTGGGCAACAATGAAGTGGATCTTTAGATATCTCAGATGGAGCTCTAAGATTTGTTTAAACTTTGAAAGTGGACCACCTGTGTTGACAGGTTATACAGATGTAGATATGGCAAGAGATATAGATACAAGGAAATTCACATCATGTTTTGTACTTATTTTTGTAGGGGGATTTGTGTTATGGCAATCCAGATTGCAAAAGTGTATTGCTCTCTCGACCATAGAGGCAGAATATATTATTGCTACAGAGGTTTGCAAAGAAATGTTATGGATGAAAGAATTCTCATAAGATTTGGGGCTGAAATAGGAAAACTATATGGTGAATTGTGACAGCCATAGTGTCATACATTTGTGTAACAAAGACCTTACCAAAAGAAAGACATGAGATATGCCGTTAGCTGGTCGACATGGCTTTACATTGAGGAGTCATGGGACAGCCTTCCTTAAGGGCTGAAGGGGGAGGTTCTTGGGCTGACAACCTACTAGTTTAACCCATAGTGGGCTTTAACAGCCCACAACCCACCCCCTTAAACCTAACCTAGATCTAATAAGGGAGATGTGGGGGTTGTTATTTTTTGAGGAGAAAAACTACAGCAACGAGGAGGAAAGTTGCAGCAGCAACTTGATTTAGAAAGAGGAAAAAAAGACAAAAAAAATAAGAGAAGGAAAGGGAAGAAGACAAGGACAATATAGAGAAACTGTTAGACCAGATCTATCATTCAATATTGTTATCTCAGGTTAGACCAGATCTATAGTAGATTCTTGCTGTGATTACTTGAGAATCAAACCCACGACCACATCGTTAAAATATTATATAATATGTTTATTTTATTCACTTTACACTAGTCCATTTTTAATCTTTAGGTAGAAACGACAACAAAAGTTTAATCAAAGTTACCAACAATTCAAGAAAAAGGAAATATGTGATGAGTGTTAACCTTTTAAAATATTAGAAAGATTTTAATCTAGTTTTTCTCTTTAAATTCTGAAAATTGCTTTAATTTTATTCAAGTAATTTCACGGGGGTTCTTTACATAGTTAGTTATCCTTGCAAACCTTCGCCCTTGAGATTTTAATACATTTTCTTTTTCTCCTTAACATGCGTCCAGAGAATTTCTATTGATCATACTATTTATAAATATAAACACGGTTAGAGAACTGATGCAATACAAATTAATTAGGTGAACAAACAAAGATCGATTGGGTTACCATGTCAAATTTGGAATCGTCTTCAAATTTTGAGTTCATAAATACCAATCAACGCATGCATGTTGAGGTCTTCTCGAAGAAGATTGACATGAGATTCTTGAGTATTTATTATTTGAACTGAATGAACTGAGAAACTTCGCTGTCGTGGAAGTAAATAGTAACTCTGCTGTACTCGTCGCAAACGGAAACCAGCATTTAAGCTTTCCCAACTTCAAACCATCTCCTCCGACCTCCATGTGTAACTCCAACAGTACATGATATGGAGCTCTCTATGTATACGAAGGCAGCGCAGAGAGCCTCAAGGCATCAACGATGGAGTCCCGTCAAGCGGCGTTCGCTCTCCTGCTCCTGCTTCTGGTGACCAGCGCGAGCGGCCGGAAGGTGAAGGTAACTTCGGCGGGCGTCTGCAACGTGTCGCCCAGAGGCCTGTCAGCGTGCAGGTCGGCCGTCAGCAAGTGGTTCCCGGACAAGACTCCATCGCCGGAGTGCTGCGCCGCCGTCGCCGCCGCCGACTTCGGCTGCTTCTGCTCCTACATCAAGTCGCCCCTCCTCTGGCTCTTATGGGT
This sequence comes from Musa itinerans, assembly GCA_001649415.1. NCBI lineage: Eukaryota > Viridiplantae > Streptophyta > Magnoliopsida > Zingiberales > Musaceae > Musa > Musa itinerans. The sequence continues at coordinate 290,084 of LVTN01000250.1, forward strand.
CAGCTCCGACCGGGTCAAGCAGCTCCCCGCCAAGTGCAACGTCGACCGACCTCTGCCCGACTGCGTATCCGCATAGATACTGGTACGTATAGATGTCCGGGTAAGTATAAATGTACGTGGTCAGGTACTCGTGTGTATCGATCTCGATACATGTAATGTTTTCATTAGTAATATCGATATACGGACGTTCGAATACGCGTGCAAAGATGTTGCTCTTCTTGATCGCTTCTCATTCTTGTTCGTATATGGTTCTTCCAATCCACCAAATAGTAGGGAAAGGCCTGCAATATTCACATAACATAAAGGTAAAACCCATTATATATATAAGTAACCAATCAATATCTCAAATTTAACGGAATTTAATAGTTATCATTTAGAAGCAAATTCAGTATAATAATACCCATCAATAAACTGTTGGCATTTCTAACGTGTAATGATGCTAAAACTTCAATTAATATTAAACTCCAATAATTGGGCTCCGATTCCGCCGCTATAAAACAATGACCGCCAGTTTCAAATCTCCAACGCTCTTTGGATATTTGATGCTATATTAAAAATGTGGTTTTCATTTCTAATATGTATATTTTATACATTGAAAAAAATATTTATGGCTATTCAAACCAATCGGTTATGGTTGACTAAACTGAGCATCCTTCTACTGGAACCGAAATAATTCAACTCGGCATAAATATGGAACCATCAGACGTAGAACAGAGACTACTGATTACAATATAACTTTAAGCTCGATGTATTAACTTAGAATTGAGTGGGTAAGGAAGTCGATGACGACCAATGGCCTCCACGTCCGAGACGAGGCTGTGGAGACTGTTGTGCTAGAAGAAGAGCAGAAAGTAGCGAGATGGTAGATAACGATTTAAGCAATAACAAGCATATAAACATTAAGCTAAACAACATGCCCGTAGACAAACTGACGGAATCAAGGAAAGTTTACAGTGACATGTGATGCAGATCATACAAAAAAACCCACCTGTCTAGAGTTGACAACTCCGGGTTTCTGTTTTTCTTGCATGCACTGATGGAAGATGGAAGAAAAAAGAAAACAAAACCAATCTATTCCAGTGATCTCATCGCCTGCTAAAAATTAGCTGCTATGTCAAGTCTCATGCACCGTTCCCCAATTTCTCATCCTCTCTTCGCCGTAACTCAAACCGATCTTCCTCTTTTAAAGTCTCCGCCAAGCAAGTGGATTCAATAGCACTTCTATCAAGAGACCTCCCCATTTCTGAGTCGTGTGAACTTTCACCATCAGAATCACTGTCATCAGAACTGAAACAATCCTCATCTGTTACATTCACATCATCATCAACCTTCTCAGATTTTGTGTCGGTTTGTCCTGCCATCATGGGTTGAACGGGAAGCTGCTGGATCAGTGACAGATTAGTATGTTGACCTGCTTTTTTTACTCTCTCATTGTAGACTGCCATTTCATTTTTATACCTCTCTTTGTCCTTCAAACCTCTCTCTTGATACACCTGAGATTTTAACAAGGTCGATAATGAGTAACTTATCACATGGGACCAGCATCGAGAACCTGCTTTTAGTACTACAAAAGGAAATCTGAGTAAATGTTCGCAGGGTCTTACAGCTTTTTCAGTTTCAGTTAGCCCATTCCAGCGGACACCAATGATTCTACTGATTTCTCTGTCTCTTCCAGGATGAAGTGGCTTAAGCCTGGCATGCTGCTCAGCGAAAAAGAAATTGTAGCCACTCCTATTGGGTTTTGGATGATTGGGGTCTAGCATGCTGAGCTTCTTCCGACACCTCCGTTGGCGGGGGCTCCTCAAATTACTCTCATCAGCACACACCAAAGGCCATGGAGCTTGGTCAGAAATATGATAAAGGACACCTTTAAGTTTCTCTGAGCCAACAGTAACTGTCACAAAATAGCCATGCTCGAATTTTCCATCAATTACTCCAACAACGGGAGGATATGTTGGAGAAGAACCTACAGTTATGAAAGAATCAGATTAGTAATCTTTGCAGAAATGTAAATGTCTGCAAAATGGTTGCCAAAAGATAGTGATTGATCAATTATTAATAAAAGATGCCTCTTGTTTTCTTTTTCATTTTTTTTTCTTTTCTGCAGGATATTAGCAAAGCATGATGCAGAACTACAAAAAGGAAAAAAAACCTATGTCAAACTATCACCTTTTTTTGTTCCTTTGATCTCAAGCTTCATGACATGTGAAAATGCTTGACAGTCATATCTCAAAAAAACAGTAACAATCACCTCAATATCTCAAACAATCATTAATGAGACATGTTACTGTTACCTGACTACTGATATTACTTATTAGTAAATGGCTTTTAACAAACTCACCACTGTTTCTTCTTCGTTTGTGAAGAGCAGCCTGAGCCTCAGAATGTGATTTCACAGGTTCGACCAACTTTTGGGATGAAACTGAAGTAGTTGAAGAAGTGTTTGAAGGAACTGTAATTTAAATGTACAGCTTGATGAAGTAAAGAGAAGAGCAGAGAAAAGTTAGAAGTAGCTGACAATTTGACATGTACAAACCATTGGGAAGGTTCCATCCTTGTGAACCAAACAAATAGATCTGCTCATAATGCTGTAACAAGGACAAGTAGTACTTGCGAAGAACAAAAGATGCATTTGTTGCTGTAGAAGGAAAACTAAAAGCAGCAGTTACTTCTCTCCATCTTCTCTCTGCAATTACCTGCATTTAAGTAATGTACTTATTCCTATTAAAAAATTTCTTATGTGCATATAAAGTCTCAATTTAAATCATTATAATTATATAAAAAATTCTTGGAGTAACTTATTAAGTTTAATTTGGAGGGAAATGATGCTTAAATTCAGATGTTTCCCTTCCTCATGGGAAGAAAATCTTCCAACTTTTTTTTAAAATTTTGCACAATGTGAAAATTGTACTTGAAGGTCAAATCCTTTGGCTTTACATTGTAGTATCCCATAAATTTAAACTTTATAAAATAATGATATCTTGCGTTATGCAAATCTTTTTTCCCTGGACCATCAGGGCATTTTGGACCAGTTGGTAGCACAATCGCCATTAAATAAAACAATAAATAGCACTTCTAATTGTAAAGCAGATATTTCGGATGTCTCCAAAGTTAATATTTACAATTGGGTATCTTCAAGTTAGGTAGCAGGTAATCTGAAGTTCCTAAAATACTTCAGCATAATACACCAGCTCATTACAACACCAAAAGAGTTTTTAAGCCCCAACTACTTGAGATTGGCTAAATGAAACATTCACATGCATTCAGCTCAGTCAATTAAACCAACTAAAAACTAGGGATGTTTAGGCTGAACAGGGCCAGATTACAGTCAACCAAAAGTAGAGCCAGACTTGGTCCAAGTACAACCCTAGTCATGCCTTGGTCCACATACAACCCTCGTCGCAAAATTTTGCCAGGTTCTATTTGAAAATATTCTTCCAAACTAGATCAAGGTTAAAGGTTTACCACTTTCATCAAGACTCTCATATATTGTTTTTATGCCAATAAAAGTGGAGTTATATTTGTGGCTAAGACACAGAAAGAGAAAGATACAGCTCTATTGATTCTGCATATTGCAACTGACAGAAGAGAAATAAAGCAGAAAATGACTAATGAAAAGACTGACATCATTTAAGCCTGATCGTGAAGGCTAAAGACTGTCTTGCAAAACCTTTACTTAGCAACTTTTGTACAATAATTTTCACTGCATAAAAATGTTTTACTAAAGGCTTTGGTAAAAGCTTGATCGATGAACTTAGATGGGACTATTGCTATTTATAGGAGTTAATTAAGTAAATTAATGTTAAAAATTCCAAGTTGCCTTTCAGCCGAGTTTTTTCTTACCCAACCTACCACCACCTGTCTGCCATTACCATAATGGGTTAAGAAAGGCAAAAACAGAGCGTATGTATTCAGGATCTCGTAAGAGAAGATTATGAGAGGACAGTCAGATAATGTCTGATGCTGTAAACGTAACAATAAGTATCTCTATTATTATGTTTAGTTGTTTAAAAATTTCATCCCCCACAATATTCAAATGATGCAGGAGAAGTGCTCTTGTACCAATCTAATGCAGGACAAAAGCATAAACTGGCAAAGAAATTTTTTTTTAGGTTTTGACAGTTATGTAATAATGAAGATATAAGAGAAAACAATTAAGATATTATACTCAATCTAACTCTGTGATTAACTCCCAGGAACAAATACACTCGCCTATGCATGTCACACCTATAAAGAATGGAACCATATCATCGAGAAACAAATCATTCACACATAAAAAACACTTTTTATTTTCTCAATCATTCTTTGATGTTCTTAGTCACAATCCCATGCCCTCTTTCTGTCAAACATGGTACGAGAATAAAAGAAAGACTACAAAAATAAAGAAAATACAATAAAAAAATTTATCTCTTGTATCAACGCAAATCAATCATTTCTTCTGTCTTTTGATAAGACATATTTTGATAATTATTGACAAATAACTTATTGCTAAGATATTTGATTGACAAGTTCTCTTAAAGTTTCCTTACGATAAAATCTTTTTCATGTGTAGAATCTTGAATAAAAAATTTGAGACTCCAATCAAGCTTACAATTTTTGTCCTCCCATTTTATTCAATAAAATAGAATATCAAAACGGTACGACATCACTTGCATAATGTAGTACTTCAGTTTTGTATATTGCCTTTCAAGAGTCTAGAATATGGTAAAGATCTAAAATTTTAATTCTTTGGTTATTGCAATATAAAAGAATGTTTCTTTCAGTTTTGATATATAAGTTTCCACTATATGTAATTGGTTCATATTAGTGTTCTAGCTAATGGATATCGATTTGCCATCGATGAAAGATCCATGCATCTTTATCCATATTCTATGACTGACTATTCCCATGGATCCATTTCACATAAAGTCATCTTTCCTGATAGTATTGGCAGAATGACTACCATTCCAATGTTGCTATTGAGGGATGCCAACGCACAGCAGTGTAGACTTTTGAATACATAAAATGCAACAACACATCATGTTGGGCCTCCATGTAAACTAACATGTATTGGCATCAGAATGACGTTGCACACTACAAAATGTTACATTCTTGAAACATTAAAAACCCCTCAAGTACCAACTTTGGTACTGTCAGTACCCTCAAATAGAATTTGTGCAGAGGCTTTAAATTGCCCAATCTTTCTTATTTTTCATAATTCTCTTTTTGATAGTATGTCATTCATAAATCTCTAGATGGTAAATCTCTAGTTGGTAAATAATATAAGTCTATAACTTAATGTAACAATCCTAAGGATTTGTGTTAGGCATATTTAAGAACACTTCCAGTTTCTATTCTCTGATTTTCAAGATAAAAGCTGAGGACATCTAGCATCGAACCCTTTCAATGATATCTTTTGTCTTATGGTCTATAAAATTGCATCTCTTATTTTTAGACTAAGACCAAAATCTTGCTAAGCAGGGTTTGAGGTAATTATACAAAGTCTTGTCCTTGCACACAAGGATCACAACTTCAACCCTTCACACCAATTTTATAAAGGAGCAATCTTACTGCACAAACTTCATATGCCTAAGACCAATTCTTACTGCAGCGATAATTGCAAGAAATTGAAATAGGAAAAGATGAACCACCCCCACCAACAATTTCATAGCAGTGATTTAAAAAGCGCTATGCGCCAAAAAACGCTAAGGTCCAAAAACGCCCGAGGCGCTAGGCGCTCGCCCGAGCGAAGTGAGGCGCTAAAATATAAAAATATATAATATAATTAATAAATATAATTATTTAAAATTTTAAATAAAAATATATTATTAAATTAAGAAAATTAATAGTATTAAAATCAAAATAATATATTATTAATCTAATAAATACAAATACTATTATTAGTATACTATTAACAGTATACAGTATACCATTAACAGTATACAGTATACCATTAACAGTATACAGTATACCATTAACAGTATACAGTATACCATTAACAGTATACAGTATACCATTAACAGTATACAGTATACCATTAACAGTATACAGTATACCATTAACAGTATACAGTATACCATTAACAGTATACAGTATACCATTAACAGTATACAGTATACCATTAACAGTATACAGTATACCATTAACAGTATACAGTATACCATTAACAGTATACAGTATACCATTAACAGTATACAGTATACCATTAACAGTATACAGTATACCATTAACAGTATACAGTATACCATTAACAGTATACAGTATACCATTAACAGTATACAGTATACCATTAACAGTATACAGTATACCATTAACAGTATACAGTATACCATTAACAGTATACAGTATACCATTAACAGTATACAGTATACCATTAACAGTATACAGTATACCATTAACAGTATACAGTATACCATTAACAGTATACAGTATACCATTAACAGTATACAGTATACCATTAACAGTATACAGTATACCATTACCCGAAGCGCCCAGCGCCTGGGCTCGGGCGAGCGCCCAAGCGGCGCCTGTTTGAAGCGCGCCGCCCGGGAGATTAGCGAGGCGCTCGGGCCTCGCCTCGCCTCGCCCGAGCGCCTAGGCGAGCGCCCGAGTGCCTTTTTCAATCACTGTTTCATAGACATTGGAAGTGAATAGAAAAAAGATCCTGGTCTAAGATGGAAAAAGCATAATCAATACAATATATGCTCCAGGCTCTGTTATCAATTTTGTTGACTTATTTGGCACTTTAAACTCTATATTATTCAACTTGCAAATATTATCCATAAATAATAAATTATTACTCAAATACTGAAATAAAAGTCTCTTGTATTAAAATTTTTAACAGATAAAAACATTCAGAACATATCAAGACATGTTATGATAAAAATAACAAGCAACTAAACTTGTATGGAAATGCAAAAATACAAAAATAAAAATAAACTAATTACTGAGCTAGATCCTCACCTTTTCAATACCACCTCGAGAAGTTACTTCAACAAAAAGTCGATGAAGATCAAGACCCTTTCCTCCTATGATTGGGACCCTTGGAAGAAAGAAACAACATCAATCATAACGTTAAAGATAGATTGGTACATCAAGAGCATTATATTGCCCAACTAAAATCCTTCTTTTGTAAAATGTTAGGAGGTTAAGCTTGACATGTAAGTGTAATTACTAGAGCAGCTTATCTAAAGACCATTAGACTGTAGCATCGCACCTACCAAAGATGCAAATTATGGACCTTGTTCGTTTGGATGCATGATTATAGACTCGTTAGTAAGATCAAGTTTATATATATAATTTTAAACATTTTATCTAGATTTATATAGAATCACATCAATAAGTTCATGTTGAGTTCTCCAACACTATCGATTGCTAACAGAACTAAGACCAGAACACATGGCTACACAAGAGAAACATGAAAATATGCAGAATATGGAGAAAGTAAAATTTTTCGCTGAAGCATTCCACACATCATGAGTGCAACTAGTACCTACATCCTGAGTTGATGGGATAAAGAGTAACAAAAAATTAGCATGTTGCTGCAGCAATCCCAAATGACAAAGTTAATCAAAATCTTATCAAGTAAACCTTGTGAGTAGGGTTAAACCAGTTAGAGCACTGTGTATACCAACTCCGGCTCAACTTCAGGACAGTACAATTGTTAGACAATCTATCAAGGGCCTCAACCCCATATCTCGTGTATCCTTCTCAGATGGAATTATATGCCTAACATACAGTTTGACTGCCATTATTAGTGTCAATGAGAATCCTTGGATATCTAGGATGACATCACAAAGAGGAATGACATCTAGGAAAAACTAAGTTGCAAGGCACAAGTTGTAATGACAAGTTGAACCATGGAGTTCTCTGAATTGGCATACCAAACTGACAGACTTAGGCTCATCCAACTACTTAAGAATATAAATTATTGTGCATGTGAATCCCTGAAAAACTAGTGCCAATGACTTTAATGACTTCTAACATGTTTTATAAAATTCTTAATTTTTTTTCTTGTAAGCTACAGTGGGTTTTGGGTCAATAAACCTTCCCAACAAATTGGAAAGGGGTCATTGGATGCATGAGGGTAAGAAAGTATACAGAATGAGCTTAGCATATAGTTTTAAAAACCTTACATCATTAAATAACAACTGTTGTATCAATTGCAGAAATTGTTCAATATATATCACCACAAATAAGACATAAAGAGATTGTTTATTGTTTACCCATGACTAGTGACTCGGAGGAACCAAATTGCTGCAGTGAACAAGGACAGAGATGTGGATAGCTGAAATGAACAGCTTGATTTATTCAGAAAACTTTATCTAGAAAACCAAATTGACTTTACCCAGAAAACTTAACTGCCCATGTTTGTAAAATTGAGCACATATAAGAGATGTAAACATAAACAATCAGATACTATAGTTTAAAATGTTTGGGTCCTACCACATATGGCTGACATTTGAAGTCCATTTCTAGTGGCGATATAATTTTGGTGGGAGCAGTTGAATGGAAGTTTGAGCTAGGATATTCAACTCTCAAGTCATACAAAAGGAAAAAATTAACAGCATTAAACTTCTGCTTAGTTGTACCAAACCAGCATCCAGCATAATCCTTCCAATGAAAGGTTCTGACCACACTGAATACTGATCAAGATAGTCAAGGTTGCCCACAAGTTTGATCTTCTAAAGGAATAGTTATGTTTGTTTATCATATGCGGGCATAAATTTTAAATGACCATTACTAGGCAAAGAAGCCCCGGACTTACAGCCGACATATCTGACGAAGCTGACACACTTACAATATAGAAATGGAACCAACACGTGCAAGTGCAGAAAGAGGCCCGTATCTCTCAGTGTATACTGATCTAATGAGTCTAAACAACAGCATATGGAGGTCCAAGAACGCAATGTTGAAGGGATCAAATGACAATAAATTTTGAGATTCATAAATAGACTATGCATTATTTTCTTAAAGAGCAGATGTGGACATCCATCAATAAGTTAACAAGACCTAGCACTCACTCTATATTCTAGCCCTCGAAATTGAAGCAGAGCAAAGTAGCATGAGAGCAAAAGCAGGGTTGAGAAGCAGACAAAGCGAGACTCACATGAACTTTGTTCCCATTTCAGCATGCAGCTTCATAAGAGTATCCTTGAACAACTCCGGATCAGCGACGACATCCTCGTACTTAGCCAGAGGCTTAGGGTACGCACGGTAGTTCGCACCAGGCTCCAAACCCTCCTTGGAATCAGACCTCATCACCTCCTTCCTCTTCTCCGAATCCCCCTCGGCAACTCCATCATTCATCTCCATCGCACATCAGTATCTGCACCCAGGGAATAAATCCATTTCTGCATTCTCAGATCAAACCCTCCGAGCAAACATCAAATCGGTAAACCTAAACCGATCGCAACAGAAAAGAAGGAAGACGGAGTGAAGCAGATGAAGGACGATTTGCTTCATTTGGGATTATTTTTTGTTTTTCACACATCAATCTCCCCCCAACCCCCCCAAACAAAAAAGGTTTAAGCAAAGAAGAGAGGGAAAGCGAACTCATTACATGGCACACAATAATAAAAGCATTAAGCACCGTTTTTATGTTATCTTCCACCCCAATCATCCTAAAAAAAAAACGAAAAAGAAAAGAAAAGGCGAGCATACAAGAAGGAAGCAGAAAAAGGGACATATTATATTATTCTCAGATGGCGAGAGATTACCATTACCGTTACCCAAACAAAGAGAGGATGAATAATAATATAAGGATGGAAGACGATGAGGGCGAATGCAGCGACGGATCTTTTTATGGTGTATGAATTAGTAAATGGTTATTATTATTATCATTATTATTAGGGGAAGAAGAGAGAGACACAGAGAGAGAGAGAGGGAGAGGCACGTGGCGGCGAAGGCACCCGAAGATGAGCTCGGATTCCTAAGACGCTGCGAGGGGGCGTACGTTTGGGTGCCCGTGACAGGGACGGACGGACGAGATGGCTCGGCGAGCGGACCGCCCGAAGCAACCCGAGAGCCCCATTAATTGTGCGATGCTGATCCATCAAATTAGGGCACAGGATGAAGGGCATCTCGGTTGCTTTGCCGTATAATTCAAGAACAGTATAAACATCGAGATATCTCATTTTGCTTTTGTCAATTTCTATTCAGAAAATTCAGATTAATTACCATAATCCATATTTATGATTTACTAGTTTGGTTTAAAAAAGATATATAAATATCTTAAAATTTGTAATTATTATAAGTTATTAAAAATAGATTAATGTTACTTAAAAAAAATTGATCGACCCATCGAAAGGAGATGTTTGTAAGGAAAGAAACCATTTATTCACAAACAAAATCAAAACATGAGTCAAAGCTCCAGTCGACGGAGATCAACCACACTGGCTTATTGTATGAAAGATTATATTTTAAAGCTCAAAGCAGTCACCGATCTGACCAATGTGCTGTGAGATCACTTCACAAAGGGAATCACCTGCACTTCTTTTCCTTGTTTTCCCTAAAGCAATAAGAAGTAGCTTTTGCTGGCTAGTTTCTCTCAAATTAATTTCCAGAGGAATAGATTAGGATAACATCAAATGCATCAACAATCTTTAAATAATCGATAGGTGACCTTGAGAATGTAAGAATAAGAGGAATCAATATCCCAAACGACAGCACCATTCGACAGAAGAGTGGAAGTAGATCTCTCGCAAGCAATTAAAACTGAATTCTGCTCATCGAAATTGAGAACTTACTGAATGGCAACGTCGAAGGAACACAAGTGCATCTTTTGTAAGCCTGTCTTCATGATATGTAACAAAAGTTTGTAAATGGTCCTCCATATCAGGAGAAGAATGATATATCTCAGTAAATTAACACGTAGGATTGTTTGTACATCTTAGAAAAGAAGCATAACAACACAATAATCACTACAAAATTATATGTTTACGAACATGAGAAATAGAATAAGAATCTTTGTTTTCCTTGCCAAAACTACTTCACGAACCTATGAACCAATTAAACTAGAGCCTCTCTCGTTTTCACTTCCCATGAGAAACCTGCATACGACAACTCCAGTTCCCTAATTTGGAATTTTTGGACCTGGTTCAAGTAGTATCAAGTTATAACATAGAGAAATGGCAGTCCAAGAACACACTCAATTATAAGAAACTTCCGACATAAACATCTAGCTCATCAGTATATACAATGCTCAATGATTTAGAAAGAAAACCAATTAACCTTAGGAAGAGAGAAGGTTAGCAAAAATACAAATGATATAGAAGACATAGAATAGAATAGAGTAGGGAATTAGAGAGAAAGAGAGGAGAAAGACAAAAAAGAAAAAGAAAAAGAAGTAATTCATCCATTAACAAGCTTTACTATTTATAAAGATGTAAGAATCTTCGTATAAATAATGAAAGTAATAATTCAAATAATATCTCAAAGAAATAGTGTATTTTTTAAAAAATTAAAATATAATTTTAAGAATATCTAAATAGTAAAAAAATGTTTTTAATACAATGAAAAACTATAAAACGATCAAAGGACTTTTTAATTTTTAACACTGACTCGCCTATGATTCAGTCCATATATCGATTTATAGCTCAAGTGTTGTATCGATTGATAATAATACGATATATACACCAGTTAAAAATATTAGAACTAAGTTAAAACTGCATCGTAAATGTAAATTAATTAATTAATTATATAATAAATTGTAGGAATTCTGCCCATATAAATACCTTCCTAATTAATATATTAAATTACTGGGACAGTCCTTTTAAGTTAGGATTGTTACCCAAGTCGATCCTAAACTTTATTGTTAGGAAACTATTATAGTTCGATTTTGGTTAAGATAAAAAGTTATTTTGTCATTTGTCGTGGATCTCAATAATAAAAAATAAATTATAATTACAATCGACTTTCTTGTCGATATTGTTTTTAAAACACATATGACATTGACATGGAATAATAATCACTAGTTTAAATTTCTTTATATAGACTAAAAAACATACAAACCAGGCCATTAAATTCAATATTTATTAAGTGGACAAGCCTTTTACAATTGCTCCTCTGCAATTTGGAAAGTAAGAGAATCTCGAAAATTGCATCGATCCTTTTTCGATGAATTATTAGCATAATTACACTAAAAATTTAAGTAATTTTAACAGCCATTAAATTGAGTGACTATTTAATCCTTATTAGCTCTAAGTCTTCGATTTAATTAAAGTTTATTGTACAAATATCGATTGAAGTGATATGTAAAATAATGTATCAAACATTTGAGATTCGAAATTTCATTAGTTTGCAAAAGACGTTAGTCTAATTGCAATGTACAGTCTAAGATCTCATCTTATAAATTTTGAAGATAACAACTGTATAAGTAAAAGTCTCAACTATTAAAAGTAAGCTCTTATGATTGAATCGAAATATTTGTGAACACCTTATTTTGTAGACTTTGACAAAGAAATATATAAAAAATATCATTTTTAATGAAACACATTCAACGTTTAAACTAATTATGTAAAGTGGACGACTTGAGCACCAGAAAGCCAAAACTTGTTCTCCCAAATGAAAGAAAATATTCATTACTAAAAAATTAATGGTTGGACGTGAACACAGATCACGCCGGGAGCGAAATCCTCGCGCTACACGTTGCACTCACCGCATGGCGATCACTCCGCCAATTCCGTTACACCGGCGAAAGCATATTAATATCAGACTGTCCGTAATGAGAAGAAAATAGAAAAGCCCACAATCGATGGATGACCGCTTCCTCTCCCTTCTCCTCCTCCTCCTCCTCCTTCCGGCCATCGCCGCCTCTACCGCGGCCTATTCGACGTCCGATGGCATTGAAGATCCGTTGATACGGCAGGTGGTGCAGGATGCGGAAGGGGAGCTGACGGCGCTGGACGCGGAGGTACACTTCTCCAGATTCGTCAAGCGGTTCAGGAAGACGTACGCCGACACTGAGGAGCGAGCCCGCCGGTTCGCCGTGTTCAAGGCCAACCTGCTCCGGGCTAGGAGGCACCAGCTCCTCGATCCCACCGCCGTCCACGGCGTCACCAAGTTCTCCGACCTTACCCCCGCCGAGTTCCGCCGCGCCTACCTCGGCCTCCGCGGCCCGACCTTCGTGTCTTCGTCCCACGACGCGCCAATCCTTCCGACCAACGACCTTCCTGAGAACTTCGACTGGAGGGATCATGGCGCCGTCACCCCGGTCAAAAATCAGGTCCTTTGTCGTCTCTGATTCCCCCCCCCCCCCCCCCTTTTATTGGTTGAAATATTTAATCTGATAAATCAACTCTTCTCCGTGATGTTTTTTTCTGCTAGGGTTCTTGCGGATCATGCTGGTCCTTCAGCGCTGCTGGGGCTTTAGAAGGGGCGCACTTTCTCGCGACTGGCAAGTTGGAGAGCCTCAGCGAGCAGCAGCTTGTCGATTGCGACCATGAGGTATGAATTCTGCCTCTCGATCCCCGTTCTTACTTTAGACCTAATCCTCATTTTATTTCTCCTTTTATCACATGAGGTCCTAAAAACTGGTAGGGGTAATTGAAATTTTATGGACTGTTATGAGCACCACCTGAAATTCTGCGGTCCATATTTTGACACAAGATATGATTTATCGGAAATTATGAAGTCTCGAATGAGGACTGCAAGTTTATTTCCTTTTATCAATATTTTGGTTTAGAATTTAAGGAAGCAGATGAGGCATATGTTCATTAATTTCTTTTTTCGGTTGAACATACCATGCACGCCGTTGGATATGCAGTACCTGAGTTAAATGCTCAATTAACATGAGCCTGGAACTGTATTCTTGGTTAGGAGTGCAGATGCCCTGCTATAGAATTTGTGGTCTTGGATGACTGGGTGATATTAATTCTCCCCATTGTTTGCTTAAATGTATATTTCATTTCCTACATTAATTAATATCTTTAAAATACCTGTATGATGCATGAGCAAACAATTGTAGATGCTTGCATATATATATATATATATATATATATATATATATATAATTTATTCAACTTGTTCTTGTGTTGATATATATATATATATATATATATATGGCTCATCTAATTGCCTTGTGAAGTGGAGGGATGGAGCAAGTAAGTTCTCTCTGTTAGATTATATGGTCTTATCTAATTCGGTAAGATATATTATTGATTCCTTAGGAGATACTTTGGTGAGAGAGACTTTCCTAATTACTTATCCTTAACCCTCTACTCTCGCCTATAAATAAGAAGGATTTTCTAAGGACACGTGATATTATTGAGAGATTGCATATCTTCTCTCATCTCCCCTTAGTCGCATAAGCCTATTATTAAGAGATTACATATCTCTCAGTATTCCTAATCTATTGATCATAGTGGTTATTTGAAAGATAGGAAGAGAAGAGAAGGTGAGTCTAGTTCTCCTTGCACATTGACATCACTATGGTTTTTGGATCCCATGACGATGCTCTTATAAATCATATAAAGGTTTTCTGAATGGCATCGAAAGTTACGCATCATAACTCTAATATATTGTTATTTGATTTTAATTCTGGCATTAAAGTTTTTCACATAACAGTAGCATATTATGGTTTTTTATGTTTACAATTGGTATCAGAGTCAGGTTTTTTAAAATCAAATATCTCAGATTTGTTTATGAGCATCATTCGCTTACGAAAAGGTGTTATTTGGTTTTGATTTACGATAGTTGAATGATCTATGTATATTGTCAATCTGCCTTGCTATTTAATCTATTCAGTCATTGGCTTATGGGCGATGCGAGGTTCCTTACATTTGATCAATAGACCATCATTGACAGCTTGTTGTCGATGATAGTATTGTTGAGGGCAGTAGTCTTTGATGGTTGTCAACCTAATTGCGAGCAACGACTAGGTATGCAATCGAAGCACCATGGGATGTAGTAACCCTATGACGACTATGGTGGCTGCGCAGCATCGCTATGTGCGGCGGCGACGGCGACGGTTGTAACAATGTCGCTGCGACAGCATCTGCTGGTCACGGTCGGCGCCACTGGACGTTGAACACCAATGGCTGCTGTGGGCATAAGCGTGTGTACACGACCGCGCCATAGTGACTGTGGGGTCTTCGGACGACATGTGTGCACAATTGCATTTTGACGACCATGGGGGTCATCCAGCGGTGCATGCACAGAACCATACATGGGCACAACGACACAACACCCCACCGACAGTAGTACTACTGCCATTGTAGGCAATAGTAGGCGCTACGCAATAGGCAGCGCACAGGCAACGACTATGCATTGCGGTGGCCGCATGCCTCGCACAGTGCTAACAACAATAAAAGAATTAGGGTTTTGATTTTAAAATTATGATTTTACCGTTATAAATCTTATTAATTCTAATTTAAATCATTTTGATAGTTCTGCTATTTAGAAACTTTATAATTCTACTATATATCCTACTAAAATTATAGTTTCACCCTTAAGAAATTGAGAATTTTTGACTTATGTCATCAATTATAAAATTAACCAATATGATATTTTCAATTAAATATTTTTATTGGATTTGATCATGATTGTATTTTAACTAGTTGATTGAATTTAGATTTGATCAATCAAGTTTTGATCGAATCTAGGGAAAGTTAAAATTTTGATTAATTTTTAACTTTGATCAATTTTAATTTATGACTTACTTAATTGGATTGATATTTAGCCTAATTAAATAGGATTGATTGATCTAATTCAATGTTCTATATAGAATTAAAATATATATAAATTATGGTATTCTTTTATAGTTTTCTTATGTAACATATTGATAAAATTTTACATATGATAAATAAAAATTTAATTATTATTCTTGAATACTTATTTGGTTATTCATATGTATATGTTTGAAATTATGAAATAATATTTATTTTTCACATAAAGGCATGGTTTATCATGATTATAGTTATAATGTGAGTTCTTCTTTATATTGATTAAGGTTCAATAATTATTATGATTATTATTTTATTATTATTGAACTGTTTTGGTATATATTAAATTTAATGATATTTAGTGAATATTATTTATAACATATATTCCTAAATTTTATTTGGTTGGTAGCTACCAAAGTACTCTAAGAATGATAAGTATTCTAGTGGTTCCAAGCACATTGAGATAAAGTACTTCATGGGTAAAGAAAAAGTTCAGAAACAACAAGTGTCAATTGAGAACCTTAGTACATACCGCATTGATGATTGCTAATCCATTTATTAAAGCTTTATAATCTAAAATATTTAAATAATATATTCTTATAATGGGGCTTTTGGGTAAGCCATGAAAGATATGGTAATGCATATTTAGGTGGATGCTATTATTGAAAAGTTTCTTGCTTAATAAAACATTTATTTCTGCTATCGTGTTTACGTTTATATTTATGTATGTTATAGTTAAATGGAATAATAGGATTGTCTTGAAAAAAATAAATTACAAGAATTATTATGAACTATATTATGAAAAGCTAACAGTGTTGTGGTAAATAGAAGAGAGTATGATAATGATGACATATAATCGTTATGACTCACATTGGTAGTTAGACTTAATGAAGTATTATTGTGTTTATTGGACTTATTGGCTTGTTTTAAAATTCATGATCATGTATAAAATATTTTTCAAAATCCAATTAGATAAAATTATTTTTCAAAATCCAATTAGATAAAATTATTTTTCAAATAAATTTGTTTTGTTTATTTTTATTTTGAATTTTTTAATATCTTACCAATTAATGAGCTAAGTGGGAGAATGTTTAATTATGTGGCCTTATCTAATTATGTAAGATATATTATATATCTGATTGAATTCTGATAATGGTTATTAACTAATAGAAAAGAAATCCAATTATGATAGGATTACTTAGGAGATGATCTTTATGGAAGAGACTCTCCTAATTATTTATCCTATACCCTTTACTCTCACCTATAAATAGACAGGATTTTCTAACGACTCAACATGAAAATTAGATACATGACATTATTGAGATGTTACAGATCTTCTCTCTTCTCCCCTTAGTTACGTGAGCCAGTTGTTGAGCGATTGTAGATCTTTTCTCATCTCCTCTTATCCCTAATCCATCGATCATAATAATCCTGTGAAAGATAGGAAGAGAGAAGGCGAGTCTAGTTCTCCTTGTAGATCGACATCACTGTGATTTTTGGATTCGAGGGCGATGTCCCTGCAGATCAAATAAAGATTTTTCTTGATGGCATCGAAAGGTACGTATCGTAAATATAATCTATTGTTGTTTGATTTTAATTCTGACATTAAAATTTTTTATATAACAGTAACATATTATGATTTTTTATGCTTACACTCTCTTCACCTTACATCCGTGTCACTTGTATTTTAACTTATATTATCCAATATGCTGTGTTTTTAATTCCCAATATTCATCTCTCTCTAATTTTTGTCTTGTCCTGTATACCCTCTATGATATCTTTTTATCATACTTCTTTCTTATTTCCCATCTGCAGACTGTGCAGGCCATTGACTTTTTCTACTCCCTTCACCCTCTTAATTTCTTAAGGTATTTTGGTGTGTTATGATAGAGCATAGATACTTAGTGGTGATAACGACCAGCTACTGTCTATGAGGTGGCTATTTTGGCCTTAATCTCGACAACAATAAAACTCTTTGCTTTTTAAGTATATAGCTTTACTATAAGCATTATCTTTATATGGTAAAAGTAGGAGGCATTTTCAACCGTGAAATATAGATAAACAATTACTTATGACATATATTTTTAACAAATATTTACAAATTGGTTTGACATTTATTTGCATATCATGAGAAGAAATCATAGATATTCTTTCCCTTTCAGTTTTTCTTAAATCTATCGATTATGGTTGTTCTAAAAGATCATTAGCGACAACATCAACATTATGTGGGAGTTTATCAATATTATTTTGTTCACCCTAATTAATTCGTTCAATGATTTGAAAAAAATAATATAGGAGTATCAATCTGTAACTCTTTTATATTAAAATTAATCTTTTAATATTTTTCACACTCATTGATTTTATCATTTTTTTAAAATTTTACATTACTAAATTCTACTATCCTGATAATATGATTAAGATTATAAAATGAAGTTGGTTTTTTAAGACTACTACCAAATTTAAGACTACTACCAAGTATCTCTATAGGACAACCTCAAATATGTAGTAGTCATAAATTTGATTTTTTATCCGTTCATAATTCAAATGAAGTTGATGAAACCGACTTATTAGAAATCCTATTCTAGATATACATAGTTATCCTAAAAGTTTCACCTCACATCAACTAAATATAGAGAAATAATTCATTATGCTCTTAATCATGTCTATAAGAGTATGATTATCTTTTTTGGTAATGTCATTCTGTTATAGCACGCCTAGTAAAGTATATTAAACATAAATACCATTTTTTTATAGGACAACCTCAAATATATAGTAGTCTTAAATTTGGTTTTTTACCCATTCATAATTCAAATGAAGTTGATGAAACCGACTTACTAGGAATCCTATTCTAGATATACATACTTATCCTAAAAGTTTCACCTCACATCAACTCAAGTATAGAGAAATAATTCATCACGCTCTTAATCATGTCTATAAGAGTATAATTACCTCTTTTGGTAATGTTATTCTGTTATAGCACGCCTAGTAAAGTATACTAAGCACAAATACCATTTTTTTATGAATCTAACAAAAGAGTAAGGATTCTGACCTGACTCATCATATTCGTTTAAAATTTATCACCCCTGTCAAATCTGATAATTTTAACTTTTTGTTTAATTGTCTTGACTTTATTTATATATACCTTAAGAATGTTAATAACTTAAGACTTCATGTGTTAAATACATAGTCATATTTTGATAGATTATCTATAAATGAAGTGATCTACAGATAGTAGTATAAATAATCTTAAGTTCTTTACTTATGATATTTTTCTTTATGTGCTTAGTTTGTTTTCTTTTGATGCAATCTCTATGTAAACATACAAATAAGTAAAGTTTAAATCTTTCAAAATATTATCTTTTACTAATTTTTTAATTCTTTTTTTGGAATATGTCTCAAATATCTATGCCACAATATAAAAGAATTCTTATCATCGAAACTACATTTCAATCCAATATTTGATTGTAGGGTTACCAATGTCTTTGCAGACTTAAGATTTAAATTAATTCTATACAAATCATTACATAAAATTTTAAAATAAACTATATTGGGTTTATTATTATTAAAAGAAAGACAATATCCTAACTTATTAATTCTAGATAGAGAAACTAAATTCTTAAAAATAGTAGGAACATAGCATGTATCCGTAAGATCTATCAGATGACCTGTCTTTAGGTGTAGGTGATTAGTTCTCACTACTATCACTTTTGTTTTGAGATAATTTCCTTTAACGATTAATCTTTGATGTTACTTTGATTTTCAAGTTATAAGAAATGTCAACATATTATTAATAACATGAGTTAAAGCACTAGAATCAATCCATCAAGTATTAGAAGGAACCTTTGCAATATTTGATTCGAAATATACAAAGGTTAAGTTTGTACTTTTCTTTATGAATCAAGCTTTGTATTTAATGTAGTCCTTTTTCATATATCATTTCTTCCCACAAAAGAAGCATTTTATTATGAAGGCTTTCTTTTCATTAGTCTGCTTTGTACTTCTAGACTCGATAAATTTATTTGGTGAATGACGCTTTAACCTATTTTTCTTGTTACCAGTTCCTTGAATAGTAAAAATATTCTGAGATCTTATCTGTTTTATTCTTAATTCTTTTTTAACACATATATTAGTTAGCTCATTCAAGTCTCATTTATTTATATTTGTACTATAGTGAATCTTGAATGGGTAAAACTGAAAAGGAATATAATTAAGAATGAATTACACGAGGAAAAACTCATTCATATTCATGCCTAATGCTTTAAGTTTTGTCAATCATATTAAAAATATGATTTGAATCCCTTAAGTACCATCATATTGAATTGTAGTCAGTTATTTTATTAATGTGCTATTTAATGACGTATCAACATATTTAAACTTGTCTTCAATAGTTCTTAAATATTCTTATGCACTAGTTGGAGAGGGTAATAAAGTCTTGATGTTATTTATAATTGTCATTTTTATAAACACTAGACTAAACCTATTAGATCTTTCCCAAACATTCATTTTATTAATTTGTTTTATAGTGCTTTCATCAGTCAAGTCTGTGGGCCTTTCAACAAATAATGCTAGGTCAAGATCTAATATACTCCTTATGAACTGCATATGCTCTAACTAATCGGAATAATTTAAATATATAGAGACACTAAAAGCATGAGTGTATGAAAGAAATTACTATTGTAAAATATAAAACAACATTAATGCTTTTAGTTTTTAAAATATAATGAACAATTGATATCATTCATATTTCACCTTTGGATGAAATATTAATATATTAAGTATTCACTCAAAAATTATTTATAGAGGAATAATATTATATTTGTAGAATAGTATTACTATATTTGAGTATACAACATTAAATTGCAAGGATATCTAAAATAATATATTATATCCCATCACATAATTATTCGAGATAGATTCTCTTTTGAGATTAACTAAATTTCTTAATTATATATGTTATTATGAATATTATTTTTTAATATTATTTAAGACTAATTCTTTAATATAATTTTATAAGTTATTAGTTAAGGTAACTTTGATGGTTATAAGACTAATACAACAATATAAAATATATTTTAAAATATTTTATAAATATCAAAACATTTATTGTAATTTATACTAGGCCAATTTGATAGTCATATAAAACCTAAAGATAAAAGTTACAAATAATATTCACTAAATTTTTTATTAAACTAATTTATATAAAAATAGTTCAATAATAATAAAAATAATAATCATAATAATTATTGAACATTAATCAGTGTAAAGAGAACCCATACGATGACTGTAATTATAATAAAACATAAATCATAATATCTTATATAAAATAAGATATTATTTCATAAATTTTCTTTCGTGCTCATATATTTAATCGCTAGATAAATATCTAAAATATTTAATAACATAAACAAATAATCTTAACAATAATGAATTATGTCACATGAATAAAAATAGAATATTTATAATTTATTTTTCCATTTAATTTTGATAAAAATAGTTATAAGGTTTTATGACATAATTTTATTATTATTGAATTATGGCTACTAAGATAATATTGTCCAATCAGAAGTGCAAAATCATAAACAAAGGATATCAATAAAAAAATAATCAATTTCATGAGAGTAAAACAAGAATTTTGCGACTAAGGGCATAAGTTAAAAATATTTTATTATCGAAGGGAAGAATTGAAATTAAGGACATTGATTGGAATCAATAGAATTTAGAAGTGTAAATTTGACTTTAATGGGTGGAAGCCCTAAACCCTCCTTCCTCTCAACTCAACCACCGCAACCTTTTTCCTACAGTGCAAATTTTCACCGATAGTATCCTCTCCGCGGCCAACGACCACTTAAATATGGTGTGGTAATGATCGGTGCTCACAGTAGGTCGTCGCCCATCGGCCAAGACAATCGTTCCCCGAAGGCAGTAGTGTCGTAACCCAAGTAGGGCTAGCGACCATTGGAGGTCGTTGCCCACAGGCATCTACGTCGTGCCGTTTGCCGATGTTGTCGTGGCTACCTTCATCACCTTGTCATCGCCGGTCAAGGCCAGCGCCCAAGGACCATGGCCATAGGTATGATAGTGATGCCCAATAGGGCTGCTGCCTACAGTCGGTAGCCATAGTGGGCCATTGCCATCGTTTGGTTATTGTACACAACAATCGTCGCTATACTAGTGCTGTCACCAGTGCAATAGATGCCCGTCGCAGGGTCAGCGACCAAAGCAGGTCGTCACCTAATTGAAACAATTCCAACGGCGGTAAGCTATCGAAGGCAATCCACCATCCAAATAAGGGTAGCATGCTTTCCAACGCAATTTCACCCATGTTATAGTGTTTGCAAGTAGGTGATAGGATGGACGAGATAGGAAAACATATCGACAACACCCTTTCGCAAGTGAAGGGTGCTCACAGATAGATCCAAATACAAAATAGATCTGATATACCAATTGGAAGTATAAAAACTTTAATCAGACTTCTGTTATGTGAAAAAACTTAATGCCAAGAACTGTAATCAAATAACTATAGATCGAAAATTAGATGTGCACACTTTTCGATGCCATTTAGGAAACTTTTTTTGGTTCATAGAGCGTAGTCTATAATCCGATTCGTAAGCTGCAACAACACAAACTATGCTCGTGTCATATTGTATTATCACAACTCCCTAGGAGGTATTATCTATTTATAGGCGAGAGCAGAGGGTGTAGAATAAATAATTAGGAGTCTCTCATTTCCTAAAGAATCTTACTATAAATGGATTTCTTTTTTATTTGCTGATAACTGTAATCAAAATCCAATTAGATCTATAATATATCTTACCTAATTAAATAGGTTCATATAATATAATAAAATGTCTAAGATCACTTCCACCGTTAGATCATTAGTTCTAAACAGTGATTGGTCTTTTGACCAAATGGAAAATGATATCTTTTTGTTGACTCAACAATAGCTGTGCTATCCTTTTCTTTTGTTACTTTTGGCTTCTTGATATCTATGATTCTGCACTATTGGGACTCAACGTCTAGCTAGTATCTTAGTGAACTCCTTGCTATCTCCTATGAATGTGTCTAATATTTAAAAAAAAATACTGTTTGGCAGTGTGATGCTTCGGAACCAGATTCATGTGATCAAGGATGCAATGGTGGTCTGATGACAACTGCATTTGAGTACTTGCTAAAGTCCGGTGGGCTCGAGCGTGAGGAAGATTATCCTTATACTGGGACTGACCGTGGTGCCTGCAAATTTGATATATCCAAAATAGCTGCCTCAGTTGGGAATTTCAGCATTGTCTCCATTGAAGAAGATCAAGTTGCTGCTAACCTTGTGAAACATGGTCCTCTTGCAGGTGGATAATGATCTGCTAATTTTCATATCATAAGTTGGACATTAGGAGACTAACTAGATCATATAAATACATCAAATGCAGTGATTCATAAACCTAAAAAGTTGGCATATAAGCCTTTTATATGATAGTACTGAATTTTAGAACTTTAATTTCTTGATAAGTTATTGAAGTTGAATGTCATTTATCAATTGATTTGGACATTGTCGATCAAGACATCTGTTTTATATATGTGATAAGAAACACTGTTAACTTGCGTGTTTTGAGTAGCTCATAACATGCAAACTTGCAATTAAATTTAATCATAAATATTATTTGCTCTTATTTCTTATGATAATGAAATTGGATGCTCATATATCTGTATCCTTTTGCAGTGGGTATAAATGCAGTGTTCATGCAGACATACGTCCACGGTGTTTCATGCCCTTACATTTGCGGGAAGCATTTGAATCACGGAGTCCTTCTGGTGGGCTATGGCTCTGCTGGTTATGCTCCAGCTCGATTCAAGGAAAAGTCCTACTGGATCATCAAGAACTCATGGGGTGAGAACTGGGGAGAGAATGGGTATTACAAGATCTGCAGAGGTCGGAATATATGTGGTGTAGACTCAATGGTCTCTTCAGTTACTGCTATTCGCAATTAACAAGACTAGTCCGGCAATACCTGGCTGCTGGACGCACAGTATGATGCATGTTTTCTTGCAAACAGCTGCTTTAAAGCATAGGCTTTATGTGTTATTCTGACCGTGTACTCAATTTGGGATCTGGGAACTCAATGACTATTGTATGTCATAAGCCATACTCAGTTGTGTGCTAAATAAATACTCAATGACTGTTGTAATCTCTCTACTGTGTCTTGTACAGGTCGCTACGTTCGATCTACTAAACGCTTGAAAGCAACTCACTTGAGACCCCTACATGTTCTGATCATAGCCATCTATTTTTCAAGTTTTCTATATGCAATATGCCAATTTGATATTACAAAGTTTGCGGTCAAATATCATATGGCAGCGGTTCTTATGTTTGTGTTTAGTTAAGCTAAAAGTAGATCTATTTGTCTACATCAAAAATGATATGCGAATGTGATAGTACTAAGTTTGTGTTCGATGTCATATACTTAAGCTTGTGCTAAAACCAGACAATACGTAACAAAAGATACGCATCAATCTAACGCACCCACTCGGGTTCCAGTTGTGGATGCCGGTAGGCCTGATGGTCGAAGGGCCTCAACCCCTGGCCAAACCGAACCCGATCCATGCATTTAATGGATCCCGCTAAATAGACCGGGTCTATCAACATTTTCCACCCGAACCGGACACTCAACGGCCTAAGGGGTCGTGTTAAATGGACCGGGTCTGTTATCGCAGTCTTTTATGATCCGTTCTATTCACACCTTCTCTGTGGTCCCCTCCTCCGCGCTTTCTCTGCCATCTGCGTCCGGATTCGTATCGATCGAGGTAGGAAGGTCTCCACACTTTTCTTGCGATCTGCGTCTGGACTCTTCCATTTCGATCGAGGGAGGAAGGTCTCCTCGTCAGCGAACCACTTGAACCCTAAATTCCCTGGTTCTGATCTTCAACCCTCTTTTGTTTGTCGATCCCAGCCAATTAGATCGATCGGTTATTTCTCTTTTTCCTCATTTGCTTAATTTTCTTTTGCCGTGTTTGTATTTCCGTGGAGATCGGATTAAGTGGTGTTGGTATGCTGTGTACTGAGGATACCTGCTCTCAGGGAACCTATCAGTCCAAACTAACAAATCCATATTCAGATCACGGAGATATTCATTATCACAGAGATTAGACGGTAGAGTTCTTCTCACAGGGCTTTCACCACGATCATCGAAGCTTGCGTTGTATCCTTGAACTGTTAGTTATGTATCTTTGCCCCTTTGAATTGTGCTAATTCGTTCGTGCCAAAGTTACGAGCAAAGGCTTCTAAAACAGTTCTTAGTCCTACATGGCTAAGTCGTAATTATGTGGATGATGTGTCCAATTTAAGGCTTTAACCTAAAAAAGCATTGCAAGTCATAAGGTACCACAAGGAAATGATTTGTTCTTTGATTACTTCAATTGCTACCAAGGGTAGGATGAAGAAAGTTAAAAAAGGATCTTAGAGTTCAATGGAAACAGATCTGAGAGGGAAAAGGGCAATGACAGCTTTCATTGCAAGTGGCATTACTTGTTAAATTCTCTGCATAAGTTTTGTCTCTTTGAGTTTTACTCCCTGAACAGATTATTTAAGGGGATAATGCAAATAGTTCAAAAGTTGGAAAGGATGTGAGACCGACAGGAGAATGATGCAGTTGAAGCTGACTGAGGTCACCTAGTAGAGGATGCTATCTTGGTAAACTTGGACTGTGTCCACTGTGAGCAATTTAGTTACAGGTTATAATGTAATTTGTCTTTGTAATTTTCTTATCATGATAACTTCAATAGGAGTTAGGAGTGATCTGGCATCACTCTCCGCTACTGTAGGGGATGTGATTAGTCCCATGAATTATATAGAACTTTACTATCATTACATTTTGAAAATATTTGGTTCAAGAATATGTCACTTAGTGGCATGCCTTGTTTAGCCATCACAATTGAGGACTTTATTGCATCAATATTTTGGGTAAAAGTTCTCTTTTAGGGTTGCATCAAACAAGTGAAATATGTCATGCAAAGTTGGTCAGTGATTGCATCTTGGAAGTTAGGGTCTGAAGCATTCATATCTTAAAAAAATTTATGATTTGTGGATAAAGAGTGGATGACATATCACATGTACGGGAGAAAGGAATGAAAATATGGTGATTGGCATTAGATGTCTAGGAGAGTACACACCAATGATGTCATTATATTTAAGAGATGAACTTTGCAGACATGAGACTAGAAGATAGTGGCGCTTGAGGAGCATGGAAATGCAGAGTGATTTTTTCGTAAACAATTTACACAAAATGATAAAATATGTTTTCTACAAGGTGAATATTCCCACATTAATCTGTTTGCTTCTCAAAAACATCATTATAGGTAAGGCCTTTGAAACTTCAAATACAACTGTGCTGTCAGATTCTATTTTCTAGTGTGTAAGTTGACTGATTTGATGTCAGATTCATTCGAGTTTCATATTTATTTAAAGACAAAGTTAATCAGGGAACGAGTTCTGGATCATTTGAGATAAGTTTGTTGCGTGAACCAGAGTCATTTTGGTTCTTGATGAGGATGCAACTCATTGGGTGGGTTATGTCTAGTCCTATACTACTGGATTGTAGGTTGCTAAGAGTGTATTGGACTAGGTTAGAACTATTAAGCAAAGTCATGTCAGATTGAGTTGGATCTGATTTCTTAGATGGGACCTCTTTTGAGTTAGCAGTTAGCAGGAGAGAGATCACGTGGTTGATTATTGGCTGCCAACAGTTTCCCTTGTTAATAATACACATGTGGTCCAGATTATTGATGATAGTTGATACTGATATTCCTGCATATGCCACAGTAGCTGATATCATAGTGAATCAGAAATGTTTTTTTACTCTGCTTTTAACACCAATATTTATTCTACTACTCCATCGTTCTTTAGCATGCCGCAAAGAACTTAAGATAATTTAATGAAGGTAGTGTTGAACCTACTTATGAACTCTTTGCATTATGCCCTCTGGTAGTATAGCACTATTAGGGCATAATCGCAAAGAGTTCATACTACTCCATCCTCTAATTATGATTTTTAATCTCTGGTCAGTTATCGTGACTACACTGTAGGATTGGTAGTGGTAAAATTGTCTATCATGGAGCACAAAACCATTCTTGGATGATGATGATGATGATATGCATTGTCAATGCTCTAATCTCTTTAGGTCTAACTACTAAATTATTTTCGGCAAACCATGTTTCTGTCTATTGATGTCTCACCAAGAACTAAAGATACTATAACACCAACAACAACAACAAAACTATAAGTCCCAACTATTTGGGGTCGGCTATATTGATCTTTTGCTGCTATTGAGATCTGTAAAAAAACTAAAGACACTACTAATGGGATATTCTCTTTCTCTTTTCTGAGCATTCTTGTTTACTAGTTAACAATCATGCTAGGATTTGGTGATGTTCATATAGCCTATTGGTTCTACATTCATCTTTATGATGGGTAGCATTGATCCTCTGGTAGTCATAATTGATATGTTAATAGAATACATGAATCGTTAGAAGTTGGTTGTTTGATAACTTACAAGGTGTAGTGGATGTTTTGTGAATACTTTAGTCTGTGCAAGTTGTTGGTGGTATTAAATGACACAGAGTATATTGTGTTCCTATATTCAACTGTTCTTATATGTAACCAATTCTTGGTGAGTTAAGTTTGTGCACTTTGGCCAATATGAGATTATCTGTTGTTCTCATTGTTCTCCACTACCAAGTGCATGTTGGATTCCCATTCTTAGTTGCAATTAGCTTTTCCTGGATTTCAGTAGCTCTTGGATCTTAGTTCATTTATGTCAATGAGTTGATCATTTATGTCATCGAGTTGACTATTCTGTAAGCTTGAATATGTTTGATTAGTAGATCTTCCTAGAAAATTGAATTCACAATTTAGTTATTGTTAAGACCCCATTTTGTTTGACCTTCTCTTTAGAAAATGGTGTATTAAATGGGAATCGTTGTCTTTGATGTGTAACCTAGGAGTCTAATTTTACCCTAATTTCTGCTGAAAGTATTAGCGGCTTAAGGAATAACTTTATGATTGACAAGCACCTCAAGAATCAAAGCATCAAGATGCTGCTTTTACAGTCGCAAAGTATTGTGCTTTTTCAGGCATGGGCCTTTGGACATTGCTCGAGGGCCTTTTGCTCCTTGCAAATGCATTGGCGATACTGAACGAGGACAGGTTCCTCGCTCCCAGGGGATGGAACTTCAATGAAGTCTCAGGAGCTGCCAGAGCCAAGTCACTGAAGGGGCAACTAATAGGGCTCATTTACGCAACCCAGTATCTGAGAGTTCCACTAATAATTCTCAATGCCATCACCATTCTCGTGAAACTGGTTTCAGGTTAGCATGTAATGAACTTCGTCACATAGTCTTTGTGGTCTGCTTTCCTCGGAGCCATTTTTGTCCCTCAGGTGACTTTGTAGGTACCATATAATCGGTCATTTTCTAGAATATAGTCTTCATATATCCATGGAGATGCCAGAAAATCTATGCACATCAAAGGTAAATTTCTCATTACAACTGGAGTTAAAACTGTATACTAAATAAGATTTCATTTCTTGTACGTGTGTTTGGAAGAGGTTCATCATTTTTTAATCTTTAATCGACATCTATATTCATTAGAAGGTTTAGATTGTGTTTGGTGTAAATTAGGTTGTATGATGGTTATCATAATTCAGTACTTCTTAAGCCCATAATATTGATTTGCAAAGATGCTAAAAGATTTTTGGCATGGCAACTCCATAACAATGGTTTTATTTAAGAGAGTAAGGATGCATTTGAAAATACATTTAAAATGTATATTCAGGGTTCAATACACATTTCAAATGTAAATTAGTGTTTGATAAATTTTTTCAAGACGCATCTAATTTAGTTGTTACATGGGAAATGCTCAAATGCTGATGTCACATCAGGATAGCATTTCTTAATATAAAATTTTAAATTCTGAATATATTCTATGATTTCATTTAAAATTATAAGATTACCAAAATGATTTAGTGAAAAATCAATATGATTTATATTTTTTATTAAGTGAAATTTTATTTATTTATTTTTAATGATTATTTTATATTTATTTATATGATTCTAATTTTTATTTATTATATATTTGGGCCATATGATTTTTTTTATAAGATTCGTGCATACATACATACATACATTTATTTTATTTCTTTATTTCTTAATTTAAATAAAAAATATATTTATTTTTAAATAAATATTAAAAATATTAAAAAGGTAAATTTATCATAAAATATTTAATAGAATTTTGAAGTACAATTTTATCAAACAAAACTTACATCAATGCATATTTAAAAATATAGTTTTCATCTATTATTTATCAAATATTTAAAATACGTCATAATTGTATTGTTCACTTAAATTTGTTTTTTTTCCAACTGCATATTTCTAAATATGTAAATGTATTTCCAAACACGGCTGAAGTAGGATTGGAAGGTGCGTACACCGCCCTACGTTTTTGCATGGTTAATCCTTCCTTGGGAGGGTTTAAATTGTCCTGCCCTCTTGATTATCTTTTTTGTTCTTGATCAAAATAAAACCGGTCTTTCTCGGATTCCCTGCCATTACTGAAACACCCCCCAGCCTTTGGTTCTTGGGAGGGGCTTCCTGCCCTCTACACATGACATGGTGTAGAGCACTAGCATATTTCCAACCTAGTGCACTAGCACGTTGTATGAATCAATGTTTTTAATTTTGTATTGTACCACCCGATACGGGTGGTACGTATCAGTCCGCCAATCTATCGGCACATGGATCATCCGCTACCGGTATGATTCTTCTTCCTGGTTCTCGGAGTCAAGATGCATACCCCAACATTTCGATCCTAAGAGAGGAGCAGGAGCAGGAGCAGGAGAGAGAGAGAGAGAGAGAGAGGAAAGGAGAAAGCAATGGGGTTGTGTATCTCGAGGTCGAACAGGTGCATGGGAGGGCGACGGAGCTCGTCGAGAGGGATGCGGTAGTGGCGGAGGAGGGTGACCAAGCGGCTGACGTCGACGCGGAAGGTGATGGAGAGGATCGAGGAGGCCCAAGGGTTGGATGGGGTCAATCCCAAGTCTTATAGTAGCTTGGGGGTCACGAGTCCTAATTGACCGCATTTAGTCAATTAACCCGCATCCGATGGTTGCTATGGTTGAACCAACTTGCATCTGCTCGTTAGAATTTTGACATACCACTCGGTATACTGGTACCTGGTATGGTACGAGATTAAAAACCTTGGTATGAATCATGATGGAATTAAAATAAATTGAATTGCAAAATATTGATAGTAAAAAGAATAGGAGATAGGCAATAACTTATCTATTCCTTTTTCTGAACATTGCCCCCTTCATATCTTCCATGAACAAGAACGAACATTTTTTAATTATCTAGACTGTCCATCTAACAAAAAATCATTGCCAAATAAACCAACATGTTGTTGATAAAATACAATGACAACCTTTTAGTGACTCCATGGGCATAAAAATTGTTGAAAAATTATTGTTTTGTGCATTTAATATAACCAATTTGGGTATTTTCTCAAGTGAACTTGAAAATTTGAAGTTATGCTAATGAAATTTTTTACAAGCATAAATCTGACATGACGGATTTCAAGTAAAGCTAGTTAAATATAAAAACTACTTGTTGAATGCATCAAGCAATTGCCAAGTTCTTGATTCATGAATTAACATTTATTTATTGTATGATACAAACCAACTTTGGCCATCTTTGTTATTATGATCCAGCCAATGGGATAACTAACACATTAACATAGAGTTTGAACCACTAGTCAAAAATACATAGGCCTAAGTTTATGGTAGTATACCCATTAAGCTCTAATGAGTTAATTCTAGTTTTCTACCTACTTCCAATGTGGGACTAAATCTAGGTATTACAATCTTCTCACTTGAGGGCTTAGTGTTCTTGTCAAGGATCAATATAACCCAAATTAAATCCTACCATAGTGCATTTAAAACTAACCTAGTAGTGGGTGGCTCTATGCCGTGATATGTCTCTAGTCTCATGGATAATTTTTTGCTACTTTGTGCTCTTCACCATATCTAATACTAGATCAGCTGGACTACTAATAGTTCAAAATGCTTAAATCTTAGTTGGAGATAGCACACGCATCTTGTCCTTATGAGCCGATTTAAGTCTTTTACCCACTTTAAATAAGTGACTAAACCTAGGTTATCACAATCTCACACAGATCTGTCATGTTTTAATCTTTTGTGAACACTTGATTGAATATTGTGTGAAGTAAATCATTTAATCCTCTTGGTCAAGATCAAAATGGACCACAACTTTTCTTTTTGATTCCTTTACAATCACAATTTTGTAGTATCAAATTCCAATTCAAAAGTTACTGTTGGAAAATATGGGTACCCTGAAAGCGCACTAGCAGCTAGCAGCTTCAACCCGACATGGTGCGAGGGAGAAAATGGGTACCCTGAAAGAGCACTAGCAGCTTCAACACATGACATGAAATATGGTCAATTTAAGGCCTTTTTCGGCGAGAAAATGGGTACCCTGAAAGAGCACTAGCAGTTTCAACCCGACATGGTGCGAGGGAGAAAATGTTATTACAAAGTTACAGGGCTTCAAGTTTTCGGAATAGTATATTTACTCCTTCAAATTCCTATATTTCATATATATCCCTATTCCTCTAAATATTTAAATATTTCATACAGGGCAATATCATTCTTACCATTTATCCCTTGACTCCGGGTATATTTGGAAACACGTTTAAAATGTGCATTGAGGTTCCAATATACATTTCAAATTGGTATTTGGTATTTTTTTTTTCAAATCATATTTGGTTTGGATGCCAATACTTAAATATTAATGTTATCTTAGGATTAACATTAGCATTTTATTATTTGTGGGATACTAATATTTTTTTTTAAATTTCCAAAGTACCTTATGAATATTCTCTAAAATCACAAGATTATTATTATATTATAAAAATCATAATTCTTATTTTCTCTCCCCTTCTCTTTCATGAATTTTATTTAATTTTGAAATGTTGTCCATTTATTTTTAAAATTTATTTTATATTTATTTATTTTACATTCATTTATATTTTTTTTATTTATTATATATTTGAGCCATACAAATTTTTTTTGTAAGATTATTTATATTCATTTATTTATTTATTAATTTAGATTATATATATATATATTCACTTTTGAATAAATATTAAAAATATTAAAAAGATAAATTTGTTAGAATTTTAACAATATAATTTTATTAAATAATATTTTTAAAATATAATTTTCATCTATTATTTATCAAACGCTCGAAGCACTCTACAACTGTATGTTCAATTCAACTTTTTTCTCCAAACACATATTTAAAATGTAAATTTGTTCTCAAATGCAACCTCAAGCTAATTACTATTGGTAATGGTCATTATTAAATTTTAAAAATTAAAATTATAAATACAAAAAAATCTTTTATTACTTTCATTCATTTCTTGATTCCTCATCTTGTTTGATATTTTTGAAAGTAATAATTGATGGAGATTAACAATAATAACATACCTGTAAATTTTTTAAAATTTTCAGGATATATGTATAATAAACTTAAATTTAGGGATATATATGTAATTTTCATCTGAGACAGAGAAGATTTAGGCATTAAATTTGTGATTAGCAAGGAAAAAATTGAATATAAAGAAAA
The DNA here is from genome assembly GCA_001649415.1 of Musa itinerans. NCBI lineage: Eukaryota > Viridiplantae > Streptophyta > Magnoliopsida > Zingiberales > Musaceae > Musa > Musa itinerans. The sequence goes on from LVTN01000250.1 coordinate 322,411, forward strand.
ATATAATGACTCATTGATCCCTGAAAATAGAAAAATAAATGAGGAAGAGAACAACCCTTTTTTAACACCAAGATTTTCCATGATTCCTTGCTTACAACTTGGGTAAAGAGAAATGCACCGGTTCTAAAAAGAGTTCTTTAACCTACAGCTCGAAAGGGATGCTGTAACGTTGGAATCTCTCAGACACGGATGGAAAACAAGAAAGAACGGACTCTAATGAGACTCTCACCACTGATCACCAGCCTGTGAAAGTGAGAGATATGCATCGAGGAGGGGAATTGGGTGTTTTCTCTTCTCGAAAGAAACACAAATGATCTGGTCCCGAACTAAAAAAGAAAATAATATTCAATGCTCCCGAAAAAGAAAAATAAATCTGTCCCATTTTTTTTTACATATTTTTTTTTATAAAACATTTTGTATAAGTCACAGCACAACAATAAACAAGAAACTTTATTTTTTTATCACAAAAAAAAAGATTCAATGAAAATAATTACTTTTTTAAGATTTAGAAGTACATACATTTTATGTCTTTCTCGTATCCAAAAAAACATTCCAAGAAATTTATACACCTATTTTCATACCTTTATCGTGAATCTTTCATGCATTAATTTTTTATGGTGTAAAAAATATAAGAAAAGCTCAATACCAGTAATAGCTTAGAAAAGTTTATAATCAACAATCATGTTTTGTTTTACGAGTACCACACAGTATGTGTTAACATATATTTTCAACTGTTACATGCACATGAACAAACCAAGTGCAGCTCCCCCGGAGACAGTATCTCCAGATCACAACTATTGCTGACCATCTACTTTTTTTTGTAAAAAGAATGATCCAATTGCAACAACTGCCCCTGTTACTGCAATTGTTAGTAATATCCGCCTATGTGATGAGCGTTGTGCCCGTGCCGGCCTTCTCTGAGCCCTTTCCCTCTCAGCAGTTCCCACATCCCTTCAAGTTTTATAGAAAAATCCCAGTAAGTCACAAAAGACGATAGATTTAAGCAAGAAGACAGACATTTAAACACAGACAACTAAGAGTAACTGCTTAGAAATGATAACCATAGATTTACAGCATGTGTAAAGATCACAACACTTCACAAGCCAAGCATTTCCAGTACTCTTAAACGTGTTACCGATCCATTGGGGAAAAAAAAAACAGCATTCCTGACAGCATGATTGTTTTTTCGAAACTAAAAATATTACATGGTAGAAAACATCCACTTGAGGATTCGATAATTTTGTGATTCTAGATTCTTGTTTATTGCTCCCATCACAGGTAGGTTCTTAAGCTATCTGAAACTGACTCCAGCTAGTAGAAATCTAAACCCCCAACAGTAACTTTTGAATTGGAATTTGATACTACAAAATTGTGATTGTAAAGGAATCAAAAAGAAAAGTTGTGGTCCATTTTGATCTTGACCAAGAGGATTAAATGATTTACTTCACACAATATTCAATCAAGTGTTCACAAAAGATTAAAACATGACAGATCTGTGTGAGATTGTGATAACCTAGGTTTAGTCACTTATTTAAAGTGGGTAAAAGACTTAAATCGGCTCAAGATGCGTGTGCTATCTCCAACTAAGATTTAAGCATTTTGAACTATTAGTAGTCCAGCTGATCTAGTATTAGATATGGTGAAGAGCACAAAGTAGCAAAAAATTATCCATGAGACTAGAGACATATCACGGCATAGAGCCACCCACTACTAGGTTAGTTTTAAATGCACTATGGTAGGATTTAATTTGGGTTATATTGATCCTTGACAAGAACACTAAGCCCTCAAGTGAGAAGATTGTAATACCTAGATTTAGTCCCACATTGGAAGTAGGTAGAAAACTAGAATTAACTCATTAGAGCTTAATGGGTATACTACCATAAACTTAGGCCTATGTATTTTTGACTAGTGGTTCAAACTCTATGTTAATGTGTTAGTTATCCCATTGGCTGGATCATAATAACAAAGATGGCCAAAGTTGGTTTGTATCATACAATAAATAAATGTTAATTCATGAATCAAGAACTTGGCAATTGCTTGATGCATTCAACAAGTAGTTTTTATATTTAACTAGCTTTACTTGAAATCCGTCATGTCAGATTTATGCTTGTAAAAAATTTCATTAGCATAACTTCAAATTTTCAAGTTCACTTGAGAAAATACCCAAATTGGTTATATTAAATGCACAAAACAATAATTTTTCAACAATTTTTATGCCCATGGAGTCACTAAAAGGTTGTCATTGTATTTTATCAACAACATGTTGGTTTATTTGGCAATGATTTTTTGTTAGATGGACAGTCTAGATAATTAAAAAATGTTCGTTCTTGTTCATGGAAGATATGAAGGGGGCAATGTTCAGAAAAAGGAATAGATAAGTTATTGCCTATCTCCTATTCTTTTTACTATCAATATTTTGCAATTCAATTTATTTTAATTCCATCATGATTCATACCAAGGTTTTTAATCTCGTACCATACCAGGTACCAGTATACCGAGTGGTATGTCAAAATTCTAACGAGCAGATGCAAGTTGGTTCAACCATAGCAACCATCGGATGCGGGTTAATTGACTAAATGCGGTCAATTAGGACTCGTGACCCCCAAGCTACTATAAGACTTGGGATTGACCCCATCCAACCCTTGGGCCTCCTCGATCCTCTCCATCACCTTCCGCGTCGACGTCAGCCGCTTGGTCACCCTCCTCCGCCACTATCGCATCCCTCCCGACGAGCTCCGTCGCCCTCCCACGCACCTGTTCGACCTCGAGATACACAACCCCATCCCTCCCCATTGCTTTCTCCTTTCCTCTCTCTCTCTCTCCCTTGTGCTCCTCCCATCACCTTTAATGTTGATGCCCGCTGCTTGGTCGCCCTCCTCCACTGCCCTCCCACGCACTTGTCCGGCCTCGAGCCGCACAACCCCATCTCTCTCTCTCTCTCTCCTGCTCCTCTCTTAGGATCGAAATGTTGGGGTATGCATCTTGACTCCGAGAACCAGGAAGAAGAATCATACCGGTAGCGGATGATCCACGTGCCGATAGGTTGGCGGACTGATACGTACCACCCGTATCGGGTGGTACAATACAAAATTAAAAACATTGATTCATACAACGTGCTCTGTTTTAATACAATAGAATCCTAGATCTGTACCTAGAAATGTGTTCTTATTGTCATGTAGAGATGAATTATTTGTTTAATCCATGATTTGATCAACAGAAATGGCTCTACCTAATATTTTTCTTTCCTGAACACCGAGGCTTAACTTAAGCATGTAGAGAAATCATCATGTTAGCTAATAACTACCTCATCATTGTAACTACTACCCTGCTGCAAGTGAGCTCATCCACTTCAGCTCTCCATTAAAGGAAGTTAAAGTACAATCATCCATAGCTAGCTTTATTGGGTTGCTATTTAGACAACTTTTTAATAGGCCAAAGCATTGATTAACCTTTTAGCTTCCTTAAAATTAATTTTCATAGTTTTACATGTATCCTCTAATTATATAGATATTCTTTAAATTCAAGAAAAGCTCAAAACATACTAAACCGAAAAAATTATCAAATTCAAAAGTTTCAAGAAATCTACCAAATCTACATATTAGAAAAGAATAATACAATCTATATAACCACATAAAAAATAAAAAACCAAAATGAAAATATAGAAAGAACTGGTTTTTCAAAGTCTACCTGGAAGGTTCTGCAGTACCAGCTGAGTTGCCATGAAATTGGATATCGTGGTATATTCTTTCACGCAAGCGAACATATTTGTGACATATGTCACAATACTCTGTTCGATTACCACATATTTCCTGAATTTGCAGACCAATAATACTATGTTATCTCATGGTTGCAAATGATTCTGACATTTATTACTGTAGGTTCCAATACATTACCTGATGTTTGAGGAGATCAACTGCAGGCAGTGGGAATTCACAATATTCACATGTGATAATCCTCTGGGGACATCTTTCACCTTTATGAAGAGACCAAAGTTCGCGTTCCACTTTCTCACTGCATAGTGAACAATCCAACTGTTCACACAAATTCACCAGAACCAAAATATTAGATGAGATGAATAGATTAGGATTAGTGGTGCGTGAGGAAGATAAGTGATTTGACTATTATTGATTTAATTGAAATATTGCCCTACACATAGCTCAATAATGGGAAACAATCAACGTAACTGGCTCTAAATATTTGGGAAATTATGATTTGTTGTTATAGTTGTTATTCATCATAGATCACATATATTGTATAAAGTATAAAATTTTTGTAATACATAGAAAATATAGTCATATATTTTCTTGTCCATGTCATATCATGTCTGACTTCTGTAGAATTTGTCATGTCAGCATGTCTGTATCATGCCAAGTTAGTGTCTACCCTTTATTGGTCATAGAGAGAGCAACAATATTATTGATACTAGCCAAAGAGGCTAAATTCATGAAACTTATTTTGCTCTTTTTGGTGATCCATCCAATCTATCTTCCAAGTCTTGTGATGATAGAACTGATAAATGAGATGTAATCAGCATTTTGAGCTCTTTCAATTGAAAAGAAATATATAATATAAACAGAGAAATATTTTTTCCAGTTATTTTTTATTAAATATCTATTCAAGACAAATCCATTAGCAATTCTTTTACAGAATTATTTCTTCTTTCAAATTCTTCTAAAACATCTTCTGCTTAAAGTACATTAGTCATTCTTTCAAGTTCAAATTTGAAAGTCTTCTTTGTATTCATTAATTGATAGAATGGACTTGGATACTCTGAATATACTAAAACCTTTGAAATAAAAAAGAAAAGGAATTGTCTAGAACTCCATCAATAATGATAATTGTAAAACACAAAAATGTACCATGAGATCGACACATACCGGAGCATGACTTTCATTGTAATGACCATCAGCATGTTTTCTCGGAATCATATCCCCACAAATTGCACATTTTTGAAGATTGCGAGAACAATGTGCATAATGCAAGTCAATATTTGATGTTGGAATGTCTCTTTGACTACATGCATAAGAGAATCATTAAGAGAAACAGTGAAGCATATAAATACATTAAACTATTTAATTAACCAACATCAATGAAATAAAAAGGATAAGAGAGACCTTCCTTACAGTTTTAGCTAAAGGATTGGTCATTGAAGCTAGTCATAGATAATCAAATTCTGCAGCTGTCTTTTCTAGATTTTTTTTTTTTTGCTGTACTTCTAGAATGATATATGAGACATCTACTTAAAGATAAGTAATGAACAACAATAAACAATAATAAACGTGAAACTTCTGCAAATCGTGAAGTAAAAGACAATCAGATTTATAAAAATCTTCATGCCTACCATTGTGATCATTGTCAGTAAGCATGTACTGCACTGATAAAGTACTAATACTAGTCATAATTACATTCCAATGATGGTACATGACCCCAAATATTGATTACAAATACTTGTGGTACAGCAAGTGTTGTGCAATGCCATGAAGGTAACAGCTTGGGTTAATTAAATTGGCAAATAAACCCTTACTTGGCATCAACGTAGACCATGATATGTAACCGCATATGATATTTAAATGCATTCCTATATTGACATGCATATGAAATCAAATACTGTCTCACAATCTACCAAATTTCAAATATTTATAGTTATTACATAGCACCCACCACGATTGACAAGCGCATCCAGTCAGTGTCATAAAAGTTGTGACGCAGTATAATCCCACCAATATAAGTTTCAATTTATTAGTTTGAGAATTTATTAGTTAAATATTTAGACCATAAGTTTGCTCATCCTACATATGCAAATAAATGATCATTCAAGTAACTCTCAACCCATACAGCTATACATATATTTTATCCATAATAACGATACTAGCAAGATGCGTGATCAAACACTCAGTTTTAAATTTAGAAAGTTAAAAAACATCAAAATACTTGCGATCGTTAAGGGCTACTATTAGATACATGCAAGTGGTGGACAGGTCAAACGTAGATACTATGCAATGCATCATTAATCATATCATGATGAACAGATTGGATGACATTCTTGCAATTGCTAGTTTCATCTGTGTTATATTTTATTTCTTACATCTGGAGCATTAACTATAGTAAACAATCTCTTTCTTGATAAACAAATTAAGTATGCTGATGATGGGTTCATAATGTTCTTTCCAAGAAGATGGTTATTTCATAAAACTTACCATCATTACTGATGGAATAAAATGAACAAAAGGCCATCAGAAGAAGCAAAAAAAATTCACAAGCAAAACTATCAACGCATTTTTAAACATCTTTGAATACTAAGGAAATATTGTAACAGACTTTATTTATAAACTTCAATTTTTTTCACTGCTATAGTCCAGGAGAAACAATATTAAGACTCAAGTCTACAGTTCCAACGACTTTTAGATATTTACTTTACCTCCTTGATCTTAACTTTACAGAGAAATCAGTTGCTTAGCACACCATCTCTGATAATAATTTATTATCTTTCTACAAAGAAGGGAAAACAGGTAGAAAAAAAGTGAACACCAAGTACATTGGGAAGAAAAAAGGACCAATTGACTACGATTAGCCAACAACAGCACCAATCAGTTGCATTTCCAAAATACAAGTCTCTCATGGATTTGGCAATAAGAGCCTTAAACAATCATGTAATGAGTGTCAACCCTTGAAGGAACACTCAGATGCCTATAAAAACAATTTATTAGGAAAATGAAAAATACTCTCTGGGAGGTGCCATCTATAAAGCTCTTGTTGGATTTGATAATAAGAGGCTTAATTGATAATGTTATGAGTGTCAAGCTTAGAAAGATGACCAAGAGGACCAAATAAGAAAGCTGGAGGGAAGAGAACCTACTATAAAGTCATTATACAGAAAACATACGAATACTGTCATGCAAATTGATGAAGAGACTATATGTCATGGATGGAAGTGCCAGTTTATACCAGCACAACATCTAGAACATGACATGTAGAGAGAATGTTGACAACGTATTGTATTGGGTCAAAACACGTGTCAATTTCCACTAACCCCATGTCACTTGTGTCAATCTAGACATATCATGCCGATACCTTACCAACATACCCACACCATTGAACATAAAACCTAGTGGAGAAAAGAACATCAATCTAAGTGATCATCTTCTTTGCCAATGATAAGGAACACTCTTGACCGTCATGCTACTTTGAAAACCATTATGGCCAAAGTTAAATCCAGTAATTTATGGAAAATTGTGGATGCTCAAAACAAGCTCAATCCTTTTAAACTGTAATGACTAGAGTAGGGCTTGTACATTTAATAAATCTCAACTCCCAAATCATTTTAGTTTGGACAAAAAGGGTATGGGTATGTCTATATCACACTGACACAATAAGTAGCAAGTCTAATTAAATTAATAGCAACTACATTTGCTTGCTAAATGTAGAGATCAAAATTCAAATTCAAAAATTTAGCTAGAACCGAAGCTCCAGTATCATTTGTTTTAGATCCATCACCTATATAGAAACAATTGTCAACCTCAATTTGCTAGAAGAATCTGAAAAAATTCATTTTATTAACATGAAAAAAAATAATTTCTGCAACTGCAATTATCTCCAAATGCCCTAATGGTTTTCATATGATCAATTGCTTGCGATGCAATATCAAGGGATCAGGTAAACCTAAGGAAAGTATCAAACTAGTCCAGCGTGCTTTCGCACATTATCGAATACACTTTAGGCAGAAAAACCAAGAGTCATTATCATCATCATCATAAAAAAAGGAGCACGAGACAAAAGAACAGAAGAAAAGGATAAAGAAACAAAAAATCTTCCTTTTACGTAGAATACTACCAGGCTGTAACCGGTGATCCGAAAGAAACAGGAAATACAAGAAGGATCAAAAAGCGACAACCAATCCTAAGATTTCATATAGAATTCCCAATCGATCGCATTAGGATCATCGCAGAAAGAAGACTAACCAGTGACTGCATGTAGAGGTGATCGACTCCGAGGTGATCTCCATCTGATTGATCGGGAAATCCACAAGCGACAAGAACGATCAGAAGAAAGGGGACAGAAAAATCAAAGAAATTAGAACTAAAAAAGGGGAAAAATAAATCAAATAATGAACAAAGGAGCAGCGAGGGTAAATACCTCCCCGACGCAATCGAGCGATCACCAATCGGAGAAGTTGAAGGCCAGCGGTGGCGGTGGCGGTGGCGAGGTGGACGGGTTTCTTCGCTCCGGTTTGTTCTCTTGCCTTTATGTACGTCTTGGGTGATACAGACGATGGAAACTTTGCCGGTCTGCTTTGCCCGCAAATAAATCGTGTGTCAGCGAAGATGACTCCAATGAACGGTTGAGATCGTCCTGTGCCGTGGCTGGTGCTCCCAACTGTGGTCGTTTCTAATAGTTCCGGTCGAACAATATACCGGGGTCCCCCGCTAATTATTCTACAGTTAAACAGCCACCTGCCACGCCTACCCACCCATCTCTTCCTGTCCTGTGTCACGAAATGTGACATATACGAATACAACCCACATCTCAAGTATCAGTATCTGTGAAGTGGGTCCCAAGAATGTGACATCTTGTCCATTTAAAACACTGGTAACTTATCGGGTGGACAGAAAGGGAAGCAGAAACATAATGCTGCATGAATGCGTGGTATTTTCCCCATGTTTTATTTTTGGCAAAAATGTATGTTCATGGGAAGTATTATAAATGCAAAGAAGAGTAGGTAAAGTGCCGGCAAGAGTACATTAGTCTTATAAAAAAATAGTGTACGAAGAAATGCAACAATGACCAACGAGGATGTCGATGTAATCACAGAATATAAGTAATAACGAGAATTTTATTTTATATTCATAAATTAAAAATCACATACTCAAAATTTTATCATATGAGCATAATTTATTTCCTAATAGGTGTGTCTTAATAAGAAAATTATCTATGACCACAAAGATTGATTTGATGATGATGATGAAGATTGAGGAAAGACAACGGTATTTATGAATTTGATTTATATTTTAATTGATAAATATTTTATGAATATTTTCTTATATTATTTAGCGGTATATTTTCGAAAATTTGAGATCAGGATGTAAATTCTCAAATTTACAATGTTATTAATTACTTTGTAATCTTTATGGATATTAGAAAATTTTTAATGGACATTTTAAAAAGTTTAGATGTGTGTAAGTTATTAAATTAACCTAAGTCCTTTATGAATTTCGGAAGTTATATAATTGTAGATTTTCAAAACAATTATGATGCATGATATACATTTTAGAATTTACAATGTGATTTTGGAAATTATTTAGTGGGATATTTTCAAATGAATTAAGATTTAAATTTTAATCATAATCAGTAAATTTTAATTAACAGATATCAGAAAAAGTTCATGGCTTTTTATTGACAGACATTTCCTAAGATGGGTTTAACTAATTTAAAGCATGTCAAGTATGTTTAGTGTTCATGCTTCGTACTAATGTCATACCAAATTTAGAGGTATAGGTAGAAAAACTAAAATATGCCCAATTCCAAACCTTATAAATGCTTCTTAATTCTATTTATTAATGTCCTTTGTAATGTATTATTGTATAAATGATTGATCTCATGTAACTATATAATTTATCATGTTTAATAATCACTTAAACTGTGGTATGCTACATATGCAAATAGAACCAAGCTATATAATTACATGTCAAAATTTCTCTCTCAAGAAGATTCGAGGACTACACGTGGAGATTCCTATCACTGTAAGTTTATCTATGCAATAAGGCATAGAAAGAGACAACTTTGGTGCTACATCTGAGCCTCGTGGTTCTTCCTTTGAAGCCTATAGACCACATGCCGTGGCAGCATCAACTTTGATTAAGTAATATATCGGAGACACATTCATGATACATATACTATAGAGAGATGACAACGCACCAACCAAACATGCGTCCCAAAGGAATTAATTCTTTATTAATGTACACCGACTATGTTTTTATTTTGGATCGATCATGATGGTTTGTTATAAGGTTTGAGATCAGATCTTGCTTTCATTATTTATCTTTAAAAAAAAATTAAACAAACTAAAATTAGGTGTCCGACATTGTTTTTTTTTTTATAGGAATGAACTTATATATGATATTAGATATGAGCTTTTTCTTATCCTCCTATGATGACTCTTTCTTAATCAATGATGACTCTTGGATTGTATCCAATATTTATACTCAAAAGCAGAAAAATAATAATAAATTTCCTCATGTTGCAAATTTTGCAACATAGAACACGACATATATACACATATATATATATATATATATATGTATATATATATATATATATATGTATATACATATATATATATATATATATGTGTGTATATATGTCGTGTTCTATGTTGCAAAATTTGCAACATGAGGTATAGCATATATTTTAAAATAATCATGTACTAAATATGTTATCACATACAAAGTTATAAATATGATGTTCGATGTAATACTTGTATGTGTGTTGTTAGGATCAAGAGCGGCACTAAGAGGGGGATGAATTAGTACAGCGAAAAAAATCATCGATTTTGTAAAATATTTGTTTGTTGAAAATCAATCTCGGAAAGTGCTTGACTTTAGAATAAATAAACTAGCAACTAACTTAGAAAGTAATGACAGTAATGAAAAGTAGAATGAAATGAGTATAATTTATAGTGGTTCGGTTGTTGTGATTTATATCCACTTTTGATTCCTCTTCTGTCGAGGTTACCGGCATCCACTAATGGTGATAACTCTTACAAGCCTCACGCCTCTATTGAATGATCACAACACTAAAAAGGGAGGAGGACTCTTTACACTTTTACAATATTTTTAACACCCCAAGACTTCAAGATATTGTTCACATTTTCGTGTCATTTCATGCAGAAAAGGGTGGGGTATTTATGGACCCAATGACTTCAGAATTGGAGCAAAAAAGTGTCATATCCTCGGATTTCGAGGTACTAACAGTACCACTGCCATTATTGGGCGGTACTATTGCTTGCAGACTAACATTGGGCGATACCACCGCTCAGTCTGGGCGATACTTTCACTTGACATAGCTCAGAGACTGAGCTCTAGCGACACCACCGCTTGACAGCATTAACTACCGGCGGTACCATCGCCTAGAGTACTTGGGAGACTGAGTCCTAGGTAGTGCCACCACTAGTCCTGGTGGTGCCACCGTTGGCCGTTACTTCAGGTGCTGAATGGACTGTTCAACCGACCCAATTCAGCCCTGTTAAGGGCCCAATTGGCCCCTAACTGAGTTAGTGAGATTACCTCCAAATCCTAACTCAACTTATGGTCTAACTACCATAATTAAAACATTTAAACAAGCAATCTCTGTATGGTATATCAATTGTTCTCTCGGCGAACTTCCAGCGAACTTCTCGGCGAACTTACGGTGAACTTTTGGCGAACTCCTGATGAACTCTCAGCGAACTCCCAATGAACTCTCGGCGAGCTTCCGGTAAACTTCCAGCACATCATTCAAATCTTCAACGTATCGTCCGATCTTTGACTCCGGCCCAATATATGCTTTATGCCTTACTTGTATCGTAGTTAATCCTGCACACTGATCTCAACATATAGATTCGATCAAATAATTTACCAATTGACTTCATTATCAAAATCTGAGATTCAATAATCTCTCCTTTTTTGATGATGACAACTAATTGATGATGGAATTAACCTTAACTCCCCCTATCTATATGCCATACTTGAGAGAAGACAAACTTGAATTCACAACCTTGAATTCAAGCTTTAATAAATCTTAATTAGAAATCTCATGCACTATGCATCATCATAGTTTCAAGTCATCAAGATATTAAATGCACAATTTCATCACTTCATGCATGATAAATAGTTTTACATTACTACTTGCATGATACATCATCTTGATATAACCTTTATGATACTTTTATTATTGCATGGTAACATTCAAAAGTTCTCAACATCAAAGAGATTCACAACATCAAAAGTTCTCAACATTAAAGAGATCAAAACATCAAAGTGAACACAACATCAAACAGAACACAACATCAAAAGTTCTCAACATTAAATGTTCACAACATTAAAAGTTCTCAACGTTAAAGGTTCACAACATTAAAGAGATCACAACATTAAAAAGATTACAATATTAAAGATATCACAACATTAAAAAGAGGGATTCCGTCAACTTCTTCCCCTTTGTCATCAATAAAAAGATATACACTAGCTATTCAGGTGGTGGTAAATCAAAATGTCTAAACAAAGCATTAAGTTGTCAATAAATTTGCTGCAACTCAGTTAAGATTTGATCTTGACGTAGTTCAAATTGATCCATTTGAGTCCCTATGGCGTCGGTAGATGAGGAGGGTGCTTATTTTGTTTGAGATGTTGCCTCAAAGGGACTAGTAGGAGGAGATTGATTTTCCCTAAATATTGGTGTTTCAGGTTCTGAATCAGGTGGGGAGGGATTAGTCCTTCTAAATAATCTAGTCCAGGTCTCATTTCTGACTATACATCTTAATCTTCTTAGCAGGTTTCTATTTATGATATTAAACCTATCTAGTTTCAAGACTTCTTCATTAGGTGGAATAACTATGTCATATGCATGAATTAGTCTAATGATCAAGCCACCATATGGAAGCATCATATCATTTTTTGATAGTTCAATCATGTTTTGTTGTATTAGGTAACAAAAATAATTGTCATGTCCTTTCATAATCCAATACATCGTTTCTAATTCCATTTGGCTAACTTCATCATAATGATATTGTTTTGGAAGTATAATACTTATCAAGATATGATGAAGCAATTTGGTGTTGAAAGGTAGTAAATATTCATAACTTTTTGGAAGGATATACAAGTTTGGATTACCAAAAATGGTACATAAGGCTTTAAAATAAGTGGTCCCAACTGATTCTTCGTCCTATTGTCCTCTAAAGTAACAATATCTTTTTTTCTCAATAATTCCTATGAGGTTGCAAATTACACTGTTCATAATATGTATGTGATGTCCTAATAGATAAGTGGATACCTTATCGTGTTCATCTATATGCAAGTTATTGTAAAACAACCTAACAAGTCTAGGATAAATAGGTTCACTTATTTGAAGAATTGAGAGGATATCTAGGTTACCAAACCATTGAATTAGTTCCAAATTACTAAATATTAGGATGAAGGAATCGTTGTCTAACAGTGAGGTTGTAAGATTGAGTCAACACTAAGAGAAGGGGGTGAATTAGTGTAGCGGATAAAAACGATGTCGGTTCAAAAAATCTTCATTTTGATAAAAACTGATATCGGAAATGCTTAACTTTGAAAGCATACAGAAGCATAGTGAAAGCAAAAAGAAGGTAAAGTAGTTTACAGTAAAGGTAAATTGCTAAAAAAAAAATGCAAATCGATTTTATGGTGGTTCGGTTGCTGTGACTTATAATCCAGTTTCGATTATAGGTTTAACCTAGTGGTGGCTCCATGTCGTGATGAGTTCTCTAACTCCATCCACGGGTAGTAGCCCTTTCCTACTCGAGCCCTCTCACCCTACCCAAATACTAGGTTGGCTTTGATACCAAATGTCACGACCCGAGTCTAATAAGCCAATAACTCCATTTTGATCCTTCAATCACGGACCAAAATGCTTAAGTGGGAGTTACCATAGTACACTCATCAGGCCCATATAAGCCAATCATAGTCATTGCCCACTACCGATGTGGGACTAAGTGGGGTGTTACAAACACTAGGTGATACCACCACCTAGAAGACTTTGCTGGGCGGTACCACCGCCTAGTCTGGTGGTACCACTGCCTAATACAATCTCAAAGATTGTGCTCGTAGATTGAGCCACCGACGGTACCACTTGTTGGTCACTGTTTGGGACTTTCACTTGGCCTAATATAGCCCAAACTTGGGCCTAATTCTAACCCAATTATGCCTAAAACCTACTTCGATCTAAATAATTATTACAAAGCTTGAATCAAATGTTGTCCGATATGTCATTGGTTCATTGACACTTCGCTCGATTCTTCGGTGCATCATCCTCTTTTGCAGCCTATTGCTCAATCGGCCAGTTGACCTCTGCATCTCCGATTTCCTTGGTATAATTTTTGCTCTTTTTGGCTCGATGCCCGAACTCATGGCCCAAAGCCTTCTATCGATACGTCAACCGATCCTCCGGCTCGACGTCCAATCTTCTAACATATTCTACTCCGGCCCAACATGATTCTTCCTGCTTTAATTATCTCTCCCTGATCGAAGCTTCCTGCATCACTTAAAGTGGAGATCAAATAAACACTATCAATTGGTTTCATCATCAAAATTCGAGATTCAACAATCCTTACAACTCAATTGTCCTTTTGATAGGTTCAGGAGAGAACCTTTATAACCCCCTTTACTCCTCTCTTAAACAAGACTAACACTTAGAGCTTGAGAGAAGTTCTCACAAGATTACAATAGCATTTTTGTTTCTTTTTGCTCTCAATTCTTGTGTGTGTTAACTAGGGATGAGAGGGGGTATTTATATGCCTCAAGTAGATTCAAACTTGGAGTCTAAAAGAGTCTCATCCTTAGTTTTTGGGGTACTAGTGGTACCACCGCCTACAGCATTGACACTGGGTGGTACCACCACCTAGAAGATTGTGTCTGGGTGGTACCACTGCTTAGACTGGCGGTACCACTGCTTAGACTGGTGGTACCACCACCTAACACTAGGTGGTACCTTCGCCCAATCTGGTAGTACCATCGTCTGACAGTCTTGGAGACTATACCTTGTAGACTGAGCCATTGAAGGTGCCACCTGTTGGGTCATTGTTTGGGCCTTTCACTTGGCCCAATACAGCCCAAACTTGGGCCCAATTGGCCCCTAATTGAGTTGGCCCTATTGAATCTCGGATTTTGATGATGAAACCAATTGAAATTGTTTATAATTTAATATGCATTTGAGTGACGAAGGGCTAACGTCGATCAAAAAAGGTAAATTGATTAAAGTAGGAGGAATCAGACGTTGGGCCGGAGCAAACATGTCAGAAGATTGGACGTCGGATCGGAGGATCGATTGACGTATCGGTAAAAGGCTTCGGGCCATAAATTTGGGCATCGGGCCAAGAAGATTGGACATTGAGCCAAGGAGATCAGATGTTGTGAGAAGATAATATGCTAATTGGGCAATACACCGAAGGAGAGGACGATGCATCAAGGGATCGGACGAAGCACCGAAAGAACCAATGACATGCCGGACAACAAGGATTCACTTGTAATCGATTATGTCTAGATCGAGTACATTAAGAGTCTAATTAAGTCAGTTTAAAATGTAATTAAGCTAACTCAATTAGGGGCCAACTGGGCCTAAAATAAGGCTATTTTGGGCTAAGAGAAAGGCCCAAATAGTGACTAAACAAGTGAAACTATTGTGGCACAGTCTCCGAGACTATGTTAGGTGGTGGTACCGCTAGTCTGGGCGGTGGTACCGCCCAGACACAGTCTCCGAGAGATTGTCAGGCGGTGGTACCACCCAATATCAAGGTGTCAAGCAGTGGTACTGCCCAGTGTTAGTGCTGCAGGCGGTGGTACTGCCCAGCACAAGCGATGGTACCGCCAGGACCCAGGAAACCCGGGATGAGACTCTTTTAGGCTCCAAGTTTGAATCCACTT
>LVTN01000251.1:0-28847 GCA_001649415.1 Musa itinerans
AGAATTCTTTCACCCTGGCTGAATTAATGGGTCACCATGGCTGAATTGAGGACCAGCGTGGCTCCCTCTTCGCGATAAGTTCAAATTCAACCCCATTATCCTTTTTTTTAATAGCGCGTGTTCCATCTGCAACCTTTTTTTTTTTGTTGTTGGTTGCGAAAGCAGGTGTGGATCTCGCAGCTCATATATCGATCCGACGCAACCCTCCCTCAATCAAGCTTCTCACTTCAGCTGCAATTATCTGTTTGATCGCATCAGCGCTCGGATGTAGAGATCCTCTTCTTCCTCCTCGGCTGTTTCCCATCGCCATTACTTCCTCTCTCGATATGACCAGTGCTTCGTCGTCGCTTCTTCCTTCCCTCGTCCTCTTCCTCTTCCTCGCCCTCCTCTTCGCTCGGTCTTCTCCCGCTCTCTCTGCGTCCGTCGTCGCCCACCTCCCCGGCTACCAGGGGCCCCTCCCCTTCCTTATGGAGACAGGGTTGGTGTCTCTACTCGAACAAAGTTACTCGCTTTAGGCACCAGACGTGGGTGGAGGAACAGCGGCATCACGGTCGCTTATCGTTTGCTTGCTGTGCAGGTATGTGACGGTGGACGAGGTCAACGGCGCCGAGCTATTCTACTACTTCACAGCGTCGGAGGGTGACCCCAGCCAGGATCCTCTCCTGCTCTGGCTCACCGGCGGCGACCGCTGCTCTGTCTTCAGCAGCTTGGCCTTCGAAATAGGTGAGTCCTAACTCCTCCAGCATCCGATCGATTAACGTTGTATCTTCTTCCTCCGATTCTTTGCTCTGCTTTTGTCGGCAGGTCCCGTGAAGTTTGTGACTTCTGAGTACAATGGAAGCATACCAACTCTGACGTATAACCCTTATTCTTGGACGAAGGTGAGAAGCTATGCTCCGACTTCTTTTTATATTTTGATTCTTATATTTAGAATTATTTTTGTTAGTATTTTAATTCTCAGATTTAAAAAATTTATATTGAAATCCTTATAGTTATGAAAGTGAAACACGTAAGTTAATTTACTCTAACGTTATCTGTTTTACTAATAGAAACACGAAAATAATAGATAAAAGGATAATTTCAACATTCCAATTGGTGGTAGCGGATGGTGACATCATTGGGGGCCACGAGTGACTGTTATGGATGAGGAAAACGACGACGAAAGATGAGGGCCGCTCTGTAATTGCGTGATGCTGACACAAATTTAGAGCGATGAATCGACCACTCACTGCGTCGACGTCAATGCAATTACCGAATGGTGAAAGAGTCTCTCGACATCTACATCAGTGCCAACACAAATGTAGAGAAACATCGCTCTACATCTGCGTCGGCAACAATGACATAGTTGTCGAGAGGCACAACTCTGCATTTGCGTTACTGCTATACATCTACGTCGGCACTGATACAAATATCGAGCAACCCTTTCGTCGATCGACAACTATATCGACATCGATTCAAATGCAAATGCAAAGTAACCTCACATTGATATTGTCTTTTTCACTCATTTTTTGTGTGTTTGCATTGGTAAAATCGACGAACTTAAGATAAATAAAATTAAATATTTCACTTTCATAGATTCTAATATAAAATTCTTAAGTCTAGGGATTGAAATACTAAAGAGATCTAACTGACTATGATATGTAATTAGCCTCTCTCTTAACCTATTTTCTCTGGTTAACCATATGTGAGACGTAGGTCTCTAGCATTATCTTTGTAGATTCTCCCGTTGGGGCTGGGTTCTCGTTTTCAAGGGATGACGAAGGTTATGATATCGATGACACAGCTGCTTCCATGCAAGTACACAAGTTTCTTGTGAAGGTAGGCATGCATGTCTTTGAACGTGTATCAGATTAAAAGCAGAAGAAGACGGTAATCTTTCTCTGCTCCTGCAGTGGTTTATCGATCACCCACAATATCTTTCAAATCCACTGTACATCGCTGGTGATTCATATGCTGGCATATATGTTACCTTGGTAGCTCAAGCCATATCACAAGGTAATTCAAATTCTTCTGTATCGAGGGCCTAAAATAATTACATTTATTTTCTTAAGTTACATGTTGGTTAAAACACACACAAGATTGCTACAATAAATGATCTGATGAACTGTGTATTAAGTTTGGATAGTATTCTGCTCATGCATGCACTACTAACTCTTTGGCAACACAGATAATGAAGCTGGGCTGCAGCCGCACCTTAATCTCAAGGTAATTATTATTTTGCCTAATAGAAACCAATCATTAATTATCATTTTACATTTTTATTTCTTTGAACCATTAACATTCCAGACTCATTTTTGGTTTCCATTGATGAATTGTGTGTGCTGATTGGCTCAGGGTTACATACTTGGCAACCCTGCAACAGGCGAAAAGATCGACCGTAACTCTCGGATCCCATATGCTCATGGAATGGGGATTATATCAGATGAAATGTTTGAAGTAATTCCTCTCGCAGTAGCACCCTCATTTTAGCTATGTATTTGTCATAGCTTCACACATACTTTCTCCTTTCCAGTCGACGCAGAGAAATTGTGATGGACAAGATTATCGTTATCCTACTACTACTCCATGTTCTAAATCTCTCGACGCTGTTGAGAAGGTGAGAGAAGGTCGTTCATTATCCTACTACATATCTACCAAAGAAAGTTCAGATATAATGAGCATCAAATGCAGTTCTTCTCGGAGATTATGAAGCCTTACATTCTGGACCCTAAGTGTGCCTTCGCATCTCCGAAGCCAGAGGCCACGGTTGCAGATAGAAGAACCATGGAGGAGTTACACACAAAGCTCCTTAAGCCACCACCTCTGCCACCTCTCTATTGTAGAGTAAGTTGATCCATCTTTGAAAGTGTTTGCGACCTGCTCTACAGATTTCACCATGCGGTTGAACATCTTGTCTTATACAAACATCGTGCAACCAGTGATTTATGTTTACAGGTAATAAATAATTCGAACTAGGATTTTTGATATTCTATGTTTTATTGATTTGATGACTTGTTTACTGCAGACTTATGCTTATGTTCTATCCTATTACTGGGCAAATAGCAAAGTCACTAGGGAGGCTCTTGGCATAAAGAAGGTAATCATTTTCCTTACTGAGTAATGGCCTTTGAAATGTAATTCTTCATTGCCCAGAGATTTTTCGTCTAATTATATGTATTGATTGATACGCAATCTATAAAGGTTAGGCTAAAGAAAATCCATATAGAACGGACTGTTGCATTTGAAAAAGTTAAATAATAAATTATTGGGTCCGACCTTTAGGTGAGCTTGGACGGGATGATTTTAGTCCAAATCTAATTTATTAAAAAAGATATAGAGACATACAGAGAGATGATCAAGCAGTTAAATTTTATCGATTTTGACCCAAATTTTATGTGAAGAATTTTTTGCAACAAACTCTACAATCTTAACGATGCCGATCTATAGTTTATTCTTTCTGAGATGCTTTTCTGCTATACTCATTATGTGAGATCTAAAATTTTTTTTTAATGAAATTCAAATATGTAAACGATGATTATATGTTATTGTTGAGCCAACATCTACATTCTTCATATTATTGTGATCTTTTAATTATTCTAGAGAAAATTTATTATAAAACTGTTATCATTATTGGTGATAGTGGACTATGATCTCGTGGTTTTTTTCGTATTGAGTTTTTCATGTAAAAATTGGGTGTCTCGTTTTGTAATTGATTCATTGTTATACTGTTTATACTGCTCTGATTAATATTTATTCAGTCTCGTGGTTTTTTTCGTATTGAGTTTTTCACATAAAAATTCGGTATCTCGTTTTGTGATTGATTCATTATTCTACTGTTTATACTGCTCTGATTAATATTTATTTTTGGTAACAAATTGGTATTTTGATGAAAAACTCATTTTGATACAGAAAAGAATTATTCTGTTATAATAATTTTTTCAAACATAAATTATCATTAAATATCCACCTAAGTTGTCATTAACAAGTTGGTTTTGTCATGCATCCCTTACTAATCCCCATAGTGCAGGGAACAAAGGAGGAGTGGAGGAGGTGCAACGAGGACTTACCCTTCAGAAAAGAGGTCAAAAGCACCATAAAGTATCATGCAAACCTCACTAGAAGAGGTTACCGTGCTTTAATATACAGGTGAATCCTCGGGCATAAGTTCTTGTCATCTTCGTCTCCTAGAAATCGTGCTGAACATCGGTATCATGGCGTCTTCATGCAGCGGAGACCATGACCTGGTCGTACCATTTATTGGAACGATGACATGGATAAAATCTCTGAACTACTCCATCGTGGATGATTGGAGATCATGGCATGTCGACGGTCAAGTTGCTGGGTGAGATTGGATGTCAAATTTTCCTGCACACTCTCTATTGATCTGATGACGATCGTCTTTTGTTTCCTCAGATACACAATGACATACGTCAACAATCTGACATTTGCAACTGTTAAGGTTGAGATATTGCAGAGTTTCTTTA
Organism: Musa itinerans; assembly: GCA_001649415.1. NCBI lineage: Eukaryota > Viridiplantae > Streptophyta > Magnoliopsida > Zingiberales > Musaceae > Musa > Musa itinerans. Next base: position 4,464 of record LVTN01000251.1, read on the forward strand.
GAACTTTTGTTTGCACTGAAAAATGAAATGTAAAGAGCTCATAAGAACTGCCTGTTTGTACAGAATGGTGGCCACACAGTTCCAGAGTACCGGCCGAAGGAATGTCTTGCCATGATTCGGAGGTGGATCTCTTACCAGCCTCTGTGATATGCTCGAACTGGATTCTGGCTCACATTTGAGCTGCGAAGAATGTTGTCTGGTTATTTGTTCCAGTATCTATCATTTATGGTGAAGTTCGAGCTTCATGTTGTTGCTGGTTGACTCGTGATGAACTTTCTGCTTTGTTTCTTTAACAGCTTTTGCAACTCAGCTCGATCATGCTGTGCCAAGTGATGTGGTTGTTGCTGGTTGATTTGTGATGAACTTTGTGCTTTGTTTCTTGAACAGCTTTTGCATCTCAGCTCGATCATGCTGTGCCAAGTGATGTGGTTGTTGCTGGTTGATTTGTGATGAACTTTGTGCTTTGTTTCTTGGACTACTTTTGCATCTCAGCTCAATCTTGATGTGCCAAGTGATGTGGTTGTTGCTGGTTGATTTGTGATGAACTTTGTGCTTTGTTTCTTGGACTACTTTTGCATCGCAGCTCAATCTTGATGTGTCAGGTGATGTAATGCACTACAGTTCATGAGTGTTTCTGAGCGTTGCATTCACAGTACTGGTGATCTCATGTTTCTCTGTGGATAATTGTGGAAGAAGAACATGAACCAGTCGAGACAGCTTCTATCAGCACTCCTCTTGCCTTTATTTGCCTCTCTTGTTCCTCCTTGCAGAATCTGGTTTGGGCATTTCTGCAAACACATTCCGTGCAGGCTATGTACACGTGAGGGGGCCAGAAATGGCCCACGCTGTTTAATGGGCCAAGAAGACGACTCCATCACAGTTCTGGAGGCCCGATAAGAATACCATACACGTGAGGGGGCCAGAAATGGCCCACTCTGTTTAATGGGCCAAGAAGACTCCATCACATTCCGTGCAGGCTATATGCCTCTTTTTGCCCCCACTCTGTTTGGTACCTCTGTCGATCTCCCAACTCTTCCTTTCCTGTGTGTGTATGGAAGAAGCAACCAACCAACTCGTGATGCTCCGCTACCACCGTCCCACCTAACCCTCCCTCCCGTCTTCTTTGGGTTCAGATCTCAGCTCCGGAATTCTCCACCGGATCGACTGGGGTTCTTCTTGCCCTTGGATCTTGGTGTATGGTATGATTCTGCGACAATGCAGCTGAGGGTTTCCTCGTTCGAGGACGTCAAGGAGTCGGCGCAGCCGAGGGCCGCCCAGCCCCGGGTCTTTCCGCTGCCGCTGCTCAAGTTCTTCCTCCCCCTTTTCGCCCTCGTCGCCGTCGGCTTCTCGGTCTTCGGCGTGTACGTGACCCGGCGCATCGGCGTCCTCCCGGCGGCGGCCATGGGCGGCCTCTTCCGGCCCCTCTGCGTCGAGGAGCCGCCCAGCCTCGACCGCTGGGTCCGGCCTCCGGCCGACCTGATGCACTCGATGAGCGACGAGGAGCTCTTCTGGCGCGCGTCGTGGGTGCCGCAGGTGAAGAAGTACCCCTTCAAGAGGGTTCCCAAGGTCGCGTTCATGTTCTTGACCAGGGGGCCTCTGCCTCTCTCTCCTCTCTGGGAGAAGTTCTTCAGAGGGCACGAGGGCCGGTACTCTATCTACGTCCACGCGCTTCCGTCTTACCAGGCCAACTTCACCTCGGCCTCCGTCTTCTACGAGAGGCACGTCCCTAGTAAGGTATCCTATCCTATACATTAAGCCATGAAAAGAATTGGAGCTTTTGTCACACGACACTCTTATGGCTCCCATTGGTTTGTCTTGTGCACCTCATCCTTCATTGCATTGTCGATCATCCATAATAATGCATTGAACTCAGAGAATTTGATTATGAGGTTGGATTTGCACAATATCCACCTACATTTAACCACATTTTGATGAAATTTAGGTAAGTTCACTTGTTCTTCAGATCATAGATCCTACATGTAAGGTTGCCTCGTGCTGATGGTTCTCTTGGACTATTATGCTATACAAGGATGAATTGTTCTAGTGGTCTATCCGACATGGTTCTGATTATGCCTTGGACTATGCTATACAAGGATGAATTGTGCTAGTGGTCTATCCGACATGGTTCTGATTATGATCTTCTAAAGATGCATCCATGTCCAACAATGTCTGCTTCATGTATATCGTGCCTACGTTCTGGTGCTGTTTGAGTTAAACTATGGTTACATGTTCAGGTATAAGTTTCCGTTACTCATATGATTTGTGAGGTTGGCTGTCTAATTTAAGGGTCTTTTGTGCTCGTTATGAGATTTTGGTTCTTATGTTAGGCGACCACCTAAATAGACCTTAAAGTGTTAGGACTTATATAAGTCTAAGTCGGTGGGTTTTTCGTTTTCTTGTCTTTCATCCCTCATCAAAGAACTGTGATAGAATCCAAGCTTTTTCAGAAAGCCATTCGATGAAGGCTTTATTGTATGGTTCAGTCGGCTAATTTCTCTCTTTTGGTTGTCTCGCACTTCGTTAAAAATTCATACCAATTTCCAAGTTGAATTGACCACAGGTCGTCAAGTGCTAACCTTCTCAAAACCAGATGTATGCAAACGGTAGGTCTGACCCTGTTCTTGTAGCCTTGGTCAGTACCAACGGAGTGTTCAACTTCTGTTTATTAGATATCAATTATTGTAGGGGCGTGTTAATAGCCTATTTGTTAATTGAGTTTAATAAAGAACTTGACAGTGGAAGAGAGAGCAAAAGAAAGGGACAAAAGAGGAAGAGGGAGGAAATAAAAAAGAAATTGATTATAGCAATTACTGCTTCTAACATAATGCAGATTTACAATTTATGATGTAACACACCCTTTCTATGTGACTTATATTGGATTTCTATATTTACTTTTATCCTATGACTTTTCGAAAATTTCAGGAGGAAAAGAAGTAGCTGACTGTGCCCTATTTAATTGCATCAATTTCAAAACCTCAAGGATTATAGAGTTCGAGATCTTAGAAATTGGGGTTGGAAGTAGGATCATCGATTAAAAAGGAAACTTGGGATCACATCAATCAAATCTGACTACGTGGATCAAGGGAATGGGTTTTGTTAATTTTTTTGACTGTTTGGTTCAAATCTTTAAAATATTGATTTATTTTATATCTGTGAAGTTAAATTTTAAGTGAAGATAATATTTTAGATTTTTTTTTATAATTCTGATGATATTATGGCTATGTAAAATTACGACTTCAGATATGTGCTATATCATGTTTTTATGATAGGCTCCATACAATGTTTGCTTTTTATCATATATTTATATGACTCCTACTAAATATTACATGCAATTTCATACTATGTATTTGTTACCTTCTATACATAATATGTTATTGTATATGATACTTGTGTGATATATAGATTGTCTTGTACAGTATTAGGTATAGTACCTAGCTATCTGACCAACAATTGGAGATCCCATCTCTTCTGCGACATATCAGGTCGACATGATCGATTCCGAGTTGAATCGGCTGATATTTAAAACCTTGTTTCAGTTCTTTTAAAAATCACAATGAAGGACTAAGCATAGCCAAACTCCTACTAGTCGTAGGGAGTGGTTGATCTTTAATTCGGCAAGCCTATTAGGTTAGATTTGAGCAATATCCAAAAAAGGTAACCAGAGTTCAGTCAAACTTTCCAATAATTGGAAAAATAAATATTTTGTATGACTAGATAAATTTGATTTAATCTAACCCTTATTCTCTTGTACCGCATTGTACAGACTCCTTATACTTTGACTCTTAGTACAATGTAGAGTGATCAACTTATACATTGTTGTTACGGTCAGTCTTCAAAAGACACAGCAACTTTTATTGATTAGTTGTCTGTAATAAGATTGCATGTATGAGATGCCAGGAAGTCAACATCATTTACTTAGATATCCATTATACCAGACAAATGGATCTATGAATTATCATTGAATCCAATCCAATCTCCATGCTCTTTTTGTATTAACATAAACATCTGATCGACAGGTGTCTGAGTGGGGACAGATGAGCATGTGCGATGCTGAAAGAAGGCTCCTTGCAAATGCACTACTTGATATATCAAACGAATGGTTTGTCCTGTTGTCGGAGTCCTGCGTTCCGTTGTTGAGTTTCAACATTACCTACCAGTACTTGATAAGATCAAGGTATAGCTTTGTGGGGGTGACTGATGATCGAGGTCCATATGGAAGGGGAAGATATAATGCGAGTATGGCACCAGAAGTGACCATCGAACAATGGCGCAAGGGGTCTCAGTGGTTCCAAGTTAAGAGGAAACTGGCTGTGAGCATAATCAAGGACACCACTTACTATCCAAAATTTGAGAAGTTCTGCAGGCCACACTGTTATGTGGACGAACATTACTTCCCCACCATGCTCGCGATACAATCGCCTAATCTACTGGCAAACAGAAGCCTTAGTTGGGTAGACTGGTCAAGAGGCGGCGCTCACCCAGCGACCTTCGGCAAGGTCGATGTAACAGAAGGATTTCTTAAGAGAATTATTGGGGGCCGAAACTGTTCATACAATGACCAACCTTCACGGATCTGTTACCTTTTCGCAAGGAAGTTCGCTCCGAGTTCGCTGGGGCCTCTGTTACAATTGGCACCCATTTCGCTCGGACGTGGCTAGTGGCAGCAACGCCGAGGACAAGATGTTTCAGTTTCACAAACGCTTGTCGACTCCGATTTCAGGAGATCGGCTGAAATCCAATCTGTTTGAGATTCAGAAAGCTTCTTTCGGTAGCGAAACCGTGTATAGTGTTTTTCTTCTTTCTTTCGGCACACTTCATGTCATAATTTTTCTCTGTATAGCAAATCACCAATTATTCGATTTACACTATGTAAGTCGCCGGGTTTCATGTGCACGAAACAATTTATTTTGATATGTAACTTACTTTTTTCCTGAGCATATGCTTTTTGTCCAGTTTACAGTGAGAACTTTTCAGGATTGTAAAATTGATCTGCCCCATGCCATCTGATACAGTGATTTCCAACTTCTCATCATAAACTATACTCAAAAGTGTTGAGCTCGATGCTTTTGCAAGAAAGCAAGGTGATTCACAAGACATCTTCCATACCCAACTAGTTTTGATCCAGTTTACTTGGCTCAACTTTGTGTATCAGGAAGCAAAGCAAAAGCTATCTTTATTCCTTGGACTTGTCTCCAAAGTGTGTTCCTTATAATACCTAAGAGACCAAAATTCCATTGCGGAGTCCTTTGTTTCCCTCACTGTGACAGACATCACACACCCACATTGGGATTCTTCTTCGAGCGTTGCACGCACGCATCTCTTTCCCAAATTCTTTGGGCCCATTCATTGTTTGCACTGATTCTTTAAAGCATTCATGGTGGCTGTCAGATGTCAACTAGAAGAAAGGTGAGTTAGAAGACTCGACCATATTTCTACTTGGTTTTGTGTTCCTTCATGGCTTCCTAGTATCTTGTTCATCTTCCCGAGGATTCTTCCTCAGGTGTCTCATGCACTTCTGCATATGAATTGCCGCCAGCTTATCGGGATTCGAGTCGGTCGTCATCGATCTCCACTTTGAGATGGATGGATGCGTTTGCCCAACTCCCCTTCCGATAATAACCACAGGATGGAACCGATGGAGTGCGAGCTTTGTCCTGCCCGAGGTGGAATCCAGCTTCCAAAGCGATTCCATCGACGGGATTTGGTTCTCTTCCCTTCACTCAACCGGCATGATGCATGGTGAGGGCTTCCCCGCCGTCTTGGGATTCTTCTGGCACAGTGAAGCAGGTATCCTCCGCTGCACCCACCTTCCTCCCTCTCCCTCTCTCTCTCTCTCTCTCTCTCTCTCGATTCGACTGCTGGAAAGATGCATCGACCACAGCAAAAGGTGAAAGCGATGGCGGCCTGCAAATGGAAGACGATGTTTCGAAGACTTCAAGACTATCGGACAAGCACGTTAGCTTCTTCGGATGGAGTAGTCATGCTGGCTCATGAACAATGGCTTCTCCTCACGTTTCTTCTGCTGAGCGCAGCCCCTTTCGGTGTTCCACCGCATGTGTTGCATGATTTGGTAGATGGTTTCATGCACGTCATGGTCACTTGGCTACGTGCTTCAATGGCAGGTTTGCAGGTCGCATCTGTATCTCTATTATTGTTAGAGCCGATCAAAAGCTATCTTCCATAAAATATTTTATAAAATATTTTATCTTTTACGATTAAATATAAAAGTTTGGGATCACTTTTTTAACTAAATATAAAAATTACTAACTTAAGCATCGGTAGAACTGAGTTGAAAAATCTCTCTTGATCTTCGTACATGTGACTACTCGGGAGTTTGATGTTTCTATCTCGAAAGTATTTCGAATAATCCTATACACACAGGTCTGGATGACGTCGGACTAATCATGATGTCAACGATTTTTTTCCCTATCAGTTATGCTAATATTCTATTTAAACTCATTTAATAATATAACATATTTAATATTTAAGAAAAACTAGGTAGGCACTAGGTAAGCTATTTAAGATTTATATGCAAATTTATTTCCTTTTCACAACTATGAAACATAAAAGGAAGTTCCTATTTTTCCTTTTGTTTCATAAATTTTCAACCTGAAACTTTCATAATCCTTATCGAGATGAAGTGATTTTACTCAACAAAATTTGAAAGAACGCATTCTAATCCTAATCGAACATCTAGATCGAGTATCCAACATCAAAGCTCGATCTTATTTCAAAGAAAATTATATTTAAATCCTAAACTCGATGAGATTTCGAAAAGAATAGATCGGTGAACTAATTAAATTCACATTAACGGTAGGAAACAAAATACTAAAAAATATCATACTAATATGAATGAAATGATGATTAACTTAATCAATAAAAACTTCGACAGATTATATCAAGAGAAACACACGGTTATAGCCGTCTAGTGGAGTACTACTCCTCTCAAAACGATGAATCATTTAAAAAACGAGTTGACTTCCGATTTCCTGTGGTTGACCAACAAAAATCCTCCTCCACCCAACAACACTGTTGCCGTCTGGTTTGACTTTTGCAACCAAAAACGAGTTGTCGCATCTGTCATCTCTATTATTGTGATCATAGAAAACATGCTTCCATTAGATTTCTCTCCCAAAATTAATGCGAGGCTTTGCATTGCCATCGTGGATCAGACATCCTACGTGGCATCGAGTAACACGAGGGGGTGGGTTCGATCGCGTCGCCGTCCATTGCTCGATTGCAGTTTCCTTCTACGAGAGGAGTTGATTCGATTTGGGGGTCAAAATAAACGAACCAAATTACTCTAATTTTAATTACATTATGCTTTGATTTTAAATTGTGGAAACATAATTTTTCTTATAATTAAAAAAAATTAAAAATAAATATATATTGACAATAATTTTTGTGTGACAATAAGTTGGTGGTGGGATGGATTCATTGTATGGCAATATCTCATGAGATATTGTCGATTAAACGACACATGGAAAGCAAGTAATAAGGATCGAGACAACGGAACGCAAACGCCCCCAAGCCGCCATAAATGTCGCGCTTCCTTCCCCTCCTTCGATTCCCACCTGCTCTCGTGAGCTCGGAGGCGGAGCTCGACTGCAGCCGCCATGGCCTTGCGCAGAGCCCTTCCACACCGCTTCCTTAACACCGCCAAGGCCTCCTCCTACACCCAGTCCCTAGCCCCACCTCTCCGCTCGTCTTCCTCCGACGCCTCGCCGTCGCTCCTTCCCAACGCGATCTTCCTCTACCATCGCCCGGTCTTCCGTACCCCCGTCGGCGTCGAGCTGGTCGACCGCGTCCAGGGCATCGGCTCGGGCCGGATCCGCCTGGAGGGGCTGTCCCCGCCGCCTCCTACACCGCCGGATGTGGTCCCGGTGGCGGAGGCGAGGAAGGTTCTGCGGGCGGCGCAGATGGAGGCCGTCCGGACGAGGCTTAGGGGGCTCGGCCGGAGCTGCGTCTCCTACGCGGAGTTCTCCCGGGTCTGCGGCGAGGTCCCGGGCGTCGAGAGCGACGTGGGGCTTGCGAGCGCCTTGGACACGTCCGGCGCCGTCCTCGTCCTCGGGGACGTCGTCTTCCTCCGCCCCGAAACGGTGGGCTTTCTCCTTCCTTACGTCAGCTTTCGTCACAATAAATAAATAAGCAAATAATAAAAAGCAGAAAAGAGGACGCATTTCATCGAACAGAATACCAGCATTCGTATGTATGTATCCCTCTTGACTCGCAATGCGCTCGACGTGTTCGACACCGATCTCTTCCAGGTAGCGCAGGCGATCGAGAGCATGATTCCGGCGCCGCTGGCCCAGCGGAGCGAGGCGCGGGCGAAGGAGCTGAAAGAGATGGAAGCGAGGAAGGTGTCGATCGACGCCGAGGCGGCGGCGCTGGTGAAGCGGGAGATGCGGTGGGGTCTGGGCGTGCTGGCGCTGCAGACCGCCGGCTTCATGCGACTCACCTTCTGGGAGCTGTCGTGGGATGTGATGGAACCCATTTGCTTCTACGTCACCTCCGTCTACTTCATGCTCGGATACGCCTTCTTCCTGAGGACGTCGAGGGACCCCTCCTTCGAGGGCTTCTTCCACGCCCGCTTTGCCGCGAAGCAGAAGCGGCTCATGAAGACCTACAGCTTCGACATGGACAGGCTTAATGAACTCCGGCGAGGAGCGACGACGCCGGCCAAGGAGTCGTGTGACTGTCATCAGAGGATCAACTTCGTCGAGGCTGTGCATTAACTCTCAATCGATGCGTCCTGTTCTTTCTATTGCACCGTACAGCTCGAGCAGGCAGTGCATCATCAAGCAAAACATGCTCTCTCTCTCTCTCTCTCTCTCTCTCTCTCTCTCTCTCTCTCTCTCTCTCTCTTTCTCTCTGTGAAATCAATGGAAGCCGCAGCAGCAGCATCACGTACTCGAGTGTTGTTCCCTTTGACGCAATATAAGCTGCCTGCCGTTGACATATGCATGAGCTTCGGAATTGGGAGCACCGAACGTACGCATCAAACATTTCAATGGTTCTCGGATCTTATTCTCGTGGCGTCGTCGAGGATATATGTCTCGACCACCGTCCACGAAACAGAGGCCAAAGAAAGCACTACTACTTGCTGTTCGTTGGCCATCAAATTAGGCTGGCGAGCTTCTGCAAGAATAAATCCCTCGTTTCCACGAGATCGTTCGAGAAGTACCAAAAGACAAGCAAGAATCTTCTTAGAGAAAGATTCTGTGGAGAGAGAAACCAAGAGGAAGGAGAAAGAAGCAGAACAGTAATAAAGTCGATCTATCTCTTATCTTCTTCTCTATAGAAATTTTCACCGATGCAAAATTAAAATGTCTGGGTGGTGTAGTTGGTTATCACGCTAGTCTCACACACTAGAGGTCCCCGGTTCGAACCCGGGCTCAGACATAATATTTATTTTTGCATTTATATTATTATGCTTTGGTCAAATGACACACTTGAATATGTAGGTGTCCAAATGGTTCATCATTATCTAAATATTGGACATAAAAATAAAATGTCTGGGTGGTGTAGTTGGTTATCACGCTAGTCTCACACACTAGAGGTCCTCGGTTCGAACCCGGGCTCAGACATTAATATTTATTTTTGCATTTATATTATTATGCTTTGGTCAAATGACACACTTGAATACCAATATTTTCTTCAATAAAATGATTATTGAATCAAAAGAATAATTCTGCTATTACTGAATCACTTTGTAGTCATTGATGGAGGTATCCAAAGAGCCCGTCATTGTCTAAATATTGGACACAAAAAAATTGATTTATACACAGCATTCATGCATATAATTTCAGGATCTAATAACTCATGAGGTTCTCAAAATAAAGCTCTGCAGCACCCATACATCTGCACTGTGGGGCTACAAGCCACCGAAACTCCATGAACAAAACCACATCCATGTCTACTATGCAAAATGATCGATAGAATATAGGTTGCCATTGCCTACCTACATTCAACAATCACAACATGCAATATGGAGTGAAATGGGACAGCAATTGCCGAGGTCAGCAACTGAGGACCCACATACATCAACTCAAGGTGGAAGAGTTTAGAGGTACAACAACAGTTTAACAGATTACATTATTCTGTATAACGTAATGACTACCATATAACATAATGCAGTACATGCAGTGCAGCTTGCTTTGATGAACAACAAATCGCTCCAGGTCTTGTCTCGAGATATACTAATTGCATTCGTGTTTGATGTCGAAGATCTTGACCAGTGTTTCCTCCACAGCCTGCTTACACCAGATGAGAATGTTACTAAAGGCACTCAAAAGATGTGTTTACAAGGTTTTCTAACAATGGTTTACAGTTTGGGGCAATTAACCGACGATAGACTGGAAATATAAGGTCTCAGAAAATATTTCAACCTCCAAAATGCCGAGAATTGCAGAAGCAGCATCTTAAGTTGGGAAGAAAGAAGGGCCCTTAAAGAAGGAAATATCATCAGAAGTGCTGGTGATTTTCTTGAGATATAACTTCCTTCCAGTACCCAAGACCACAACAAAATCGAGCAAGATTCTGAATTTTCATGGAGCTTTAACTATGGGGGATCATTTTGTTTCTTGTCCTTTTGGTTCTGCACCATGCCTATGAGTTTTCTGCATGTAATCATTCTAGCATGAATAGCCTCTCAAGTTCGGAGTCATTTTTACCAAACTAAGGTAGGGAATATAAGAATGTGGATATTGATCATTTCACTCTATCAGGATTATAGTTCCTAAATGACTTCTGTGCAATTGTTGCTTATTAAGAAGTCCCAAGTCTCAAAGTCTTCCATTTTGATGAGTTGGGTAAACCTCCTCACATCACCCAGCATAATGCCAATACTGACGAAAAATAAATCACCAGCATAGAGGCAAAGAAACTGGCAATTAAACTTTAGAAAATTCAACTAAATTTGTGACTTTATGCAATTGATGGATTCACCTCTAGCATGGTTAGACTCCAAGGCGAGGAAATCTCTTCATGACTAGTATACTAAAACAACTGTTTAACACCTGAGATATAATTCATCTAAATTACCTTGTCAGGAGTAGAAGCACCTGCGGTCACTCCAATCGTTATTGGACCGGAAGGTAACCAATTTTCTTTCTCAACAAGTTCTCCATGCTGCTGACACAGACAGACAAAGTCATAACGAATTATAGTAAAGAAGTCCCACAGCTAAAAGCGATACAGTAGAATAAATCTAATATAAAAATGCAACTATAAAACTTACATTTAACTTATAACTTATCCTGTTTCCTGGTCCAATTCTCTGCTCACTGTCAATCCAATAAGATGGAATTCCCTTGAGCTCAGCAATCTCTTGTAGATGTGAAGTATTACTGGAGTTCCATCCACCAACTACTAGAATTAGATCAAGTTTCTCTTCCACCAGCTTGTACATAGCATCTTGTCTTTCCTGATAGCTCACAGGTTATGTTGCAAGAGGGAAATAACATCAGTAATAATTTCAAATATGTTGCCTCTATTATGAGTTTAAAATTATTAGTACTTACAATTATCGACTTTATATCGCATAAAGAGTTATTTATCATATCTAGCAACTTGCTTCCAAACAAATACAGAAGAGAACTAAGGTAAAATCCAACAAGACAAAAAATAATCTACATACACACACAAAAAAAAATATATATATATATTGTGTGTGTGTGAGGAACAACAAGAAACTCACAAAGCAACTCAAAGTGATTTGAGATATGACACTCTCCATGATTTCTTGTTCAAATCATACAAGTAAGCAGTCAAAACTAAGTGGATTTTTGTTAAATAGCTGGTGTAGGAGTTCTCCAGAAAATAGCCCAGCATATTTATTCGTGGTATTATATCTATATAGCATCCAAAATTTTATCCTGGCTATAACATGCATATCTCATCCTTATGTCACCAAAAAATTGTCTTTACTTGCAAAAAAAATAGGCCAAGAACCCCAGCTTCCTTCACAAAACATAGTAAAAAATTGTCCATAAATCAATGAAAATGTTAGGTAATATTATAAAGCAGAGAACAAAATTCCTTATCACTGGTATAGTAGAGAACAAGTGAAAAGGAATGACTTTAACTATATGACAAGGGAAAATTGGCTTAGCAGATTCAGTAAAGTTCCCCCTTTAAAAAAAAGGGAATTCAGTAAAGTTACCTGAGTGGCATCACAAATGGTGTTGAAGCTAACAAAGTGCTCATTGATGTTCTCCACTCCATATTTTCTCATCATGGTCTTCTCAACCAGTTTACCTGAAAACACAAAGTGTTACATTTGAGTGGAAACATGAAAAGGTATATAAAATAATAAGCATCAGATGAATATAGCTCACCAATTTCCTCTGTTTCACCTTTGAGCATGGTAGTTTGATTTGCAATACCTACTCTGACTAAGTCAACATCAGGATCAAATCCCGCAGAAACCGCATATTTGAATTTCTAAAATTTCAAATGTACATTTGTAAATTTGACCTTTCTTTTGCACCAATAAACTAAAAGAAAGAGCAAAATATACCTGAAGAAATGCTTCTTTTGTTGAGCTAGATCCATCCAACTCCCCACCAAAAATGTAATCACATACGTACAGTGCCTGTTTTGGCAGTTTGTTACATTGAATGTCTCATTTGTAAATACAATTAATATCAAGAAATTCAGTTAATGGAGCTAGTACCTCAGTCATGTTCTTCACAACAATATATTTTCCTGCAAATGAGGCGGTTGCAATGGTCTCTTCATGTGAATATTTGCCATGTATAATTGAAGTATAATCACCCTTCTTGTGCTTCTCAACAGTGTTCCAGACCTTTATGCAAAGTAAGACATAGTAATAATGCACAACAAATTGAGAAGGGGGAATGAATCTTCGATCCTCTTTTTCTCTGCCAGAAGGAAATTACCTTCGACACCCATGGACAAGTAGCATCAACTAACTGGACCTTCTTTTGACTCAAGGTAAACATCTCATCAACAGTAGCTCCAAATGCTGGCAAAATCACGATGTCACCCTTATCAACAACATCAAATTGTTTCTTGCCATCATCAACGGGAATGTCTCTGACTTCCATCTCTTTCAACCTCTGCAGAGATAGAACAGAGAATATTTTATATCAAGATACAGAAATTTCCACTAAGCACCACTAAGACAGAAATTTCAACCTCGAAGCTTTCTATTTAAGGTTAGGTTTATAGAAAATCGTTCCATTGCTTACTTTGGGGTGTCGAAAACATCATAATGTATTCAGGATTGAGCTGAAGGCACATTAGGTTATTTAATATTCGAGCTTAGAATGACTATTCTCATATTTAATCTTTCTTTAATGTTTCCACCGGCTTACTTTTTCCATATACTTGAGCAAAGGAATATTGGGGTAAATTGGACTTCCTATTCCTTCCAAATCGAAGGTCCTGTTAAAAAGACTAAAAGATTGATATAAAGCATAAGGAATTCTTCAAGACATAGGATATCAACAGAAAATGAATGGAGAATTCCAATACTCAAGCTCGAATCTTGGAACAAGATTCTCACTTTTATCATCCCAAACCTTGTTGACCATCGGATTGTGGATGATTTCATTGGTGATCCAAATCCTCTCTTCAGGGAACTGCTTCCTCGCCTCGTAACCAATCTGAACCGCCCGCTCCACTCCCCAGCAGAATCCAAACGCCTCCGCCAGCTTCACCGTCACGTCGCCCCATGTGTACTCGTTGTTGTTCTCCTTCAGCGTCTTAATCACATCACCTGCAATACCGAAACCCTAATGCCGATCAGAAAGTTTTAACACAAGACAGCCCCAATTTCTTCACCCATTCACGACGCCAATTCTCGTTCCAGCAAAATCTCATCTTACTAGTGTATTGCTGGTTCATGAGTTCGAGGGTCTCCTTCTTGTGGCCGAACCCGCGTCGGTTGTAGTTCTCGCTGCGGGTGAGGTTGTGACGGAAGGCCTTCTTGTCGAAGTCCAAGTTCGCCTCGAGGGCGTCGTCTGCGCCCCCGCCGCATCGGATGGCGAGCGACGGCCTTGCGCCGACCGTCGATCGGACTCCGGAGGAAACAACGAGGCCGGGGAAGAACCGGCTGAGATGCATCGGCATCGCCATCACAGTAGGTGAGCAAGCTGGCGAGGGCGGCGACAGGAGTTACGCGCGCAGTGGAATGTGACGCCCGTCGGCAATTTACCCGCTCGCCTGCCACATCCCAATTCCTAAAGCATTCCTCAATCGTTTTAATAGATCATTTTTTAACGGGCTATCGGGCGAGCGTGTTAACGGGTTAACGGGCTAACTGAATGCTAGTGAACGGCTCCGATCACATTGAAGAATCATCTGGATTACGTGTCCTGATCCCAATAGCTTGAGCGCTTCAATGTCCCAGCATAGGATTCGGATTGGTCGCGTCGATGTCACCGACAAAGAGCCAAATGGGGCCCCTTTAGCGCAAGCCGAATGCGACCCATTTGCCGCGCAATTGATGCATCGGGTACAAATGTAGGGTGCTCATACCAACAATTATTTTCGAGTCGAATAAATAGGACAAAATTTATTTTCTGTTTTTTTGATATAAATACTCGTGTTGTGATTTAGTAATAATGATAGCATATTTGAATAATACGGTGGTCTGATTTACTTATAAGATTAAAAATCCAAAATTTTATTCGATATATTTTAAATTATTTGAACGTGTCCAATAGTGATATGTCTTGAGTTCGATGTTTTTTGAACGTGTCCAACGTTGATATGCCTCGAGTTTGAATCTTCTTTTCCATGTCATGTCTCGAGTTAAACGTGTTTTGAACGTGTCCAGCGTTGATAGATATTTCATGACTGTCCAACGTTGGCATGTCGTGAGTTCCGTGTAGTTTTGAAGGTGTCCGACGTTGATAGATATATCATGACCGTCCATCTAACAAGTAGAATGTGGGACCCATCATCGCTGCGGGTGAAGGCCTGCGGCGGCCTTCTCGGCTCCCACCGCCGTAACGACTCTCTTCCGATCGGAAAGATAACAATAACCGAACGAACAACAACAAGAAGAGGGGAAGCGAGGAAGAAGAATGGAGGTCCCGTCGGCACGGTGTCCATCTCGCGCAGCTCGACCCCCCTCGAGTTAGGAACGGCTCCCTGTCCCCGGCTGGCAATCGACACAAGTTGCGCACGGAGGAAGGGCGCGGACCCTTCCTAGCCGCCTGCCGACTAGACTCGGCCTCCCCCCGACGGGGGCCAGCCTCAGGTCTCTTTGAGGGCGTTGCCTTCGCCTTCTTCCGAGGGCGTTCGGCCTCGACCTCCAACGGGGCGTCCGTCGAGCCGAGCTGCGGGTCGGCCGATAGCGCTAGGGGAGGGGATTGCGACGTCGCGTCCCCCAAAAGCGATCGGAGGTTCACCATTTCTGCAAGAAACAAAAAAATATCAGTACCAGGAATGAGCCGCGCAAATACCCCAAACCGGTCATTGCCGACGTACCCAGAGGTATCGGGCTGAAGCCCGCCTCGACCAGCCACTGCTCGGTCATGTTCCGAAGGGCCTGGGAGCTAGGGAGAATCTCTTTGAGCCTCCCTAGATCTTGGCGCTCCGCTTCATTCAAGCTCGGGGAGGTGTTGTCGATCGCCCTCGCGGACCACCGAACCCTGAAACCCCAGTCCTTCGCGCGGCTAATGTAAAAAAACCTCCCCTTCAACCCTTTGTTATTGGAAGGGGCCCCCCCGACTCGAAAGCCCGTCCGGGTAGATAAGAAGTAACCCCTCGGGCCTTTAGAAAGGCGATAACAGGAAAGAAGTAGGTTAAGGGTGGGGGTGATGTTGGCGTAGTGGCACTCCCCCAAGAATACCACTAGGTAGCGTCAGGAGTTCGGCGCCACCTGTGACGGTGAAATCCGTCAGAAGGAAATGCAGGACACGATAAGAGGGTGAAGGGGAAAGCGCAAACCCGCCTCAAGGGCGTCTAAAGTCAGCGCGAAACCCTGCGGGACCGGATCATACGCCCGCTGTCCCGGTTCAGGGGCGCTAAGGATGTGGTCCTCCGGGATACTATAGCGCTCCCGGAGTCCCTCTAGCAATGACCCACTCACAGTGGAGTCATTGTCGTGCGGCCACATCAAGGCCTCTAGGGCCCGCGCCACTTCCCCATCAGAGCTTCCCACAGGAGACGCCGGAGGACACTCGCCCCCAGCCGCACGAGAAGGGGAAGGAGGAGAGGAAGAAGTGGAGGGCGACATCTCAACTAACCTTGACGGGAGGGCGCTACGGGAAAGGGGAGGATGACGCAGGAGACGCAAAAGAAGATTGGAAAGGGGACGGCAAGACCTGAAGGAAGAGATTCGACGGCGAAAGATAAAAACGAAGCCAGGCGCCCACTATTTAAAGAAGATATCCCGCCAGAACCAACGCCCCTTCGCCTCCCGAGAATGGGCGGCAACCCGCCCGCGCACGTGCGTAACCGTCACGTAGCGTCAGAAATACCAAAAGACGCCCCGCATTAATGAAAGCCTGACGTGGCAACCCCACTGAAGCGGCAACACCCCGACGCCTCGATCTCAACACCCGAAAGCGTGCGACGCAAGCAACCAGCTCCCCCTCAAAAAGGAAAACCAAATACAGTGAGCTATCGACCCCCTCTCTGCTGACAAGTGGGCGAAGAAGGAAAGAAGCATAAGTAGCTTCTCGGGCCTGCCTGCCTGCGTCGCGCTCCTTGGCACTATGCTGCCCGAGACACACCTGCGCGGCCTGCCCGCCTAAGCAGCTCCTCGGCCACAACTTGCCCGATACTTCCTTTGTGCGGCCTGCCCACCTGAGTAGCTCCTCGGCCGCGTGTTGCCCGAGACTACACCTGCGCGGCCAGCCCGCTTGCGTCGTGCTCCTCAGCTCCACGCTCCCCGAGACCACACCTGCGCGGCCAGCCCGCCCGTGTCGTTCTCCTCGGCACCATGCTGCCCGAGACACACCTGCGCGGCCAGCCCGCCCGCGTCGTGCTCCTCAGCTCCATGCTGCCCGAGACACACCTGCGCGGCCAACCTGCTCGCGTCGTGCTCTTCGGCACCATGCTGCCCGAGACACACATGCGCGGCCTACCCGCCTGCGTCGTGATCCTCGGCTCCATGCTGCCCGAGACTTCTTTTGCGCGGCCTACCCGCCTGAGTAGCTCCTCGGCCGCGTGTTGCCCGAGACACACCTACGCGGCCTGCCCGCCTGCGTCGTACTCCTCGGCTCCATGCTGCCCGAGACACACCTGCGCGGCCTGCCCGCCTGCGTCGTGCTCCTCGGCTCCATGCTGCCAGAGACACACCTGCACGGCCTGCCCGCCTGCGTCGCGCTCCTCAGCCCCATGTTGCTCGAGGCCACACCTGCGCGGCCTGCCCGCCTAAGTAGCTCCTCGGCCACAGCTTGCCCGAGATTTCCTTTGCGGGCCTGCCCGCCTGAGTAGCTCCTCGGCCGCGTGTTGCCCGAGACCACACCTGCGCGGCTAGCCCGCTTGCGTCGTGCTTCTCGGCTCCACGCTCCCCGAGACCACACCTGCGCGGCCAGCCCGCCTGCGTCTTGTTCCTCGGCTCCACGCTCCTCGAGACCACACATGCACGGCCAGCCAGCCTGCGTCGTGCTCCTCGGCTCCATGTTGCCCGAGACCACACCTGCGCGGCCAGCCCGCCTACGTCGTGCTCCTCGGCTCTATGTTGCCCGAGACCACACCTGCACGGCCAGCCCGCCTGCGTCGTGCTCCTCGGCTCCACGCTCCTCACATCAATCGAGGCATAGCTTCCTTCGGGGAGAATATGATAGGGACAAAAATGGCGACATGGTGCGCCATGACGTCAACCACGGCACACTGCCCAAGGGAGTGAACATTAATGCCGATTTGATGTGCGCCAACGTCAACCGTTCCCGGACGACCTCATCGCCTGACCCCGCACTACCGGCCGAGGCGGAGGAAGATGTCAACCGAAGCTTCGCCCATACCCTGCGGCAGTTCGGTCCTCCACGCAACACCAATGGCGATGTCAGACGCCATCAGAGGTACGATCCTGCCCCGGCAGGCCGGTACATCAGGTGACGTCAAAACTTACCTATAAATACCCCTAGGCTCTAAAAGAAGGGGGACAAGGAAAAAGAGGGGGAAAAAATGAACAGACAGACACACAAAAGAAAACGACCCTTCTCCATCTGAAATCCTCTCCACATCCACTGACTTGATCGTCGGAGGGGTCGGGCCGAGCCACCGACCCGACCTATGTGCAGGTACAAGTACGGTATCGCTTCTCCCGGTGCCACGATAAAGCTTCCCGCCCGACGAAGCGTCCCGACCGGGCCATCATAATAGACCACCGAGGGCAACCTCGCAAGATTCACCGTGCAAGATCCTCGTCATTCGGAGCCCCAACCAAGCCGCGACGACCCCAAGGCCACGGCATAAAGTTGAGGTCCCGTCGTCACGGTGCTCATCTCTTGCAGCTCGACCCCCCTCGAGTTCTTGGGGGAGGGGTTCTCTTGGAGAGATCCGCCGGCGTCTCCCGCCGATCCGTCCCCTTCCCGAGGAAACCCTGGAGGTACCCTCGCGATGGAACCCCTCGGTCCCTCCGTTTCCACCCTCGGGCTTCCGGTATCTGGCATTCTCTTCTGCTAAGTTTCCCTTCTTGATTCTATTTGGATGGGTTTCTGATACTTGGTACGCAAGAGCTGCTGCTTTTGCGTGGGTTTCATGCCGACTCCTTCGTCAATGGGTCTTGATTGAGTCTTGGATCTCTTCTGGAAGCTTGAGAAGGTACACGAGCGGGAATTGGCGTGGAACATTTTGTTAGCTAGCTACAATGTTCTGTGTTTTCGCGTCTCGACTTCTTGAAACCCTTGGTTGGGTCTTGTTACCTAAGCATCTAAAGGTTTAAGTAGTTGCTAGCTAGTGGAACCATCAACATGTTAAGAGGTTTTTCCAATTTGATTGAGATTTCAATTTTCTTGATGAGTTCTTGAGAAGTGATCTTCAACAAGAAGACTAGAATTGCAAACTATGAAGTAAAAGGCAAAAAAGTGTTGATTGAGTAGCTACTTTCTGGAAGCACTTTGTTTTGATCTACGCAAGCTGCAACTTCATCTATTGCCAAGACAGAGGAAGCTAGTGAACAGGAACGATTCTTCAAGGATAAAGATCTCATGTTTGCCATGACTCAACTGGTAGAGTTGGTTCACTTCTTGTGAGGTAACGTCCTACTGCCTCTTTCACCATTGATACAAAATAGACATAATATCTCTCATATACAATTTGGAAAGAAAATAAATATTTCAAAATTTTGTCAGAGAGCTTCTGAAACTTGGATTTCGGGTGCGAGCGGGAGTTAGGAGTGCTCAAACAGCAGAACCACTGGGGCAGGTAGGAGATGGGTGCTTCTGACTGTGCTAAATGATTTATACTCTTTATGGTAAGACAAGCTTGAGAACCCTAACTTCTCTACTGCATCTGCATTCTGAAGAGTGTATGCCAAATGAAGCTTAATATTGGAACCGGAACCTCAGGAACTGAACGTAAGATACAAATACTCTAGATTTTTAAGTAAGCTTGAGATTCTTTCATCTTTTTATTTTCAGCTGCTATGTAATGCCGGTAATAGATGTCCTTTGACTTGTGGACCAGCTACAGAGAAGCTTGAAATTGTTGAATGTGATCTTGAAAAACAAGGTGACATAGGACCAGTAATAGGTAATGCCTTCGTGGTTTTATGCTGCATAGAAGCCAGCGAAAAGGAGATTTTTGATACAACAGGACCATATCAAATCGACTTTAAAGCTACTGAGAACCTTATGAAAGCAGGTAAACCAGTAGACCCTTTCCGTTTGACTATACTTATTATGTTGCAGCTATTGCAGATAGTTTGTCATGAATTGTTGACCAGGCATGTTTTGCTTCTTAGTATCTACATCATATCCCATCTCGTTGGCCCATATTGTTCTTCCAATATTCAGACTGACATGCATGTTTTGCAAAATCTGTTGCAATCTTGAGCACCTAGGTTGAAATGCATCTTGATACCATGAATTAAATCTGTTGAGTTTTCTCTATCTAATGAAATTGCTACATATCTGTGGCTCTTAGTGCAATCATATATTGTGCAGCAACTGTTGCAAAAGTTGACCACTTCATTCTGCTTACATCTTTGGGGACAAAAAAGATTGGGTTTCCAGTTGCAATTCTGAAGTCAGTGTCTTCATTTTTCTCTTCTCATGTTGATGGTCGGCGTAACAAATAATTATTTTGATCAATCCTCTAGTCATTAGTGACAACAATTCCATGCACTACCTGAAAAGCATTTATTAAACAATTTCATTGCACAAAAAAGCTCAGGTTAAATTTACTAATAGAAGACTTCTCTAGCCCTGTAAATCAGCTCAATTCTCCTCTTATATCCAATATCATTCACGAATATTTATTTCCTACTTGGACCCTTCACCAAAGTAGGTCGGGTTCCTAACTGTACCTAATATTAGATCCAGCCAGATATTATCAGGACCTAATCTGACAAAAATTTGATTATTATCTTGATATGCCTAAAGCAGTAGCTAAAAATTGCTTGAACTCATCTGATCCTACAAGTCAACTCAATTCACCTGGCACATCGGATGCAAAACTATGTTGGGATGACATAGAAGCTAAAGTAGGGTGCATTAGGTCTTTCTGTCTTATTGTCCATGCCTTAAGAGGATAGTAGTAGAGATATCCATGACATTGTATTTTAAGCCCTGCAAGAATTCTGGATAAGTGGTCAGCACAGTGATATGTTGTGGACTTGTGTGAGTCAGATCTATGGAAACCTTGAAATAAAACTTGTCGGAGAGGCAAGAAATAGGATTAAGTTGTGATCAACATATTTTCCTCAACAGTAATGTGAAATCAGAATAACCATTTTGGATTTTCTAATTTCTGGTTCTGCTTATTTATTAGTGTATCAATGGCTTGTTGCTCAACCAATGGAAATTCCATAGTTACATGTTGCACTGTTCTCACAGGAACATATATATGTATGTATATATATATATATGTATGTATATATATGTATATGTATGTATATATATGTATATATATGTATGTGTATACGTGTATGTATGTATGTATGTATGTATGTATGTATGTATAGCTGTGATTTCTGTGCATAAAAACTATGGCCATAATCCTGCCTGCTGTCCGATATGAAGATCTCTTCATATTGGTTTCCACAATCATGTTTAGAAAATCTGCTATTGTTCTTATTCATGAATAACATTTAGTAGTGTAACTTAGCACACACTCTGTTTAGATAAAAACAATGTCATTGTTCTGTTGCCTACTTATTCTCTTATCTGAGTTTGTAAAACACCCTTTTTGGCATTCTGATTTAAAATTTCATATTTCACTCTCTCCAAGCGCACCTGTCACTGTGTCTTTGGATTTCTCCTGTCACAACCACACTCCGATCAATCGGGGACTAATAGAATGTTAAGCAACCACAATAGCAGACCCTCCAACATTGTGATTTTGTTTTTCCTCAAGTTTAACCATGTTCTTGTATGTGCAGGTATGAAGATTTAAAGCCTCCGACTTCACCAACGCCATCCTTGTCAAAGTGTTATTGCAAATACTAAAAAGAAAGTATATTTCTGAATTAGGCAAAAGATCATAATCCATTTGTACAATTCTATCTGCAATTCTAGCTGGGTATTCACATGATCCCGATAATCTCTGGATGACTCGAATTCACCACCAAGTCTGGCTAGTTTTCGGAAGACCACATTTTCTGGAGATGGGTGAGAATTAATTTCGTTGCAGAAGGTTAGCATTGTGTATGTTGTTATTTATTTCTTTACGTTTGTGCATGTATATCATCCATTGTGAGTACAATTTCGGCCAAACACAAACTAAAATGATTCTTATTTGTTTTCTCAGGTTAATACTGTGAGAAGGCAGGACTTTTATCACCTCGCATATTCTCCGAGGACATTGCATCTTACAAATAGATGAAGATCAAAGTATTATTCAGAACAAGATGGAGTATATATGCATTTACTCCATTATTTACGATAATCCTTACGTGAAACGTTAAAAAGATCATACAATTTCATTACATGGATCCAAAGAATCCATGTCCGTAGCCGAAGAATCCGGAGGGAAGAGAAGGGTGCACATCGACTTCGTGCTTGATGGCGAAGGCCCCCGGCACGCCGACGTCGTTCCCGATGACGGGGAGCTGCTGCTTGTGGGCCAGGGTCTCTTGCAGCACCTGGTCGGCCCTCCTCGCCACGCTGCTCCTGAGCTCCGCCAGCCTCCTCTCGAACTCCTGCAGCTCCTCCATGCCGAGGCTCTCCACGTCGGCGTCCCACAAGAAGGGCCTTCCCGCCCGCTCTTTCTTCACCGCCTTCTCCAGCGCGTCCCGCTTCTTCTTCTCCGCCTCGACCAGGTCGTGCAGCTCCATGCACTGGCGGTTGAGCTCGCGGACGTTCGCCTCGCGGCGGGACTCGACCGCGGTCGAGACGGCGGTGGCCGTCGTGCGCGGGCGCGGGGTGCCGACGAGGAAGCGGTCGACCACGGCGTCGACGGAAGGGTGGCCGAAGGAGAAGACCTTGCCGGCGGGGGAGAACACGACGACTCCGAGCTCCGCCCCGCAGAGGATCGAGAGCTCGCTCGCCTTCTTGAACAGCCCGCTGCGTCGCTTAGAGAAGCACACCTGACGAGCCTCCTCGTTCTGTATCCTCTTGATTTCTATCTTCTGGCGGCCCATGCTCGGCTTCCTCCTCACCATTAGAGACCTTCACGGAAGCAACAGCGAGCTGTGAAGCAGTGAGGCCAACACCACAAGCTTCGTCCACGGTCAGTCACAGAGGGATTGCGACTGCACACACACATATATATATATGGCTCACGGAGAGGGCTTAGACGTCAAAGCTGGAGGATTCGAGGAAGGTAATCAACAGAGCTAGCTGGGCATATTTAAGCAGGAAGATAAAAGCTAGGATAATATTCTGCGGCCATAAATCCAACGTAAATTAGATTAAACACTTTCTATTCTAGTTGTGGTGCCTCGCTGGGTTGCCCGGGTTGACCTCCTGCAACTTAAAATCTTCCTCATTAACTCCACCCTATTGTCCTTTCTTTTTCCTCTGCTTTATGATTCTTCTTCTTTAATCTCCTTGGCGTTGACACCTTCCACTCTTTTCCACGAACACTGTATCCTAAACCGATCCAATCCTTCCCTAAATCTATAGGAAGCCTCTCGTATTCATCAACAAATCTAAAATTTGCATACCATTGTCGTTCCAATCTGTGACCTTCCGGGAAAGCTCTAATTAAGCAAATAATAATTTACCAAATGGCCAAATCCAAAGCCCTCGACCTTACCTTCTTCCCTGTACGTCTCCCCCTTATCCCTTCCTCCCATTCTTGATTTCCCCCTTCCTTGTTGGATTCTTCTTCGACCCTTGGTTGATTTCCTCGGTCGCCTCTGCAATTAATGCACATCGTTAAATGAACTCCATTTGGCTTTAATGTGTAATTATTTCCGTGATCGAGTGTGATTAAGTGTTTTCTTTGCGATTATGCTACGATGCTTTGAATGCTAATTTGTAGAATGCAATACGTAGCTGATTAATTGTTTGTGTTGCATACAGATCAACTGCACTCTGGTGCTTCCCTGCTTTTGCTCCGTTCCATCAAAAGGAGTGTTCGGTAAAGCAAAAGCGCAGATCTACAGAAGAGCACATTTGTTGTTGAACGAACACGGTTTGTCTCCGCCGTGCCACTGAGAGCACAGAACGATCGATGTTGATTGCTTTGTGCACGAGGGAAGAGAAACCCATGGCTTTTGGTGTTCGATGGAAGGCTACGGGCTCAGTTCACGCCCGACACGCCTCGACTCCACCACATTGCGCTCGTGCGAGTCGCACACCTGCGTGCTAAACCGGCACCCGAACCTCCTCTCCTTCCTCCGCCGCAGCTCGCCTTCCTCCTCCCCTGCCGCCCCGCCACCCTCGCCGCCTTCGTCCAGCTTCGCCAAGGCCTTCTTCATGCTGGAACACTCCCGCTCCAGCTCCTGCACCCTACTCCGCATGCTGTCCATGTCCAGCCGCAGCACCTGGTTCTCCCGCATGGTCGCCCGCCACGCGCCGCCCCCGTCGCCGCCCGCGGCGGGGGCTGCCGCCTCCCCGTCCGCCGCCAGCAGCGTCCCTGTTATCACCCGCCGCAGCTGCAGCTGCTCGAAGAAGAGCACCTGCACCACCGCCCGCAGCGGCAGCCGTTCGTTCTGCGCCGCGTGCGTGCACGCCTCAAGCGTCAGCTTCCGGCAGTCCATCACCCCGCACACCGTCTCCTTCTCCTCCTCCGTCATTCGCGGGTGCGCCTGCTCGCTCCACAAGATCTCATCAGCTCAAGGTTATGAAC
>LVTN01000251.1:43175-56125 GCA_001649415.1 Musa itinerans
ACTAAAAAGAAAGTATATTTCTGAATTAGGCAAAAAATCATAATCCATTTGTACAATTCTATCTGCAATTCTAGCTGGGTATTCACATGATCCCCGATAATCTCTGGATGACTCGAATTCACCACCAAGTCTGGCCAGTTTTCGGAAGACCAAATTTTCTGGAGAAGGGTGAGAATTAATTTCGTTGCAGAAGGTTAGCATTGTGTATGTTGTTATTTATTTCTTTACGTTTGTGCATGTATATCATCCATTGTGAGTACAATTTCGGCCAAACACAAACTAAAATGATTCTTATTTGTTTTCTCAGGTTAATACTGTGAGAAGGCAGGACTTTTATCACCTCGCATATTCTCCGAGGACATTGCATCTTACAAATAGATGAAGATCAAAGTATTATTCAGAACAAGATGGAGTATATATGCATTTACTCCATTATTTACGATAATCCTTACGTGAAACATTAAAAAGATCATACAATTTCATTACATGGATCCAAAGAATCCATGTCCGTAGCCGAAGAATCCGGAGGGAAGAGAAGGGTGCACATCGACTTCGTGCTTGATGGCGAAGGCCCCCGGCACGCCGACGTCGTTCCCGATGACGGGGAGCTGCTGCTTGTGGGCCAGGGTCTCTTGCAGCACCTGGTCGGCCCTCCTCGCCACGCTGCTCCTGAGCTCCGCCAGCCTCCTCTCGAACTCCTGCAGCTCCTCCATGCCGAGGCTCTCCACGTCGGCGTCCCACAAGAAGGGCCTTCCCGCCCGCTCTTTCTTCACCGCCTTCTCCAGCGCGTCCCGCTTCTTCTTCTCCGCCTCGACCAGGTCGTGCAGCTCCATGCACTGGCGGTTGAGCTCGCGGACGTTCGCCTCGCGGCGGGACTCGACCGCGGTCGAGACGGCGGTGGCCGTCGTGCGCGGGCGCGGGGTGCCGACGAGGAAGCGGTCGACCACGGCGTCGACGGAAGGGTGGCCGAAGGAGAAGACCTTGCCGGCGGGGGAGAACACGACGACTCCGAGCTCCGCCCCGCAGAGGATCGAGAGCTCGCTCGCCTTCTTGAACAGCCCGCTGCGTCGCTTAGAGAAGCACACCTGACGAGCCTCCTCGTTCTGTATCCTCTTGATTTCTATCTTCTGGCGGCCCATGCTCGGCTTCCTCCTCACCATTAGAGACCTTCACGGAAGCAACAGCGAGCTGTGAAGCAGTGAGGCCAACACCACAAGCTTCGTCCACGGTCAGTCACAGAGGGATTGCGACTGCACACACACATATATATATATGGCTCACGGAGAGGGCTTAGACGTCAAAGCTGGAGGATTCGAGGAAGGTAATCAACAGAGCTAGCTGGGCATATTTAAGCAGGAAGATAAAAGCTAGGATAATATTCTGCGGCCATAAATCCAACGTAAATTAGATTAAACACTTTCTATTCTAGTTGTGGTGCCTCGCTGGGTTGCCCGGGTTGACCTCCTGCAACTTAAAATCTTCCTCATTAACTCCACCCTATTGTCCTTTCTTTTTCCTCTGCTTTATGATTCTTCTTCTTTAATCTCCTTGGCGTTGACACCTTCCACTCTTTTCCACGAACACTGTATCCTAAACCGATCCAATCCTTCCCTAAATCTATAGGAAGCCTCTCGTATTCATCAACAAATCTAAAATTTGCATACCATTGTCGTTCCAATCTGTGACCTTCCGGGAAAGCTCTAATTAAGCAAATAATAATTTACCAAATGGCCAAATCCAAAGCCCTCGACCTTACCTTCTTCCCTGTACGTCTCCCCCTTATCCCTTCCTCCCATTCTTGATTTCCCCCTTCCTTGTTGGATTCTTCTTCGACCCTTGGTTGATTTCCTCGGTCGCCTCTGCAATTAATGCACATCGTTAAATGAACTCCATTTGGCTTTAATGTGTAATTATTTCCGTGATCGAGTGTGATTAAGTGTTTTCTTTGCGATTATGCTACGATGCTTTGAATGCTAATTTGTAGAATGCAATACGTAGCTGATTAATTGTTTGTGTTGCATACAGATCAACTGCACTCTGGTGCTTCCCTGCTTTTGCTCCGTTCCATCAAAAGGAGTGTTCGGTAAAGCAAAAGCGCAGATCTACAGAAGAGCACATTTGTTGAACGAACACGGTTTGTCTCCGCCGTGCCACTGAGAGCACAGAACGATCGATGTTGATTGCTTTGTGCACGAGGGAAGAGAAACCCATGGCTTTTGGTGTTCGATGGAAGGCTACGGGCTCAGTTCACGCCCGACACGCCTCGACTCCACCACATTGCGCTCGTGCGAGTCGCACACCTGCGTGCTAAACCGGCACCCGAACCTCCTCTCCTTCCTCCGCCGCAGCTCGCCTTCCTCCTCCCCTGCCGCCCCGCCACCCTCGCCGCCTTCGTCCAGCTTCGCCAAGGCCTTCTTCATGCTGGAACACTCCCGCTCCAGCTCCTGCACCCTACTCCGCATGCTGTCCATGTCCAGCCGCAGCACCTGGTTCTCCCGCATGGTCGCCCGCCACGCGCCGCCCCCGTCGCCGCCCGCGGCGGGGGCTGCCGCCTCCCCGTCCGCCGCCAGCAGCGTCCCTGTTATCACCCGCCGCAGCTGCAGCTGCTCGAAGAAGAGCACCTGCACCACCGCCCGCAGCGGCAGCCGTTCGTTCTGCGCCGCGTGCGTGCACGCCTCAAGCGTCAGCTTCCGGCAGTCCATCACCCCGCACACCGTCTCCTTCTCCTCCTCCGTCATTCGCGGGTGCGCCTGCTCGCTCCACAAGATCTCATCAGCTCAAGGTTATGAACTCCAGTTCGATCTATTAGCAACGACGACGGGGGCACCTCTACTGTACCTTGAGATAGATGTCGACGGCTCGATAGAGGCCGTCGTGGTAGACGCGGGCGTCGTCCGGGAGTGCCACCGCCAAGCCATAGAACTTGTCTACCTTAAGATTCGCGTCGGACGAGATCTCCGCCAGGTACCCGTCCACCAGCTTCCCCACCAGCTTCAGCGAACCTGCGCGTGACGGCGTCCTCGCGGCCCCTCCCACCACCTCCCCCTCCGCTGCCAGTGCCGCTCGCTCCGCTTCCAGGCTGTCGAGGTAGTGGGCGACGATCCGCTCGACGCACTCAACGTCGTAGAGCGTCTCGGAGAGGTACGAGTAGCTCGGGATCAGGAGATCGTCCAGCGTCGCCCGCTCCACCTGGAACGCGATCTTGCGCTCGAGGGCGGCCCGCGCGGCCTCCGAGGCGTGGAGGATGTGGGCAGTCCGCAAGAGGCCGAAAAGAAACTTGGTGGTGGCGGTAGCTGAGGCCGCGGAAGCCACCGAGCTCTTCTCCAGAGGGAGATTCGTGATCACCGTCTCCAGGAGCTCCCGCTGCTCCGGCTCCGACGCTATGGGCGCCGAGGAATGCTTCCGCCGGGACCGGGAGAGGCCCGGGATGGACTGCCGGGCGTAGGACATGAGGGATCCCTCGATGGCGTCGGAGCTCAGTTCCCGGGCTTTGAGGGCGGCGATCACGCGCTTGTACATCGGGAGGCTCAGGATCGCGAGGTCCTCGAGCGAAGAACCGGCGGCAGTGGCAGCGGCAGCGGCAGCAAACGAGGAGGAGCGGACGCCGGTCCTCCGGCGGAGCAGCCCTGTCTCGATCCCGTTCCAGAGGATCTGCTCGCTGCTGCCGCCGCCGCGGCCTTCGTTGACCGGCCATCCGAAGAGGGAGTCCGGGTCGGAGGCGGACGCGCCGGCAGCGATGGCGTCGACGCACCGCTGGGCGATACCGAGGTCGTCAGCGAGCGGCAGCAGGTCCTCGCAGGACTTGAGGGTCTTGATGGACTGGTTGATGCTGGGGAGGACGGATCGGGCGAGGAACCGCTCGGCGCGGGCGACGAGGTTGTCCTCGCCGAATTCCTCGGTCATTTCGAGGTATTCCGCCACGCAGCGCAGGGGAGCCACGTTCCAAGCGTTGAGATCGATCTTGACGCCGTAGCAGAACTTGGCGGCCGTCTCGAACGCCTCGCAATTGCCTGGGAAGTCCGCGAGCGAGATGTGTGGGTAAGCCTCCACTTCTTTGATCTCTCCTACTCCCTCGTCCTCCCGTGGCTCCTTGTCCTCGTCTACCTCACCCTGCCCTCTTCTTCTTCCTGTGGCGTCGGTAGGGTGCTCTTCCAACTCCGTTATCAGCCGCTGAAGCCTCCCACTCTTGGCCATCAAAGGAAACTGTTCGACGGGACCAAAAAGATCAGCTTTTTTTGTGATTAATGGGTAGAAAACACAACGAATCTCGATGAACAAGCGAGTTCCCAATCACCTTATGGAGATGGAAGCTCATCCCGTCCACTTCGACTACGGTATCACTCGGCAACCCAGTGGTACAAAACCTACAGGGTGAGAGGGAGAAACAGATCGAACATCTCATCCAAGTTACAGAAGATGGTTAGGAGAAACAAGAATCGAACAGAGAATTCACCAAGCTTGGCCCTTCGGCGCGAGCTTCTCCGCCGCCATCGCTGCTTCCTTGTGCAGAACTAGATCCTTGCTCCCAAAGCTCACCGACGTACCTCGGACATCCCACTGCCGTCTTCAATCATTTGGCTCCCAAAGAACGGCAAGCGGCCACGACAGCCACCAGGCGGTAGACGCTGACTCCAGCGCTCATCAGAACCGAAGGCCTGCTTCTCCAAGCAGCATCACTTTCCTTCCTTTGTTCTGTACCGCCATTGTACGCGGGACAGGCTGGTTCGACAGGGGAGAAAGAGATGGCTTTTAAAGCGGGAGGGAACAAAAAGATAAAGACGAGCGAGCGAGGGAGCGAGCAAGCAATTAAAAGGCCTGCCTTCTCACAGCTCATTTAATGACTCCAAACCTTCATCACCACGACAAGCAGTGATAATAATAGCAGGTTGCAGTAATGAAGCAGTGGCAACAATGACTTCATCTCTCTCTCTCTCTCTCTCATATCACTGTTGTA
The DNA here is from genome assembly GCA_001649415.1 of Musa itinerans. Taxonomy (NCBI): domain Eukaryota; kingdom Viridiplantae; phylum Streptophyta; class Magnoliopsida; order Zingiberales; family Musaceae; genus Musa; species Musa itinerans. The sequence continues at coordinate 48,130 of LVTN01000251.1, forward strand.
ACCTTTCTTTTTCTCATCCTGGGTCATGAGTCTTTTGAGGCACTGTGCAGATCACTCAGGGCTCATCAATTACCCCCACCCACCGCTCCAAAGTTCATGCTGCGCAATAAAGGGGAGGAGCCGGAGCTTTCAAACGAGAAGGTACGCTAGTGTGTACCACCCATGATTTCAGAAATGTGTTCGACGTAATGCTTCTGATAACAGTGAATCGAAACTGGTCAGAAAAAGCCATAAAGCGGCGAGTCCGGGAGACAAGACCGATCGGGCTCACACGAGAATTCCAGAGGCTGCGGTCGGCGGTGGGGACGGCGCCGGCGCGTTGGGTCTCCATTGCAGATGGGATGACCTCATGAAGGTAACTACTCCCCCCACTTGTTGTTAATCGCTGCTTTCGCTCGTCGGTGCGCCATGAGTAGGTTTGTGCGTGAGGGCGGAGTGACCTCATAATCATCACAGAGAGGGCAGGGCAAAGCGGCATGATCCTTCGGGCCCATGTCTCTCGACTGGTTCAGAGAGCCTTCCAGCTCTGTAGCTTCCTGTTTCGCTTGGCCCAGAGGACCACACCGGTGGGCGAGCATGCAAGCCATGCTCCCCCTTTGCCTCCGGCCTCCAACTCTCGTCATCCATCCATGCTTAAACCGCACTCGATCCTTCCATACATCCCTCCATTAAAGCCCAAGCAAGCAGCTTTAGGAATCCACCCTTTTCTCGCTTTAGAGACAGATGCTCTCGAAGTCCTCGCCCGCTGTGCCGGACCTCAAGTCACGACTTAAGCCAGCCGGGACTGTACGGACACGATCAAAGGAAACGCGCTTCTAGATTCGTGCCATAAGCTATAAATACCGATCGATGCCGTAATTGAAAGAAAATTATTGGTTTCGCGATCCGACAGTCGATGATGGATGGAGTCATTGAGAATGATCCAAAGAGACGATGGAATATGATGCGATTCGAGCATTTATTGGGCTTATTTTTGTAGGGTTGTGAGGAGGAATTATTGTTTTGGAGTTGGCTCAAGTAGCAATCAAGACAATGGATTTACGCAATGGCAAATTGTTAAGGTTTGTAAGTATGTCACATGGCAAGTGCATGCGCAAACAAATCTAGTGCGAGCAATGGGACAAAGTGGGTCTTAAGAATGCCGTGTTAGGACCAAAGAAGCTGTGGATGGGTGGCCGGGGAATCTAGTCGTAGATCTGAGATGGTTAGGGTTTCTAGATAGGAATTAAGGTAATCGGAAAGCAATGTATCCTCTAATACATTGGGTATTTCACTTATGAATATATATATACACTCATAGTTGCTAATTGTATAGTCGGAGATGAATCGTCTACTTAGAGGTGGTTCAGAGCTAATATTAATATAATGTTTGAACTTATCGTATGTTCGGTGTAAGGATCTCGTAAAAATTATATCATGGATATGTTAGAACAGGATAGTCTTAAAAAAGAGTATTATGTATTTAGGTTGTTCGAGAGAGTCTTAAAAATGCACCAAAGACCTTTCTATAAGAGGCTCTGAAATCATTAGAGTTAAGTGGGGATTTATTAGAATTGTCGATAATTGCTCGATCGTAGAATGGTTTATCGAATCGTTAAGCATCATGATCATACACATAAGATCATATTAATGGGGGCGAAGGGGTATTTACTAATATCTTAGAATGAATGAACATCAAAGGTAACATCAAGTATTGTTATAAATGTGATGTTATCGTAACTAAGGAGGTATTTATGGGATCAAATATATATCTTTGTTATATAATTTGTATATATTTGAATCTATCTAAAGATTATATAAAGAATGCAACCCTTAAAAAAAGAAGCCTACAAGTCGGAGTCCAATGAAGATATTAACTCTCTATCATGATCATAAATTACAGTAATGTTATTTTAAATGAAAGAATATAAGATAGAGAGATGAAAGTGCTATGTCAGAGAATTATTAGTCGATGTGCTCCTCAATGCATTTTTGGTAGAGTTTAGATGGATTTGAAGTCTATTAGATCAATTATCATCTAACAATCAAAGTTGTCATGCAACTTATCATCTAATAAATTAGTCAAATATCAGGTTGAAGATCAAAAGCATTAAACAACTTTGTAAAACACGTCCGGCATTTGACCGTCTCGTGCTCATATCCAACACTTTAGGGAAGAAAAAGACTTAAACGTCTTGATCAATCTCAAATTGGTGAGTATGACAAACACAAATCGACTACTGAGGTGAGAATTCAACCTTAGCGCATACGTAGATGAAGTGTTGCGATACGTCTTTGAAACGTGTGCACTTTCTATTCCTCTTTTACCAACAGTCAAACTTGGACAACGCGTCACCGAGTCTGGTGCTTGCTGCATCTGGTCCGGTTTCTTCGAACTCTTCTCTAATCTAATCTAATCTTGCTGTACGTCTCTCTCGTCGATCCCTATCGCCTTGATGTTGCATTCGGTGTCACCGTTCACGGATGTCGAAGCTTTTGGAGACGATCTTAAGAACACGGATGACAGGCAGACGACTTTTCCTGCACGGCGGAGTTTACTTGGAAAACATCGATTATCATCTAACCCGTGATGTTTAGATTGATTGGTAGAATAAATAAAGATTTTTTTTTTATTATCGATTCATTTGGATAAAAATTCAAGATAGACGATCGTAGATTGTCCTACGTTATTACTCGTAGATAAAAGAAAGAGAATATTGATTGGAGATGATTGAAGGCTATCTCCTTATAGAATATTTTATAAAATATTTTATCCATTTACGATCATGTATAAGGGCTCACTATTAGTGTAGTTGATAGGAGGATCACTTTTAATTACTAATCACTATACTTACCTTCCTTGAGTTACTAACTTAGGTATTGGAGGGGTTGAGTCAAGAAATCTCTCTTGACCTCGATTTTCATACAAGTGGAACCTTGAGAACTTGATATTTCCACCTCAGAGATACATTGAACAACCGTGTGCACATAAGTCAGAACCACGTTAGGTTGACCAAGATATCATCGTCATCTTTCCATAATATTTTTGGCATTAGAAGAAGGGCTCAATGTGAAATATTTACAGGAATATTCTCATAATACTAAAAACCAGATTAGGTCGATTACGAATCGACTCTCCTATAGAATATTTGCATAAATATTTCTGAAATATCATAAGATAGTTTGGGTCGGTTACGAACTAGCTCCCTTATAAAATATTCATAGAAATATTCTCGAAATACTAGAAGACAGTTCGAATCGATAAGGAGCTGACTCCCTTGCATAATATTTATAGAAATATTCTTGAAAGACTATAAGATAATTCGAGTCGATTACTATGTTCGTTATAAGATCTTTATAAGATATTCTTCTTCCGACAACCAATTCAAAAAATTCAACCTTAATCTTTATTCAAGTAATAAGTACGAAGAGATTACACCGACGACTCGAAACAAAGTCATATCTTATTGACATAGGCATTAATAACATATTTTTTAATACTTCTATCAGGTTAACCATGACCTCATCCACATATTCTCGTAATATATATATATATATTATTGGTAGTGGCATATCTCTACATGCACTTACGACTGCTATACGTCAGCAGAATAGCAAGTAAACTCCAAACCTTCATCACCACGACAAGCAGTGATAATAATAGCAGGTTGCAGTAATGAAGCAGTGGCAACAATGACTTCATCTCTCTCTCTCTCTCATATCACTGTTGTAACCTTTCTTTTTCTCATCCTGGGTCATGAGTCTTTTGAGGCACTGTGCAGATCACTCAGAGCTCATCAATTACCCCCACCGACCGCTCCAAAGTTCATGCTGCGCAATAAAGGGGAGGAGCCGGAGCTTTCAAACGAGAAGGTACGCTAGTGTGTACCACCCATGATTTCAGAAATGTGTTCGACGTAATGCTTCTGATAACAGTGAATCGAAACTGGTCAGAAAAAGCCATAAAGCGGCGAGTCCGGGAGACAAGACCGATCGGGCTCACACGAGAATTCCAGAGGCTGCGGTCGGCGGTGGGGACGGCGCCGGCGCGTTGGGTCTCCATTGCAGATGGGATGACCTCATGAAGGTAACTACTCCCCCCACTTGTTGTTAATCGCTGCTTTCGCTCGTCGGTGCGCCATGAGTAGGTTTGTGCGTGAGGGCGGAGTGACCTCATAATCATCACAGAGAGGGCAGGGCAAAGCGGCATGATCCTTCGGGCCCATGTCTCTCGACTGGTTCAGAGAGCCTTCCAGCTCTGTAGCTTCCTGTTTCGCTTGGCCCAGAGGACCACACCGGTGGGCGAGCATGCAAGCCATGCTCCCCCTTTGCCTCCGGCCTCCAACTCTCGTCATCCATCCATGCTTAAACCGCACTCGATCCTTCCATACATCCCTCCATTAAAGCCCAAGCAAGCAGCTTTAGGAATCCACCCTTTTCTCGCTTTAGAGACAGATGCTCTCGAAGTCCTCGCCCGCTGTGCCGGACCTCAAGTCACGACTTAAGCCAGCCGGGACTGTACGGACACGATCAAAGGAAACGCGCTTCTAGATTCGTGCCATAAGCTATAAATACCGATCGATGCCGTAATTGAAAGAAAATTATTGGTTTCGCGATCCGACAGTCGATGATGGATGGAGTCATTCAGAATGATCCAAAGAGACGATGGAATATGATGCGATTCGAGCATTTATTGGGCTTATTTTTGTAGGGTTGCGAGGAGGAATTATTGTTTTGGAGTTGGCTCAAGTAGCAATCAAGACAATGGATTTACGCAATGGCAAATTGTTAAGGACGTCTCTCTCGTCGATCCCTATCGCCTTGATGTTGCATTCAGTGTCACCGTTCACGGATGTCGAAGCTTTTGGAGACGATCTTAAGAACACGGATGACAGGCAGACGACTTTTCCTGCACGGCGGAGTTTACATAGGTGATATTTAGATTGATTGGAAGAATAAATAAAGATATTTTTTATATTATCGATTCATTTGGATAAAAATTCAAGATAGACGATCGTAGATTGTCCTACGTTATTACTCGTAGATAAAAGAAAGAGAATATTATTAGAGACGATCAGAGTCTATCTCCTCGCAGAATATTTTATAAAATATTTTATTCATTTACGGTAAAGTATAAAGATACGTACTCATCCATCTTGGATTACTAACTTGGGCATCGAAGGATCAAATCGAAAAACCTTTTTCGACATCGGTCTTCGTGCATGTGATCCCTTGAGAGCTTTGCGTTTTTATCTTAGAGGCACCTCAGATAACCCTATTAATGAGGAATATAAAATTAGTAATGTATTATTCACTATGCGAACACCTTTCTGCCCACAAAGATAAAAGTTAAAAAGACAGCTCGGGTCGGTTACTAAGTTGTCAAGCTACCGAGTTACTAAGCTACATTCCCTATGAAATATTTGTAGGAATATTCTCATAATACTAAAAACCAGATTAGGTCGATTACGAATCGATTCTCCTATAGAATATTTGCATAAATATTTCTGAAATATTATAAGATAGTTTGGGTTGGTTACGAACTAGCTCCCTTATAAAATATTCATAGAAATATTCTCGAAATACTAGAAGACAGTTCGAATCGATAAGGAGCTGACTCCCTTGCATAATATTTATAGAAATATTCTTGAAAGACTATAAGATAATTCGAGTCGATTACTATGTTCGTTATAAGATCTTTATAAGATATTCTTCTTCCGACAACCAATTCAAAAAATTCAACCTTAATCTTTATTCAAGTAATAAGTACGAAGAGATTACACCGACGACTCGAAACAAAGTCATATCTTATTGACATAGGCATTAATAACATATTTTTTAATACTTCTATCAGGTTAACCATGACCTCATCCACATATTCTCGTAATATATATATATATATTATTGGTAGTGGCATATCTCTACATGCACTTACGACTGCTATACGTCAGCAGAATAGCAAGTAAATGTATGCTGATGTCGACATTGCATTGAAATGAATGGAAACCTTGTTTTGTTCTCCACACAGTTGGAACCACCGCATTGATTCCATTAGATAACTAAGTAGATAATACGTAGATGTTGCCATCGCACCACTTAAACAACACACTCATGACAGAACTCGATCAACACATAGCGAGACAAACGAGAGAAGAGCCTGTGGTCAACGAGCTACAAGTTGGTGGTGGTGGTGGTGGTGGAGGAGGAGGTGGTGGAGGAGGAGGAGGACTTGGTCAACGAGGTGACGGTGACCTGAGAGCCAAGAAGTATGGTGCCCACGTCGGCGGTGAATGTATCGTAGCGGAGGAAGAATTCCACCACCAGCAGCCGCCCCACGAGCACCACCAGCTCCTTCCCGGGGCACTGTTTGTTGGCCACCGACGGCGTCTCCGTCTCCGGCCCGTTCGACCACACCACGTACTTGATCAGCTTCTTACCCTCGTCCCCCAGGAAGCGGTCGCCGATGAACTGCTCCGCCTTGTCGAACACCTTGGGGTCCCTCGTCGCCAACGGCTGGTACCCGAAGATCATCTCCCCCTTCTTCACCTGGTAGGCCGCGTCGTGGCTCTCGATCACCAGGTCTTGCTTGGCCTTGCCGTACTGGTACTTTACCGGCGGGTCCATCCGCAGCGCCTCGTACACCACCGACCGGGTTAGCTCCATCTTCTCCACGGCGTTGAGCGTCACCTTGCCGCCCTCGCCCGCCACGGCCGCGCGGATCTCCTTGGCGAGCCGCGCGTGGAGGCTCTCCTCCGCCTTCGCCAACCAACCCAGGATCCCCGGGAGCAGCACCTTCATGCCGCCGTAGGAGTTGAAGACGGTGGCGAAGAGGAGGTTGTGACATGCCTCCTCCCGCGAGAGGCCCAATTTCTCGGCGCTGTCGAGGGCGCTCCCGGCCGCGTCGCTGAAGTACTTGTACAGCGCCTTGTAGTCGCCCTTGGCGATGAGGGGCGGCAGGGGGAAGGTGTGGAGCAGCAGCTCCTCCAGGATCTTGGGGAGGCCGAGGGTCATCAGGGGGCACAGCTGGAGGAAGAGCCACTTGGTGGACTTGGTCGGGCCCGTGGAACCGAGCTCCGTCGAGGAGGGGCGTACGCCGAAGTAGGCCTCGCCGAGGAAGTCGAACGAGGTGTTATCGTTGAGCTTGTTGAAGTCGGACTTGCCGGCGGAGGCGAGCTGCGACTCCATGGTCTGGAAGAGAGCAGTAAAGTTGGTGCGGAAGGCCGGGACGACGGCGTCCTTGCGCGAGGCGAGGACGTTGAAGAGGAGCTGCTTCACCTTGGCGTGGCTGGGCTCGGAGGGGTCGAGGTAGGAGCACACGCGGTAGCCGCCGGTGAGGGAGGTGGAGGGCATGTAGGTGCCTGTAAAGACGTCCTTCTTCTCCACCTTGGACACGTCGAACAAGACGGGGAAGCTCTTGGCGTCGAGGACCGCGACGACGCGGGGGTCAGAGGCCATGAACGGCCCCGGAGGCACGTTGAGGCGGACGACGGTGGAGTGGTACTTGTCGACCCGGGACTGGAAGTACTTGTCCGCTCCCTGGAAGTAGTAGAAGTCGAGGCGGTCCCTTATGGGAGAGACGAAGGGCACACCGTAACTGCCGGGGATCTCTTTGACGGTGGGAGCAGCATCGCTCTCGGCCATCGTTGGGACGTGCGTTGGTGGTGGTGTCGTCGAGATGGTGGATGAACTCAATGGAGGTGGTGATGATGGATGGAACACAGAAACTGGCACACGATATTATAAGGACAAGTCGGCATGCGAGCTCGTGCTGTGTTGCAGTGTGAATGGTCATTTTTGCCGTTTGACAAGTCCCGACTTGAAGCCTTTCTTTGACTAAGTCAAGCCTTGAAATGCTGACAATTATCTAGAAGCGGAGGGACACAAAAGTAATTCCGGTTACCTTTCCTTTTCCGCAATTACTCACCGACTTATCTTAGTACCTCTCTCTATATATATATATATATATATATATATGTATATATATATATGTATATATATATATATGTATATATATGTA
>LVTN01000251.1:58899-81250 GCA_001649415.1 Musa itinerans
ATATATATATATGTATATATATATATATGTATATATATATGTATATATATATACGTATATATATATGTATATGTATGTATATGTATGTATATATGTATTTATAAATACTATTTGACGAATCTACGAAGAGAAAATGCTGCTTTAATCTCACATTTGTTGCGAGATTAAAGCAACGTTGTTGCACAAGAAAATGGATGCCTTCCTTGCGTGGTGAAACGGGGCGGGTCGGAGGAGTCTTGAGATCCGACCCTTAATGTTATTTCCTGTTCATCGATTCTGACATCCAGCCAACAATTGGCCACACGATGAGTCCAATTAAAATTGAGCGCGTGCTAAAATTGGAGAGGAGTTGGTGGGCCGACTACTATACTGAATCGTCCTCAGCTGCCTTCTTGTCGCTCCGATTGATGTTGATGTTTCCTGTCTGTTTGCTCGTTGACTCTGCAAATCTCCATTGATCACATCCTATACCGACAGCTTTTTCCACTAATTGATTTTTATCTAATGATTACCTTTTATTGAGAAATTAGTCGACGATATCTCTTTTTTTTTATATAAATTTTAATTTACTTTTATATTCTAATCTAATCAATTTTTAAAAAAAATGTTTAATTTTTTTTTTAAATTTACCTTTTTATAAAAAAAATAAACAGATATCATATATTCATTCAAGAAAAAAAGATGTCCTCTAATAATTTCTCCAAAAAATTTCCTTTCATCCAAGGTCCGTCATATCGTACCGTACTAGAGTTTCAACCCGGGCTCGGTACGGTACGGTATGAGAGTACCGATCGATACGCCCTAATGTACCGAGTAATTTTATATATTTTTTTCATACTGTAGTAATGCTACAGTATTATACTATAGTACTGTAGTGATATCGGACGGTCCGTGTACCGATAACCTGTCGGACCGGTACGTACCGCCCGTACGCTTCGGTATGGCAGACTTTGCTTTCATCTTTACCATGATAAAAATCACATAATTCTCATATAAAACAATTAGTGAGCTTTTTTTTCATTTAAATTACCTTTTTATCTATACCAAAATCGCAACCTAAACCTAAATCACATAATTCTCACATAAACCATATATGTGAGAATTATGGCTCAGCGCCGGATACCCAAGCGGTGGCCCTCCCAAACCGGTCGAGTCGAGCAGCAGGGCCAGAGCACCATCGGAGCACGGGGTCGGTGGCGGCAGACGGGACTCGAACCCCAAAGCCTGGCTCAGCGCCGTATACCCAAGCGGTGGCCCTCCCAAACCGGTCGGCCTCTCGGGCTCCGGCTCTGCTCTGGGGCTCCTCGAACCACCCGAGACGGCCAGGCGGGCCTTCTCGCACAGCTTGGCGACCTCGGCGGTGTACATGTCCACCAAGTTCGACATCGCAGCGACAGCTACACCAGGCGTCGGCAAGAGCTTGTCACAGCGACAGCTACACCACGATAAGCCGACGAGGGAGGGGTTTGGGGGGAGGCTTATAAGGAAACCCAGAGAGGCATTCAGTGGCAGAGGTTTCTGTGTGCTCTTTGGACTTTTGTTGCGACAAAGAGTGCAGGTAAAGAAAGAAAAGGGCTGTTTCGCCTACCAGCCTACCACCACAACATTATATATGTCACAAGCACATACAACTACAGATATCACAAACAAGATAAAAGGATTTGTCCATTCCTTAAGTCCACACATGTTGATTGGTTCATAGTCATTTAGTTTCTGCTAAGGATAAGCTTGACATAGTGACATTATTCCAGGAGTAGGACAGTCGATTAGGTTACAACAAAAAGGAGTTCTACCAAGCATCGTTTTCCCCGCAACAGAGAGGCTATTCCATCATAAGATGCAAACGAGGCAACTGTATTGTTCAAGAAATAAAGGAAAATTCTCATTACCAAAGATTATACGATGTAAACAAATTAATCGAAACCTAGTAAGAATTAGACCATTGGTTTGATTTCTGGAACTCAATTATATTGACATGGATTTCTATAGAAAATGGAGAAATTAAGATAAGCATGTTTATACCTGAGATGCCGTTCATCATCCATCTATAGTGCTGGCTCAATGCCATTGCCATTTCTCTGCAGAACCTGCCTGGCTTCTTGCATCAATGCCTTGACGACTTCCTCGAACCGTCGTCTGAAGGTTGGCATCCTCGAAATGGTCAAACTGAAACCCTGCGACCTGCACACAATTACATGGAACAAGAAGCACCCTCACAAACAAACCAAACATGCACACAGACACAAGAGGGAGAAAGAACCCAGAACTGAACTAGTTGAAAAGAACACCTCTATTGCAGAATATAGTTAATACTAATAATGGATCTGTGACACCATTATGTGAATGCTAGATGGCAGTTGATAACAACAGTGGAAAAGAAAGAAATGATGAGCTCATGAAGAAAGAACTAAATGAACTCGGTCTCTGGTCTATCTTTATGGTGAACTTAAGTCTCTGGTCTATCAGGCTAGTAGATGATTGAGGGTATTTGATCAAGCAGAAATGATATCTATGTAAGTAGGGTAAGGTTAACATATATCGAGCTAGACACCAATTCAACACAAAATCTTTAAGTTTTTAGATTATGGGTCAAGCCTAATATTTGTAATCTCTTTCGATCTTCGGTCAGATTCCCTTAGCCCATCTCTTCTCTTCTCACACATATATGAATATTTCAACCAGAATGTATGTTGTTTTACCTTCTACTTAAACCTTCTAATTGGGCTCTTTTGACCTCTTCAGCTGGCGCGATCCCACCATTTTGCCAAGAAGAAAATCTTCGAGCATCAGAACAATAAAGAGCCAGCTTATAGAGATATTCCTCTTCTGTTGTCTCTAAATTTGCGGCCTTGATCTGCTCTTTCAGAACCAGCATGGGCTCGAAAAGCCAGTCAAAAATTCTTCCCTCGGGCCTATTTAAAGATGTGACTTCAACATTGTCACCTGCCAACAAAAGGAAATAACCATTTTTAGTTTCATGATAAATAATCTCAGAAAGCAAATACACCACAGAAGATCTAAGGGAGGAGCTCTCATACGCATGACAAAACCAACGGAACCGCTTTTTATCGAACGGACACAACACTGCAGAAAGACATATGAAGGAAGCCCAATGTTAACTATTTTGTTCTTTGAATTTTGCCATTCCTCCAAGTCTGATATATGAATAGCACCAGCTCGAACAAGCTCTTTACCAACAATCTCACATGACTTGAAGAAGTTATCCCATATCTAAGAAAACAAAAGGTTAGCAAAAATTGGCAAAAACACAAAGAAAGGAGCAAGATCAAGACGATGTGTAGCTTTTTACCACTACTGCTTTCAGCTCCTGCACCTTCATTGATGCTGTCTTAATCAACGGACGTTTTGCAGGATAAGAATCATCTTGGATTGGATCCCTCTTTATCGGAAGTGATGGAGAGCGAGAAATAGCTGCCTTGCGATATTTAGGTCTGGCTGGCCACACAGATGTTTTAAAACACAAGAACTATGATGATGTATTCATTCACAGAAACACTAAGAAACAACAAAAGCCAAAGAAGTCTCTATGTTGACACCCCAATTTTTTGATTCCTTGTGGTGGTTTCTCATGGGAATTTTTTGGATAACCACCCTTTTCAGCTTACTTTGAATAGCACCTTCATTGCTAGTTGCAACCTGATGTAAATAATGATCCATTACTTAGTCTAGCCCCCTTGTTTTCCTTGATCATCTTCTCACGACTGACATTAATTCGATCATTAATGGTTATGATGGCTACAATCACTGATAATGTGCCATGACACTTCCAACACTCAAGCAATAGAAGAGGTAGAGTGCTTTGGCTTAATGGTTTAACTCATCTAGTTCCTTATCAGTATGGTTGACAAAGAATAAAGCAAAGATGGCTGCCATGAACGATCCTCCTCATCACCATACACACACCAAAAAAGGAACAAAAACACCCTATGCCAATAGGGAAAAAATACAAAAGACATGTAAAGTTTTGATACTTGAGTTTCCATAGCACATGGATTAGGATGCAGATTTTGCAAAAGCAGTAGATAGACAAAAGAGATCATACATACCTCGGAAAGCATGAGCCTTCTCGCATGTACAAGAAGTCATTAGTGAACTCATCAAACATAGATATCACAGTTACGACATAGAGAATTCCACTCATTGTAGAATTTTCCTGTCAGAAAGAAACATAATGTCAATGAGAATCGATAAAGTTCATATGGTTGTCCAAAACAAGAAGTCAATTAAAAACTCGACATATGAGCTCAGAATGAAATTATTGAATTTCAAGAGGACTACAAATGCAGCACTAAGATATTTTGAGATTTGATACCTGATATGCAACAGCAGCAGCATAGCATCCAAGGCTAAAGCTCGAAAGAATCCCTGCAGCGGCTGTCAACTCAACTGCTACAGGCCACAGTAAAATCAAAAGCCCAGCAAAAGGAACACAAACACTTTCCAAGAATGGACCTGACCGTCCAATAAGATCTTGAATCAACTGCTTCCATCCTTTAAACAGCATAACAGGAACTTTGTAAAGTACTATAAGGCTAATCACGGGCACATCAATGAGCACACCTAAGATTCCTGCCAGTACGCATCCAGGTACTTGTGATATCCTACATGAGTAAAAGTAAATTGTTATGTATCACTAAGATGGACAACAAAAACCTCAGTTGTTAAGTTTCATTGAACCAGACAAGGGTAAAAAAACATAAATAAGACTGAGAGCAAGTACAAGTATATGCAAGATCTTTACAAAATTGTGGGTGTAGCCCTCAGTGGGAAGATCAATTAAGTAAAAAAACCAACTGCAAATGGCTGGTTCAAGGCATAACTTTTATGGTTACGAAAATGTAACGGTACCAACTACCAAGTAAGGTCATCGTGTATCGTTCTTCAATAATATGTACCATCTCCTCATGAATCAACATGTCAAAAGGTACAAGTAGTTATTCCGTTCTACCACAAGTACAATCTCCTAACATTAAGTTTATCGATTATTAATTTTGATCATTTTCTTTCTATCTCGTTTGAGCATTTAGCTTTGTTCTATATAGGATTGGATCAACTTTTCTAATTATATGCTGATATCATGCGGAAAGAAAAGGATGAAAATCCATTATACACTTCATGGTTTCAGAGGTTCTACCACCATCACTCATTTTTCTGGTCAAAGGCTACTTTCAAATGGCAAGAAGTGAGAAAAATTGCAAGAAGGTATCCAGGTTTTCACTTTTAATTATCAGGTTGAAGAAATAGAAACTTTTCAGATCAATTCACTTGTATGCTACAGAAGTTCTCGCGGCATTTATCTCGATAAATTGTCAGTTCAAATTCGTGCAAATGATTAATATCTTGATTAAGATGAAAGACTTTTGTGCTAATAAAAAATGGTAAAACTCACAGTGCAAGATTCCGAAAGAAAGCATGTATATAAATTCATTGAAGATTCGAGCAAATTTCTAGGCAAATTTTGTGCAATCCCATCGACTGAAAGTACTTATTCTGCATGAACTAACCTAATCACATGTAATTCTTAGAGCAGCGCAAAATGTGAAAAGTATGTGGTATTTGTTTATGAGAACCAAGAAAGGCACCTCATGTCCATTATTGTCTCACCCGTTGCTTCAACCAATCCATCCATAATGGAGAAGTAGGAATGAAAGCAAATATCTTTGAAGTCACGCACAATAGTGAACCCTCCTTTAATTGAGCTCCAAGTACCAGCCTTCACAGCAAACCATCAGTTTTGAATAAGTATTATGTGGGGGAAAAAAATGCAAAAGCATTAAGACATAATAGATTCGCACCGTGAAGCACCTAGAGAACTTATTTGGAACCCTTTCCCTAACAGCTTCAAATGTTGCCATCAGTGGCAAAGCAATTCCAAATCCTAGTCCTGTCAAAATGGTACCAATCATCGATGCAAATGGCCACAGAAGGATTGGAACTGGCATCAACAGCAGTATGAGAACCTTGAACAGTGAACCAAATTTCTTTGTCCTGCCACCCCAAAATTTAATAAGAAATCTAGTGCAATTCCTTGGATTAATAAGTCATAACAGTCAAGCAAAAAAAAAGAAATGGGATAACAAGATGAATTTTGATATCACAACAAATGACAATAGCGAAAAGTAAGAGATAAATTGTATTCATGGCAAGTTTCACATGCAGAATGTTCAAAGACTTTAACATTGCTATGATGGGTCAATCGTGTTGGAAAACAATCAAATCTAGTAATGGAGAATGGGCTAATATCATCACTATCAGATATTACATAATGTTGAAGGCAGAAGGTCTAGAGCTCAAGAATTCCTACAGAGTATACCGTGTTCGTGGTTAAATATCAATTGTGATAGTGGAGCATGGGCTGATATCATCACTATCAGATATTATATGAGGTAGAAGGTAGAAGGTCTTTTTCGGATAATCTCAAGGATAGGAGTAATGCCCACTACTGGAAGGCTTATAGGGCTGATGTTCAGCCTTTTTCGGATTATAGCAAGTGGCAGGGGACCAGCCTTCTCTTGGATCTGAGTGGACCATGGCTGTGGGAACATTGAGGTTAGGAAGGCAACTTTCAGATCGATTGCAGATAGATTACGAGTCACTGTCACAAGTGCTGATGTCTTCTCTACTTCAGATGGAAAGGAAGCTCAAATATGTTAATTTTGATGGAAGTAACCAGGATTTCTATGTCTTGCTTATCAAAATGTGGAGCTCCTTTAGAGCTGAGAGGCTTGATGTGGTTGGCAGTGAACTGAATGGCATGATACCTACAAAAGACAGTCTTGCAAAAAGTGACTTGGTCCTGCCCAATGTGTGTTTTCTTCTGCTCATGAGTGTGGTAGTCATATGCTCATTCATAATTCTTCCGTCAAACTCATTTGGTTTACGGTGAAAGAGAGAATCAAAGGATCAAAACTCTGCTTCGCATGGCTTTCACTTGGTCTCGAACTCATGGTTTCTTTGGAGAACAGAAAACGAAAGAAACGGACAAACGCTGAGGATGTTCATGGATGTCGATGGAATCGTTTCCCAACTTGAACCTAGAAGATGCTTCATGCCACGACTTAAGTCACGGAGGCGATCTTGGACGCCACCGAGGTAAGAGAGAAGAAAGGGAGGAGGAGGAAGAAGAAGAAGAAGAAGGAGAGGCCGACCTCGCGATACAGTAGCAGGTCCAGACGGCGTGCACGGGGTAAAGCCCCACGATCAACGCGGTGTTCCCGACCAACACGGTGACGAACACGATGGGCGCGATGAAAGCCGCTGAAAGAAAGGAGAAGCGGAATTAGGAAGAAAATGAAGAGGAGGAGGAGGACGGAGAAGAGGCACCAACCCTTGAGTATCCCGAGGAGGAGAAGCAGCAGGAAGATGGGCAAGAAGGCGAGCAGATGGCCGAGCTTGGTGACGAAACCCTGGGCGTCGCCCATGTCGCCTCCCTCGCCGGTCCTCCACCAAATGGGGCTACAAGCAACACAACCGCTCTGCTCTGATCTCTCGTCGCCCTCGTCAATACGTTGGGCGGCCTCCACGTGAGGGGTGCGGGAAAAGCGCATCAAACTTAGTGCCTCCTCCTCACGGCCACCACAACAGTCCAATGGCAGAGCAGCACGGCGGACAGCGTCGTCTTGTGCAGTGTTGACCGGCTGTCAGTCCGAACGCCAACGAACTCGGTGTTGGCGGAAATTTTTTATTAGGTACAGAAAAAAAAAATAATATTTGAAAATAACACATTGAATCCCTTCATATATATTTTCTTAATTTTCTTAATTTGAAAATAACATATAGTATTTTCTTAATTTTATGGAAAATATAAATATTTTATTATAGTATTTTTATACTGTAATATAGTATTTGTTTAGTATTATCAAAAAATACTGTAACATAAGATTTAAATGATTATAAACATAATATTTTTTTTATTAAAATTATGTTAAAGTATTTCTATATTAAGTGTTTGTGTTATATTTTTTTTGTAAAAATTGTAGTTTATGTGGTATTACAAAAAACAGTATAATATAGTGGAAAAATACTATAATAGAAGGGAAAAATTATATTTGAAGTATACTATCAATCAATTTTCATGTGATATATGATTGTAATGTTGTGTTCAAGATAAAAGAAGAATACAAATGTCACTCTCCACCTACCCACATGAGTAAGAATCCAATGTAAGTGATCGGTGGGAGATGGTTAGAAATTATCTTGTATTGTAATATCTCTTTAAATATTCTACCATTAGACGATTAGCTCAATCTTCAAAATAACAAAAAGAGGGGTTACTTTTTTGTTTACTATTTGTGTTTATACTCATTTACCTTGAGTTATTGACTTAGATGTTAAAAGGAATCGGATCAGAAAACCTCTTATGATATCGATCTTCGTACAAACGATATTACGTAAGTTCAACATTTCCATCAGACAACCTTGCACATATGAGTCTAGATAATGTCGGGCAGATCAGGGTGTTAACAACTTTTTCCCTTAACAAGACTAAAATGAAGATATTGTTTGAAAAATCTAAAAATAGAAAGTGGGAAAAAATTTACTTTTTTATTTCAAAATTTTACCCTATATATTACTAAATTCACTTATACAAATTTTGATTAATATAAGTAAATTTTAATTTTTTTAAATAATTTTCAGCTAATAATGCAAGCAAATTGGTGTCGTGTCCACCACCAACTTCTAATTTGTTGTACCCGAGACGAATAGATCTGAGCGAACGATACACAAATCTTTAGGTTTTACGTGGCAGAATCTACGGATCTTTTTTTTTTTTTCCCACGTGAATCGCGCCTTATTTTTTTTATCCGAAGAAAATAATAAAATAAAAAAATACAATATATATAATACCAATCTGGCGATCTCTTCAAACTAAATAAATATTGGATTGAGCTTACAGCGCATTGTAAGTGGTCTTATTGTCATGACCCATTGAAATCGAATCAAAAATATAATATCATCCATAGCATTTCATATCATTTCCCAAATTATTCAATATAGCCTCATTATAGTAAAGAGAATTTCCAAGTAGCATTGAATACAAAGAAAAGCCAAGAAAGATATTTTTAAGGAGCATTAGTATCAATTATGATTTTGATGTCAATATAATTGAAAAGATAAACCACAAAACCATTTGTGCTTCCCCTTCAAACCAAACCAGCCATATTGTGTTAAAGCTCCACGATGACCCATGGCGAATGCAGATAGGGGGTGTCATTGGAACCGTGTTCCCAGCCTACCTAGAGACGTTCCAATCCTTCCGACAAACCGAACGGCAATGGGAGAAGGAGGCAATCGAATGGCAGAGGAGGGAGGATCCACCATTTTTCGTGAGGGAGGCAGGCAGCATTGTGTTGGCCGCTGGAGTTGCTTCTTTGACGAGCTACAACAATGGCGAAATACCTGTTGTTGCGATTACTGTCTTTGACGAGAGTAGCAATGCCAATCAACCAGATTACTAGCACAAAGGTGAGTGAGGCTTAATGAGTTTGGCAAAGTAATTTAATTGGCAAAAATATCATGTTAGAAATTTCTACTTGCTGGGAGGGATAGACGAGCTGAACAAAAGACCATATATACCAACAGATAAAGGGGAACAAATTCCTAAGCACTCAGTATCGATAGGGAATTGGTGAGAAAAATTCATCCATCAACATGGTAGGGTTTACTAACGTGCCACTGTTGAAGATGGATTCCAGTATGAGGATCTGCTCGGGTGCGCACGGGCCCGGTGACGGTGCCTTCGGGCGCAGATCTCTGCAGGGTGGAGATGTTGCTGTGGCCTCGGTTGCTGTCCTCCATGGCCGAAGTGGCTTGTAGCTGGAGCGAAGAAGAAGGAAACCGAAGTCACCGGAAGCAGTGATGCGAAGGAAAAGAGATGAGTCAAGTGTTCACATACACAAGATCTTACGGACGATGGTATACGATGATAACGTGCCGAACATAAGTGGTATGAGCTCAAATGTATCAATCAAATCTTCAAGCTTTGATATCCCGAAGGAGGAAGTCCTCAAGGAAGAAATAGTCAAAGAGTAGCACCACCACTTTCTTAGGGCTGGCGTGGCATGGGCTTGCCATGAGTGGAGAGCAAACGATGGGACCCCAAACACCAGAGAGAGGAAGGAAGGCTGATGCAAAGAAGAAGCACACAATATAATAACATGTTAGTGCGAGAGAGAGAGAGAGAGAGAGAGAGAGAGAGAGAGGGAAAAGGTTTGGCCATCTTTTGTGACAGCAGAAACCGATGCAACGCGGAAGGAGGCTCGGCTCGGTTTGAATGCCTTTAATATACCTCAGTCCCCTTCCATGGCAACTGTGCCATCTGTAGCTTCTCTTCAGCATCAAACTCCTCAACTCTGTGCTCGTCTTGATCCGATTAATTCCTTGTAGCTTTTACATTTTGACGACTCAGCTCAGATATAAATATAAATATATATAAATATATATATATGATCGAGTAATTGAAACTTAACCTTCCCTTATATCCAATCAAAAGAACTCTAAAGATAGATAGATAGATAGATAGATAGTGATGCTTCTGCAAGTAGATTTTTGATGATAGATGATGATGATCATCACTTGTACAGCCTCAGCATGCATTCACCTCATGAAACAACTGTCTACTACCAAGGAAACCGATGCTTCTGCATACTTGAGGAGAGTAGCAGAAAGGTAGGCAGACCCACCCAATAATGGACATCTGAAGTAATAATAGTAGTGATGTGAATGGATGTCTTCTTTCACGAAGAAGCTGAGGTGAGAGATTTTGTATTGCTGTTCATATCACTCTGATACTTCAGTAACAATCACAACATTGTCAACACATATTTTGTACCTTCAAAAGCATTAGCTGTTGTAAATGGGACATCACATTCCAATATACAGCAAAGAAAACTTGCACAACAATCAGTATATATATATTTTTTTTTTCTTGCAAGCAATATAAATTTCATCCATCAAAGCCAATGCCTTAGAACAATATAAACTCAAAACAAATGAGAAGGTCAAGAGATTCTATGCTAGAAAAACAAGCTTTTTCCACCTTAAACCAAACTCAGAGTTTAGATATAGTTATATGCACAATACTCTCTCCCCTACATTAATTAATTACGGCCTATATATTTAGAACCATGATTTAATCCATAATTCTCCTACGAAAGTTTTCAGTATAGAGATAAAAGACATGATTTGCTCCATCACGATGAAGAGACTTATATGCACCTCTGCTGGTTGGTTCGTATACGTAATCTTAATGTGCATGCATCTCTCACTAGTTGTTCATGTACACGATCCGATCTTAACGTGCATGCATCGTCTCGATGCTTTCCATAGAAAGACCAAACCAACACTTCTTTCATGCATGTGGCTTTTTGTCCATTAGAAAAAAAAAAGAAAAAAGGAAGGAATAATCTCCAAAGGATTTTGATGTCAAAGAGGTAAGATTGCCTAACTCTGGCTGTTCATCTTTTACTTGTCATGAGAGTACAATGCAAAATATACATACTACATTGTATTCAGAAGCCATGAAGGTTTACTTGCTTATTGACAGGAAGGCATCAACCAAGTGTTTCAACCCTACAAACCCTGACCACCGGTGGTAGAACTACTTACTTCACACCATCGTCCACAAGAACACTCCATAAAGAACTACAGACCATTAAACGTACAACACTGCTGCTGCAAAACCCGTGACAACCTCCGCTCGGTTTGGGCAGCAATGACCTCCAACCTAAACTTGTTTACTCCCCTTCACGGATGGCCCGAAATGGATTTCGGGGAAGTGTGCCCACTGCAGGTCGACAGAAAGCTGCATGAATTAGGATTCGACTTGCTAGTAGTTGCTTTTATGTCATCACTTCATTCTTCATGCCGGCAAATGTCCGCCATGAAGTCCTACTTTTCATGGTTTACTTTCTGCTAGGAGAATGTTTATTGTCCTTTACGTACGGTAAAACAATGCTAATAAGACTTTAATTAAGCAAATAAGAGATATTAAGATAATAATGTAATCAATCTAAGATGCCTAACTAAGTCCTAATCTACCCAATTAATTGTGGATGAGTTTACACTATAAATAGGGGTGTGATCTCTTCTTATGAGATCATCAAGTCGGATTAAGACAGCAGCAAGAGTAGCAGTGGTTTTTGAGTTATTCTAGTCTTTCGATTGGTGTTGGCTTTCTAACTTTTTCTTTTTATTCTTGATTTACATGGCGTTGACTTTTTGGAATGAGGTAGTTCATGTTAAAGGAGGGGGAACATGAGATTATACATTAAGGGAGGGTGTGGTGGCTATAAAAAGAGGCAGAAAAAGACAGCAAAAGAAAAGGAGAAGAACAAGACAAGAAATGAAGAGAAAAAAAAGGGAAAAAGACAAGGACAACATAGAGAGACTGTTCTCTATCATCTAGCAGTGCTTTAATCTCAGGTTAGATTAGATCTACAGTAGATTTTTACTGTGATTACTTGGGGAGAATTAGGGAGGATTTAGATGTTATGCACAGTGACATGATCCTTGTATCCCAGTTATTCTCTTGTGATCGTTGTTAGGGTTTTAGGTAAGAGATTGAGATTTGTATATTCATTATTATTATAGTGGATTATCTCTAGTTTGTCCCGTGATTTTTACCCGTCACATTGAAGAGATTTTTCATGTATATTTTGGTATTCTATTTTATTATGGTTCAATTTAATTTCGCTATGTATTATGGCCTGTTAGTATTTGTTCATATACAAAAGTTATTTTTTTTTATATCCCATTAAGATGTAAATTTATGACGAATAATAATATGACAAAGAATAATGCCACCTACAAATCTATACCATTCAGAGAGGCTTATAAGAAGTTTAGGTATCGATGCTTGAAGTGAAGGTAGTCGAAGTTTGTGTGGTGGTGGATGATAATGGAGGAGGAGATTAGATGTCGAGGAATCATTTCTAATAAACATCTCTTCATCACTCTGTTAGAATTCCATGCAAACAATGCAACTGCTTACGTTTTTTGCTGCAGTGCTGAAAGCTTCCTTGTGGCTGATGTCGGGATCTTTTGCCTTCAGCCGCCGTATCTCCTCCCTGAACAGAAAAAAAAAAACGCAAACATTGTTAGTAATACATATAACAATAAATCCAATGGCAGGTTAGTTAGTGCCTCTAAAACATTTAGAACAGCTACAATAGTTGGAGGCCATTGATCCGAGGAACTCACTTGATGAACTTGTTATAGGCAGATGGAACACGTCGCTTCTCGGTTGCTGCTTACAGTAAGAAGATGCAGATATCAGTCAGATACAAAAAAGTTCCTTCTTGCACAATACAGAAGAAGTAAAGATCAATGATATAAGTATGCCAATATTGAGAATATTGTACTTGAAGAACTGACAAGTTAGGCAAGGGATAATATGTCATACAACTAGTAAATTTCGATGACAACAGTCAGGAAAACATAGAAAAGCTTACGTTGGATAGGGTGTGTTTGCTGTTGAACACAATCGACTGAGTTCATCGCTGATAGCCTGGTGCATCTCGAGGAAGATCCACAATCCATGTGGGGGTGGAGAGAACCAGGGTTGTGATTCTGCACTTGTGATTCCTCCATCATATGTAAAAGAAGGGGAAATAAAGAACAGTGATAATTAATTGTCCAGCTTTTTGACATTGGTCAAGTAATAGTTGCATAACTTTTCCTTAGATATTGCTTATAATTAATGTGTTCTATACTGTAATTATATATCCATATTGTTTACATAGGTCAAGTAATAGTTGCATAACCTTTTCTCTCCAAAACTACTACACCTGTTAGATATTGCTTGTAAGATGGAAAAACTAGTTATGTTCTTAAGCGTTAAAAATCTATTTCTATATCAAACTTGTAGGGCTGTCTTCTTCAGAAAGATAAGATCAAGTGATCAACATCGGCAGATCTGTCACTATGAGTCTTTTCCAAGGCAAGCAAGCTAATACAATTTGACATTTATCAGCTCAAACTTCTAAGTGAATTAGCAGCAGTCAAAATTTTGGTACTGAACCTGAAAACTCTGATGTGGGAGTTTCCCAAGCAATGCTTCGAGATCCACAGACAGTAAATTAGCACAGAGCCCACATCTTACTGTGACAACATTGAGTAAATTGTTGCCTGGGACATTAACCTGCAGCAAACAATTAGAGATTAAAGAAGAAATTTCCCATAACATCTTTTCATATTCTTGTAGCCTTCTGATGGGTTAGCACATCATGAAATTTCACAACCTTTCCTGGATTTACAATCTAAACACATACATGTGTTCTGCTTGATCTTCCAATGATAAATTAATGTTGGCATTTGTAATTAAGAAGGATATATATTCACAGCAAGCATCACTGCATGTTTAGATTCAAGCAAGTGACAAGAGAATAGCTAACAACTATGAGGGGAATCACAACCTCATTGCACACCAGTTTGTGGCAGTAAGAGAGCTCTTAGTGAAAGGAACTTTGTGGCAGACAAGTGCCAGGAATAGGTGTCAGGACATTTGGCACTAGAAATGGAATGAGAGAAGCAGAAAAGAGAGAGAATGCAGACACAAATAACCATGTAAGTCTGATATATAGGTTTGCAGGTTCTGCAACAAATTAGGGTTTCAGATGATTGTGAAAGATGTTAGTTCATTTCTTTGTTGGCTAACGCACATCAAAGAAGAATACCTAATCAGGTCTCGCAGATCTGTAAGTGGAGGACATGTAATATACCATGCAGTAGGTCAGCTGCGGTACCAGATCCGTGAAATATCTTTATCAGATAGACATCTCACAAGATTTGGAATGTAGACACACCCTGCATGACGATGGTGGATCACCTTCTTCAAGGTCTCGATTGGCATATTAGATGAGCCATAAAGATCTCGATTCGTTTTCCGGAACACAGGCTCTTATGCTTTTGTTGCTTAAGATATATTAATTATAGGAGACTAACCCTAAAACTTGGTTTTAAGATGAAGGGAGCAAAAAGAAATCAGATATAAGCTGTTTTCTTCCATAAACACTTCAAGTCTACCCTAAACACGGCATCTGGTCGTCAACCGAACGATGAATTTGCCTTAGAAAATTAACACGAAAACAAATGTATTCGAGAGAGAGAGAGAGAGAGTATACCACGAGAGGAGTGTTGCAGAAGTTGCAGTTGACGTAGCAAGCTTGCCCGGGGAAGACATGGTCCGACATCACCGGCGGCCGGGCACTACGAGACTGATCTGCAAAAGTTTGTAGGAAGTCACCGATTATTTGTTTCATTACAAATGGAAGAACCGAATTCTCTGTTGGGTCTTTTGCATGAATCATAAAGATAAGAAAACAATAGGCTACCCAAAGGTTGGATTCCAAACTGCTACGGGTAATAAAAGGATAGGATGTTCTATGAGAGGAGTGTGGAAAACAAGTCTCGAGGGTTACGACTCAGTGAATCGAGTGGCTGACAGTCAATTTGTTACTTCCTCTTCTCCTCCTCTTCCTGTAGCTCTCATGTGTGGGGATGGCAATGGGGAGAATGATTACTTGATAGAGTTTGGCTGATCCATAAATTCTTTGGTCAGCGTTTAATATCATGCTGAAGCTATTGCAAACAAGTTGAGAGAAAAATATATGTGCAGGAACAAAGTTAATACTGCTGTCGAGCATATGCTTCTACCCATGCGGTGTCCCATCGGATTGGATGTTTAGGCTCCGCAAAGGTACTGTAACTATTGGGAGAATAGATGATGCCTTTGTTTTCTTCCATTATTTATGGAAACTTTAGGATCAGTCTTCCTTCTCCGAAACAGAAACTTTCAGCATGATGGTCAGAAGAGTCTCTAAAAACAGCTGTTAGGAAGCCCTGTGTGCCAGCCACAATGAAGAAGCATGCTTCCAATATTCAAAACCTAACTCATTGTTTTAATCGGAAAACTCCGCAATGACATGACCTCAGAGATTTGTAGGGAAGGTATACCGTGGTTCTGCTCCTCCTTGCATCATCAACTTCGGTCTGGTCCTGCAATTCTTGAAGTTTACCTGGCCATCAAGATATGTTGACAAACTGGGCACAAGAACAAACTGTATATAGTCCATCGAGGTTGCTGTGAATGGGGTACACCAAGAACAGCGGGCGAAGGCAGGATCCTTGGACTCGTAAACCATCATTCATCATGAATGGCCCCCAAGGTAGAGAAGACTCGATAGATCATCTGATTTCAAAGAACAAGCCCGTGTTCATTCCTTCCCTCAAGAAAGACGGGTCATGTCGACTGTCACATTGATCACGATGCAATCGTACTCTGGTCATGGGCCCATTACTGTCAGTGTAGATGCCTTATTAGATACACAGCAGAAGCACACAAACAGGGGAGGTGATGAAGGTAATAGGACCAGGGAGCTCGCTCCTCGTACAATTCCATGTGAAGTTCCTGGATTCAAGCAAAATACATCAGGATAACAGTAGAGGATAAGGACTACGGCAAGAATGGTATAAGCAGAGTACCCCCACATGATTCGTTCTGGCTGAGATGTGTGACCATCTCTATTTCTTTCTGTGTTGTCTGGCTTAAACAGATGCATCAGGAAACTTATGGCCTTCTGGATGCTTGTGCCAGGGGAACAAAGTTTTGCTCCAGTGTCGATGCTAAACTCCATGTCATCTGTTCTCTTTCGTTGGAACTTAGAGCTGACAGAAGATTCAGTCTCCATTTACCCTGTGACCATCTCTTTAACAAACAGCCATTGCGGATGCAAAATCACCAGGCAACAGAATACATGCTTCTTATCAGGATTCACACTAACAATTATGCAAAAGTAGCTTAGCCATCTGAACTGCTGGCGTCAACCCTCTGGGAGAAGAGACCACAAGCAGCAGATGATTTCGCAATGTCCTCAGATACTGGAAATATTAACATTGTGCCAACCACCATCACCTTCATGCGACAGTGAAACTAGGTATCAGCACAAGGATAGAAGAGATGCACCCTTCACATATAAATGAAAACTGGAAAGTTGCTACCAAGGTTGCAGAAGACCATAACTATATATGCAATTGGCAATTTAAAGATGTCTTATCACACAAATGATTAGTCACAACTTTCGTTTACTATTTGAACGGGAAATATACTTTAAAATATACATATATTCAATTAAACCCAAAATTTCATCATAGCTTTCTTCTCTAGTTTGTTCTACACTTCTTTTAAATCACTACCCCAATGATACTTTATTTCGTTTAATGTCAGCAAGGGATCCAATCAAACAAGGAAAAGAATTTAATATACCAAGAGAACACAAATACAACTTACACAAATATGCAGTGTAGTGACCAGCCTCCCATGTTCCTGCAGTGGTTGCTGGCTACATATTTGATAATTGGATCACTCCCTGGACTTGCAAGCAATGTAGCTTGACATATCCAAGTCATGGATAGGAAAGTTAACGAACATATCCAGCTTCCTTGTTAAGCTTGCAAACTACTGTGTTTATTCACCTTATGTTGGCAAGAACACTTTGTCTAGGACATGCTTTATTAATGCATAAACAATCAGTGGAAGATCTTCAGGGATCTTCCAAAATCCTGTTCACTGCAAGGTGATCTCTGTTTCTAATCGATGAAAGTCAATCAGAAGTATCCTCAAGAACACACACAAATTAATTGAAGAAAATCTGCAAAATGTTTTTGTTGACAGATAAGTCACTTCTGTTGTTGGAAGCAGTAGGATCAGCAAACTACCAAACAACACACCTAACAAACCAAAGCTCTAATTCTGCTTCAGTGAACAAGCAAAATTTTGGAGGGGCCTTACCATAAAGGAGACATTGAGAAGAACTCCAAAGTCCACAGTCTGCACAACACCTATGTTTCCAGGTTTGTTGTTTCCAGCTAGGTTATCTGTTCTAGATCACCAACTTCGTCATCAAGGACTTCTGTGAAGAGAGGTGGTTATTCTCATGATGGTCTCTTGTATTGGGATAAACAACATTCCTAAACCTATGCCATCCCTATGGAATCTCCTCATCAACAATGCCTTGGACATAGGCCTGTTCTCCAAACCATGTGATTGCCTTTTTTCAATGCGCTCACATTCAGATTGATGATGCTAAGCTACGGAAACCTAAAACTTCAATCAACTGAACAAACAACTTATAGCCTTATAAGTTACAATCAAACAAATAATAAAGAAACATCAAGATCTTGAAGCCATATGCGAATTAGAGGGAGAAAGAAAGGCTAACCGAATCAAACAGCACGCATTTCATCGCACATCAAGAGAAGAAACAAGATCACCTTGCTTCTGCAGCCTCCCCGTCTGATAGCCCGCGACCACAAATCTCTCCATATCAGACAAGGCTGCGGCCGGAAATCCCATCGTCTTCAGTATCATCGAGGCTCGAATCGCTGTCAGGGGCCTTCCGCGTCATCCCGGCTCGAATTGTCACCGCCGATCCAGAAACGAGCGGAGTTGACGAAGGACGTCATCGGACCGCCAGAGGCGCCCTTACGGGATCTCTCCCCACTGCCGCATTCCAATCAGATTCTTGCTACTCCCTCCACTACCTAATCAAAAGCAAATAAGAGTGAGCGGGTCGACGGGAGGAAGCGGGCTTCTTAATTCAAGAAGAAGAGATCCAGGACGTGGCTTTGAGATTAGGATTACGATCAAGATTAGATTACGTAAATAGAAAGTGGAATTCTTGAAGGGTTTTAGTTCGTAAGGAAAAAAAAAAAGAAAAGTTTTTTCCGTATATATATAAGGTCTGTCGTTTCGATGTGTACCGCCCGATATGGGCGATACGTACCGATCCGATAGGTTATCGATACGTGGACCGCCCGGTACCGGACGATACAATCAATCAACTTATAGTACTGTAGCAGTGCACTGTAGCACTACACTGTAGCAATACAAACAGTGCACTGTAGCATTGTAGCAGTACACTGCAACACTACTACAATGCTCGGTACACCTGGAGTCTACCGTTCGATACACCTGGGTATACCGCTCGATACACCCATACCGTACCATACCGAGCCCAGATCGAAACTTCGATACGGTACGATATTACGGACCTTTTATATATATATATATATATATATATATATATATATGAATAACATAAATCCGTAACATAATTAACTAAATCCGTAGCATATATGACATAAATCGTCCATTTACTAAAATGATCCAAACACAATCATAAGATAAACACAAAAGACTATATGCATATCTTCTGGTTAGGAAATCACACGAACATGAACTGAAACTGAAGCTATTATCACTGCTTTTGTGCATCTCTTAGGAGACAGGAAACTCTCATAGTACATGAATAAGTTCATGTTTGCAGAAATATTACCAGTTACTGAGTTCTCCACAATGAAAACAAAGCAAAGCAAAAAAAATGAAACATTAATAGTTAGAAAGAACACAGTATTCCAGAATCTAAACACCATTTCCAGCAAACTATCTGTTACATATGTTAAAAGCAGAAAAAACAACACCATATAACAGATCACCAGAAATGGATGCTCTCTTGTGCCAAGTTAAAACAAAGCCCACCATCTTCTAGCCAGCATTCCATTGATTACCTCCATGTCTGGAACATGATTGGTTACAGCTTTGCACACTTGACATTCATGCAATATTGCCTTCATTTCTCACTTGAAACTGTTGTTGTTCCAACATACTATCAAAAACTTTGTAAAATGAAAACCACCAACATGATGCGACGAGTAGAACAGCTTTTCTGACTTTAGAGCCATACAAGACCTTAGGAAAAAGATCAGGTTACGTTAGGGCATAATACATCAACACATCTTGTATCAGGAGCAATTGCCATCATTAGAAATCAGTTTTCAGGTCCTAATATCAGGATGACATGCAATGAATAGTGTCTAGAGGTGCAATATCAGCTTATTAGATGGCAAAGAAACTTGAAACTCGGCCAATTTCACTTAAATTTGGAACTAGGAACCTGAACACGGTCGTCGACCTTTTACAAACTGGTTCAAAGTGCAATTTGTCAAATAACTCTTCCGACTTATTATCGCAACAGCTGACTCCAGCAGACACATGTAGCTTCACTAAAGCAAACAGAAATCAACCACACAGATCTTCTGAAGCAAAAAACTAGGTTGCAGACATCTCATCAAACTGACTGATCCAGTTGCAGCAGCACAGTTCCTCGGAGACATCAGTCTTCAGGTCCACGGAACAGAACAATGACAGATCTAAGATTAACAATTCTTGCTATGATGACGAGGAAATACATAATACAACCCCGCTTTCTGCAGTTGTTACACTAAAGAGTAAAGGCTACAGCTTCATAAATCAGCAAACAAAGTCACTCAAAACCGGCATTTTTAATGCTGAAAATTTCAAGCCTTGACAACTACCTCATCAAAGTGTGCAATCATTCACAAGCCAATCAGCATCAGCTCAATTAAGAAAGTAGACAAAAAAAAAAAAGATAGACAAACATGAAAAAAATGCTTGACTACTATCCACAGAACAGGTCTAGATGAATGTGAAATAAAAAAACCTCTTTTTCAAATTGAAATTACATAATTGTCTAATAGTCTGGTGCCGATAAGAGAATCCGATTAATATCTCATCTGTATATGACAGGCTTTGTGAGTTAGACATAACAATCCAGTTGTTAGTTCATTCCCCTAAGGTTCAAAAAACAAACTAAAAACTAATCAAACAGCAACGGTTAAATCTGCTTGGAGTGTTTAGGAATCATTCATACACTAAATATTATTAAAATACACTAAATTTTAGTGATCAACCAAAACCCAGATCAGAAAACTAGATCACTTGAGTTCCTTCTATAACTTCCAGGATATGCAACAGAAAATTTTTACGAAACTTAGAAGTTCAAGATCAGTTGATTTGGCGATTCCTTGTAGAAAGAAAGCCATCTTTGTTTGCTTTTGTTTGGTACTGGCTGGTTGTGATGACAGAGGCAGTGGACCATGTGAACAATTTGAGGAAAAATGGCAGCATTTGTTCTATAATAATCACAGAATGGTGTCAAAAGAGAAAACATGCATCAAACTTTAAGTTCTCACATGCGATGATCACTGATATGTGATAGAGATTACATTAAGAATGGTGTTATGAGCTCCACAATACAAGTATGAAGTACAAGCATACCAACAATGAATGTCGATACTTGACACCAAAGCCAAAGTGCAATAATCCTTCATACGGTTTATAAAGAAACCAAAAGTGCAATGATATAGGCTGAAGGAAGCTGGAAAACCCTAAAATACTAGGAGGTGAAAGTAAAACTTTTGAGTGCAAGCTGAAATCTAAAATGACAGGGAAAGTACGCTTACATTCTGGAGAAAATTCGCCCAGACTCCAGAGACCATGCACTTTGATCTGAGACAAATAACACTTACCTTTTGACATCAAAATCTTTTGCCATCAAATAATAAACAAAAGCCATCAAGCTAGTGCCGCAAATGCATCTCGATCAACTTGAATCCTCCCCTACCTTTTCCGATGCTTATCTCGTCTTACTTTCACTGTCCTTCGACCAGACGTGTCACCACCACCACTACTTCCCAAAGAGAAGCTTCCTCCTGCAGCAAACTCTAAATTTCCAGCTGGTTGAAACGGAGATGGGCTTTGAGGCATAAAATTATTCTGCTGGCTGCCAAACTGAAAGGTTGGTGTCCCACCAGGAGTAGCTGGGGAACCAAACACAAAGTTAGGAGATGCAGGTGTATTTGTTGGTTGTCCAAATTTCACTGCCGGAAGAACCGAAGACTGGACAGAATCATCAGCCATACTATCCTCAACATTCATCTGGTCATTTCCAGGTGAACCTGAATTCAAACCACTTGTCTGATTTGGTGCTCCAAACACAGGCTGCACAAGAGAAATCAGTGAAGTTGTGCTTCCAACTGAAGTGAATGAAGAAACAGACCCTGATGTTGAACCAAACATGAAAGGTGACCTCCCTGAAGAGGGAGCTGACCCAAATGGAAGAAAAGTTTTTTCCGTATATATATAAGGTCTGTCGTTTCGATGTGTACCGCCCGATATGGGCGATACGTACCGATCCGATAGGTTATCGATACGTGGACCGCCCGGTACCGGACGATACAATCAATCAACTTATAGTACTGTAGCAGTGCACTGTAGCACTACACTGTAGCAATACAAACAGTGCACTGTAGCATTGTAGCAGTACACTGCAACACTACTACAATGCTCGGTACACCTGGAGTCTACCGTTCGATACACCTGGGTATACCGCTCGATACACCCATACCGTACCATACCGAGCCCAGATCGAAACTTCGATACGGTACGATATTACGGACCTTTTATATATAT
>LVTN01000251.1:86171-188211 GCA_001649415.1 Musa itinerans
AATCAGCAAACAAAGTCACTCAAAACCAGCATTTTTAATGCTGAAAAATTCAAGCCTTGACAACTCCCTCATCAAAGTGTGCAATCATTCACAAGCCAATCAGCATCAGCTCAATTAAGAAAGTAGACAAAAAAAAAAAAGATAGACAAACATGAAAAAAATGCTTGACTACTATCCACAGAACAGGTCTAGATGAATGTGAAATAAAAAAACCTCTTTTTCAAATTGAAATTACATAATTGTCTAATAGTCTGGTGCCGATAAGAGAATCCGATTAATATCTCATCTGTATATGACAGGCTTTGTGAGTTAGACATAACAATCCAGTTGTTAGTTCATTCCCCTAAGGTTCAGAAAACAAACTAAAAACTAATCAAACAGCAACAGTTAAATCTGCTTGGAGTGTTTAGGAATCATTCATACACTAAATATTATTAAAATACACTAAATTTTAGTGATCAACCAAAACCCAGATCAGAAAACTAGATCACTTGAGTTCCTTCTATAACTTCCAGGATATGCAACAGAAAATTTTTACGAAACTTAGAAGTTCAAGATCAGTTGATTTGGCGATTCCTTGTAGAAAGAAAGCCATCTTTGTTTGCTTTTGTTTGGTACTGGCTGGTTGTGATGACAGAGGCAGTGGACCATGTGAACAATTTGAGGAAAAATGGCAGCATTTGTTCTATAATAATCACAGAATGGTGTCAAAAGAGAAAACATGCATCAAACTTTAAGTTCTCACATGCGATGATCACTGATATGTGATAGAGATTACATTAAGAATGGTGTTATGAGCTCCACAATACAAGTATGAAGTACAAGCATACCAACAATGAATGTCGATACTTGACACCAAAGCCAAAGTGCAATAATCCTTCATACGGTTTATAAAGAAACCAAAAGTGCAATGATATAGGCTGAAGGAAGCTGGAAAACCCTAAAATACTAGGAGGTGAAAGTAAAACTTTTGAGTGCAAGCTGAAATCTAAAATGACAGGGAAAGTACGCTTACATTCTGGAGAAAATTCGCCCAGACTCCAGAGACCATGCACTTTGATCTGAGACAAATAACACTTACCTTTTGACATCAAAATCTTTTGCCATCAAATAATAAACAAAAGCCATCAAGCTAGTGCCGCAAATGCATCTCGATCAACTTGAATCCTCCCCTACCTTTTCCGATGCTTATCTCGTCTTACTTTCACTGTCCTTCGACCAGACGTGTCACCACCACCACTACTTCCCAAAGAGAAGCTTCCTCCTGCAGCAAACTCTAAATTTCCAGCTGGTTGAAACGGAGATGGGCTTTGAGGCATAAAATTATTCTGCTGGCTGCCAAACTGAAAGGTTGGTGTCCCACCAGGAGTAGCTGGGGAACCAAACACAAAGTTAGGAGATGCAGGTGTATTTGTTGGTTGTCCAAATTTCACTGCCGGAAGAACCAAAGACTGGACAGAATCATCAGCCATACTATCCTCAACATTCATCTGGTCATTTCCAGGTGAACCTGAATTCAAACCACTTGTCTGATTTGGTGCTCCAAACACAGGCTGCACAAGAGAAATCAGTGAAGTTGTGCTTCCAACTGAAGTGAATGAAGAAACAGACCCTGATGTTGAACCAAACATGAAAGGTGACCTCCCTGAAGAGGGAGCTGACCCAAATGGAAGCCCTGTAGCAGGTGAAAAAGTGGTTGAGGCAAAAATGGAGCCAGAAGGTGATGACTGAGCTGAATGTGACGTGGACTTGAACAGGCCAGTGCCTGTACCTGCTACAAGGGATAAACTTCCGCTGGAATTGGCTGATGAAATAGCACTTGCTGCAAGGGAAAAGCCACTTGAACCAAAAGGCGTAGACCATACATGGGAGGTGCTGCTGCCGCCAGCACTTAAAGTTGAAATGGTGGACAACCCAGTACTTGAAGATGACCCAGTAGCAGTAGGGAAAGAGAAGCCAGAACTTGAACCAAGAGGCTTCAAACCAGGCGTTGAGAAACCAAATGATGAGCTTGAAGAACCAGATGAGGAAGTGCCACTTAGACCAAACATTGTCATAGGAATTGATGAACTGAAGGTATTAGATGATGATATTGGCAAAGCATGTGACATCCCAGTTCCAGACTGTGCTGGCTGAGTGCTGAAACTAGATTCTGCTGTTGTGCCTAACACTGTCAAGTTCTGAGAACTGTTACTTGAAAACAATGAATTGGCACCACCAGATTGTGGTGATGAACCAAAACCACTGAATCCATTGGATGAAGTTGAGAAACCTGACGACATTGACACAGCAGAAGAACCAGTGGCTGTACTAAATAATGCTGGCGCTGGCAGAGCAGAGGAGCTATTGCTTGTGCTTGCAAATATTGATGGTGTCAGAACTGCTGAGCTGTTGCTTCTGGTGTTTGATAATGCTGCAGATGTACCTAGAGGAGCAGAGCTGCTTACACTGAAAGCAGATGACTTGACAGGCTCTCCCACCAAATTGGTAGAATCAGAATTTTCTGTTGATGAAGTTACTGTGCTAGCAGCACCAAAAGAACCACTAGCACCAAACTGGAATGAGGGGATTGTGGAAAGTATAGGTGCAGCAGATGAGATGGTAGCTGCAGAACTAGGTGCCATGCCGGTGCTTGTGGAGAAACCTGATGACAATGACATAGCAAAAGAACCACCAGTGGCTGTACTAAATAATGCTGGCGCTGCATCTGTTACATATGTTGAAAGCAGAAAAAACAACATATAACAGATCTTCTAGCCAGCATTCCATTGATTACCTCCATGTCTGGAACATGATTGATTTGAATATTGATGGTGTCAGAACGGCTGAGCTGTTGCTTCTGGTGCTTGAAAATACAGCAGATGTACCTAGCAGAGGAGCAGAGCTGCATGTCTGGAACATGATTGATTACAGCTTTGCACACTTGACATTCTTGCAATATTGCCTTCATTTCTCACTTGAAACTGTTGTTGTTCCAACATACTATCAAAAACTTTGTAAAATGAAAACCACCAACATGATGCGACGAGTAGAACAGCTTTTCTGACTTTAGAGCCATACAAGACCTTAGGAAAAAGATCAGGTTACGTTAGGGCATAATACATCAACACATCTTGTATCAGGATGCTTACACTGAAAACAGATGACTTGACAGACTCTCCCACCAAATTGGTAGACTCAGAATTTTCTGTTGATGAAGTTACTGCACTAGAAGCACCAAAAAAGCCACTAGCACCAAACTGGAAGGAGGGGATTGTGGAATTGCCATCATTAGAAATCAGTTTTCAGGTCCTAATATCAGGATGACATGCAATGAATAGTGTCTAGAGGTGCAATATCAGCTTATTAGATGGCAAAGAAACTTGAAACTCGGCCATATAGGTGCATCAGATGAGATGGTAGCTGAAGAATTAGGTGCCATGCTGGTGCTGGTGGAGAAACCTGGTGTGAATGAAGCACCCAATGTCACGGACGGAGCAACAAGAGCTGAAGATACAGCAGTGGATGAAGTGATGCCATCATTTAGGTCAGATGTCCTAAAAGCTCCAAAAACAGATAAGGCCGGCAATGCAGCATTCCCAAATGCATTGAATAGGTCCCCACCTTTTGAAGTTTGGACAACTTCACCTTTTGAGCCTTCTAATACAGTTGCTGTCGTGGCATTACTACAATACCAATCAAGTACTCAGAATTATAAGATAAGAACTTTGCAAGATTCCTTCATATAAGAAATATATATACATATTTGGGGATATATAATTATAACATGATTATACATGCTGAAAAATACTACATCCACAGATCAGATTTCATCATATCAAGTTTTCAAATATCAAAGTAAGAATTGAATGACTGCAAATAAGGACAATCAACTTCACGCACAACGAAAGCACAAGATAGGTCTTTTCCCTACAGGCATACAAGAACTACAACCATGAATGAAACAAGTGCTCACCACTGAGAAATTTTTTGTTAAAGCTACAAGAGTGCATTAATTAGAACATTAAAACATTACAACAAAGATAATGACATCACTCCTGGCATCTTAGATAAAAGCAGCATCTTATTGAATAAAACTATAATGATTCCAAGTTCCAACAATACAAAATACAACAAAACAACAAAAAGAAAATTCTACAGAAATTTTATGTTTCGACTCAGGACAAAAAGTTCTCTGCATTGCCTATAATTATTTTAAAGGGCTGATAATGCTTCAAATCTTTATGCTACTACTAAAATTCCAGATCCCAAGACACTGTCTACATGAGGTTTTGCACTGTTTAATTATAGCATTTGAGAATTCCAGACTCCACTTTTCAGTTGCTTAAAAGCAGACCCTTTATACAAAAAATGCCTGCAAACCCATAAAACATCATGTTCCTTGCAATAACATTAACTTTATGCCCAAATTTTCTCTTTTCTTGTCAACAACCCTTCTAAAACCTTCCACAAGAACCAATTATTCTGAATGAACTACCTCTACCTAAACCTCAAACAGTTAGTCATCTAACGTTCCTTACTGTTTTAAGTGTATGATTCACCGTAGCAATAGAATGAAGATAATCTATCTTCAATTATATAAGTAATTATATAATTATAGTGTGTTTTAAACATGGATCGAAGGATTTAGAAATAATAGGTTTCAGAGTATGGAAAATAAATGACCAACCATAAGGAATGTATCAAATGTCATCGTCAGTCGCATTTGTTGGGAGTTGGCAAACTTTCAGAGGATGATGTAAATTGATATGAAGAGAAAATTTACGTATTACTAGAATATTCTCCATGTTATTGTACCACTCATTTGTTCAAAATGAAGATGGGCAACAAAATTTGAAAGGTCAAAAGACAATGAAGTAAAATTCAAATTCTAAAAAAAAACCTGAAACCAAGGCCACTAGCACCAGCAGCAGTTGAAGCAGATCCAGATGCAAGCTCCACCAAATCAGCTTTAAATGTAGGAGCAGGGGTTTCCTCACACTGTGGGGCTGATTTCATAAGCGATGTCATGAAATTAGAAACTATTAATGGTACTTGAGATGAAATGGTTGAAGCAGGTTGAGCAGAGAAAAAAAATCCATTCATTTTTTCCGTACCAAGCCCATTGGATATCTTGGTGGAATCCCTGTCTGATACCCCCATGGATGTACGAATATTATTAGAGGAAGATTTCATAGATTTCTCCAATTTAGGCTTTTCGTGTGTAATCTCACACTTCGATATCAACAAAGGTTTATTACCAACAATAGTAGCTGTACTTGGAGAATCCTTCATATCATCGCTATCATCATCCAACTCGACAAGATCCTTGATAAATAAAGGAAAAATGCATTGAATTTTGCTGGTCATAGAGCATCCAAATAAATTTGAAAGACAAAATCACAAAATATATTTAGAAGATACTTGCAATAACATACCTCGGGTGCACTCATCTGGAATGATGGTTTTTTTTGTGAGGTAGTAGTAGCAGCACCTGAAACAACAAAATGAGCAGTTGCTGTACTAGGTTTGGCCTCTCTGCCAGATACGTTATTAGGTTTCTCGAGAACAGAGTTTGTAGATGCAAATCGAACCCCTTTAACAGCACTCTTGGTAGAGCCATTTTCTTCAGACTTGTCTTGCTTCTGAGAAATAGTATTTCCAAAACTTTTTTGGTGTGAATCACTGGGAGATTTCAAATTGCCATTTTTTTGCACATTCAAAAACTTAGACATATCAATTTCCTCCATGCTTTTAAGAGCTTGTCCATGAAGCATGTTATGAGTTAACAGAAATGGTGATTCATCCATGTCAATTTTCAGATTAGAGGATTTCCCTTTTGGAGAAGTCACCAGTTTATCAGGTTGCTGTAGAATTTTCCTAGCCATCTCACTGGACTGGGGAGGAAGTGGAACAGAAGGAACCCCACTATTTTCTACAGTTTGAAACTCACTATGGTCATTCTCTTGTTCATTCAAATGGAGAAGCTTTTGGTTTAAAGTTACAGAACCTTGATCAACATGAGTTGATGAAGAAGGCAGAGAATTCCCCCGTGACAAGTATGGACTTGCTAATGGAGACATCAAGTTGGACTTCTGATGTGTCCTACGGGTGGGACCAGATGATCCGATATCATCCTCTAAAAGTGATCTCCCTCGTTTAAACGCCTGCCAATTGGTAACAAAAAAAAAATCCCATATTGGACTCATAGAACATATGCAAAAAACAGAATAAGATATAAAATAAGTATCATAACACATGAGATCAGGAAAATCCATGTGAAGTCATAAAATCAGGGCTGCGGCCTCAGTCACATTTGCATTTTATTTCTTCCTTATGAAAGAATTGACATACAACAACAAATAATCATCATGGGCTCTTGACATCATATCACCGTTTATGGTACTTGAAGCAGGCCCCTTGGGAGAGAGTACTCACAACCAGCTATTGCTTGATGTCAAGATTCTACTTCTTCAGTAGGGGTGCATGTGAATCGACAAACCATTTGATTTGGCTTTCTTAATTATATCATCACTATGTTTAGATTTAAAATGTTAACCTAAAAAAGTCCAATTTTAGTGTTAGAAACACCAATATTGAGCAGGACTAAATAATTGCTACATGTGTAACCATTTAAATTAAGGTTTAACATAGTTTAATCTCCTAGTTCCATACCACATTATAGATATTTGATCATACAAAAATACATTTTTTAATTATGAACATAAAAGCAATTTTAAAGAATACAGTTTTCAACCATAGCAAGCCCGACACCTCTGGAAATGTACAATGTGGAAGATACACTGTGAGTGATCTGTGAATTTCTAATGAAACATAATGGGGGCAGCATGTAAGACAGAAATGGACAGATGACATTGCAAGGACTGGGTCGGAATATGAAAGAAATCAACATAAACGAAAAGAAAAAAGGTTGTAATAAAATGTGATCCTATGAGCAGTGAGGAAAGGGAAGCATCAGTAGAGCTACAATAGCAAACAGCATAATTATAGATACCTGAAAGGAAATGTAACACTACAATTCAGGACCGTAATATCTTCCTTAAGAAGGAAAGAAACAAAAAAAGCACAAGGAAAAACTGTAAGCAGAGAAGGGCCTTTAAGCATGCTTTGATAAATGGAACCACAAACAGAGAAAAGAGAAGAAATACTGTAAAGCCAAACAAGAAGCACAGTATTGCACATGAAATGACCCAAGGATGCCACCAATTAGGTGGTGAGCATGGCCTGTTACTGTGCCACAACCCCAACTGGTGCTTCTGCGTGAAATTCTTTTAAGGCACACATGGTGCACATCGAGAGATATTATTTCTTCTGTAGTCCTTAAATCTTCATGATGTCAACTACTGTTTTGTGCTATAATTGGATTCTTCATGTTGTCTTTAGAATATGCTGTATGTTCAATATTATGCTGGCTGATGAGAGCATACTAGATTTATGCAGAGAATTCTATATCACCAAGTTTGCTATGCCATTTCTAGTCCCAAAACATAAGTGGTTACTCTATTTAATAAAGTCATAATCATTCATGAGCAGGATAACTAAATGAAGTCTCCCTCATATAATATATTCAAAAACCACCCAGGTATAATCTCTACAATCCAAGTTTTGTATGTGTTATGCAGGCATACTAATTCAACAACAAATACAGTTTAAGACACAAACGAATGGATAATGAAGGTTAGGCTTGTATGAGCACTATCCACTTATCAAATTGATGTTGCACGTGTTGGCTACAATGCCCAAATTATTTGGGGTCAGCTATATAGATATTTTACCGTCACGGAGCTCTATAAAATTAGTTAAATAAGAGTGCTTTATTAGGAAAATTAATTGAAGGGTGTTGCAAAGTAAAAGGCTCAAACCTGTCTTCCACCAGAGTGTGTAATGTTTTCAGACATAGAGGGGCAACCATAGTCATCCAGCGAAGATTTGTCACCCTGAAGCAACAGCATACGAGATATTCTGAGGTGGGAAACAACGTTCCTCAATGGAGGAAACAAAAAAGGGAATCTTAATTTTCTCCAAAGGAAGTAGTTATTACTAAATAAATCTGCACTTACCCCTAAGTTAGCCATTGAACAGGGCTTGAAGTATGGAGAACGAGACATTTTATATATTGCTGATCTGCCATAAATTCCTGAACTCAACAAGCTGTTTCGTCTAGTTTCAACAGGTTCAGAATTGCGGACTGCAGTTCTCAATACCAACGAATGATTGGACGGTTTCCTTGCATACGGTGTTCCAATTGGCATTGCTCTATCATCCCGAAATAATTTATTTTGCACGCTTAGAGATGCAGAAGATTTAAAAAACCTAGAACTCATATATGTCTTAGAAATTTTTGTTGGCGAGGCAGCTTCTTCCTTGGTACTCTGTAATGCGTTAGAAAATAAACATATTTAATGTCCTTAATAAAAACTAAAATTTGTAATTAATAAGTTATTCAATTGAACTGAACTACCTTAAACTGAAGCAATTAACCTATTAAATGATTTATCTAGAATCCAAACATGGTCAAAGTCAAGAAGCACTTTTCATGCATATGGGTTCCAATTATACTTGAAATTGTATAGTGCATCGAACGATATATCATCAATCCTCCCCTCCTAAAAAAATGACTATAGAAGTCTCATTAATCCTAAAAGACTAATTAGCAAGTCTTTATTCTCGTCTAAGCATAAGAGGCTGGCTTTTCCAAAAAAAATAATTTGGAGCAAAATCTCATAAGTCAAATAAGATGAGAATGAAATAATAACCGAAGCAACAAAGTACCTAGCAATTTTAGGCTGCAAAAGAAAGTCTTTGATATTTATAAGCTATACTTTAGAAGGAATCAGTTTAGCCATAGGACATCAACAAGATATCTAGTAAATTTGATCCAAAAGATATGCACGCACCAATTTTTCATATAACTGGTCAGACCAGTTTGTCCCGTCCAATATTTACTGATCCAACCAAAAAACAGCACCTGGACCAAGCAATTATGATCATCCAATTTGAAATTAATCTAATTTTTAACTTTTTATAGTGACAGCTATCTATTTACTTTTTTACTTTACCCACACACCTCTCTCTCTCTTGCATGCATGCGATTCTCCCCACAGGCCACATTGCATCCGATAATCCTCTTCTGCCTCGTTCTCCTACACTACATCCTCTACCTCCTACCATGCTCCTCACCTCCTTGCCACCCTCTTCTCTCCCTCTTTCTCATTGGTCTGTTCCAACCAGTATGTCAACATATCATTTGTCGTTATGCTGGTACTTACCAAACTCATACTGGTCTGGCCAAGGACTGGTACAGGGCTCAGATCAAACTTTTAATCCTTGGCAAGAAGTATTAAAAAAGTACAGGTTCCTATTGCTTATATAATAAGGGTTCAGCAGTTAAAATAAAGGTTCTTATTGCTAATAAGAGAAAAAAAAGCAAAGGACCATTATCTTACAGCCAGGCCAGGCGCAGGAGCTGTAATAATTTCATGTAACCCAGAAAAGACCTCTCTTCTTTCTTGTTCTGAAGCAACTCTTTTATCCTTATTATTGAAACTTGACATTGGTTGTGATACATCATTAGCACACTGCTGCTTCTTATTTGCTTCACCTGGAATAGTTGGCATTTCTATTTCATAACTTGATGCTGGTTGAAATACATTTACTTCAGCAGCATACTGCTGCTTATTAGTTTGACCTCGAACATTTGTTATCTCTATATTCTCAGAATTCACAGCCACTTCTCGTGCATTTGGTTCCACAATTCTTGAATGTAATAACTGGGTCAAGTGATCAAACTCAGTCCTGCCAAATTAGTAATAAGTATAACAGAAGGAATAACATATACAACAAATAAGATAATTAAGTATATCAGGCCAATTGTGCTTTTATAGTTATTAATAAGATACTAAAAGATGTGATATCATTGTAAGAGATATCACGTGGTTTGAATAAGAAAAAGTCCAACTGCAATATTCACATAGTATCCAGCAGCAACATGAAAAACTGTATATATTACAGCCACCAAAATAAAAACAGACTACACGTTCAATAGTATGGTCCCAAGTTGCAGACAATTACCTTGTAAAAGTTTTCTGCTTCAGTAGTTGCTCGAGTTCGAAAACTCCATCGACATAAGAACTGGTTCCATGTTGAGCGCTGCCAGCATTGGAACTATTCACTGCATTTTTTCTATCACCGAGATGTTCTTGCACTTCGTGTAATGAATGCTGTGGGTAAATTTTTGAAAGGCATAAAAGATTGGTTATAAACATAGATCCAGAAAAAGTGTCTAGTTATTGGAAAATGGAAACAATCAGTCAAAAGCAAGTTTAATTTCACAAAAAAAAAAACTATTAATGCAGATGCCCTCAAAGGATGGCCAAGAGAGAAGGGCGCAAGTCGAGAACAGGCTATTCAGTGACCATAGAATATAGTGTCTAGTAGCCACTAAAGTCTAACTATATGGAGCACTAGTAACCGGCAGGCAATCTGAAACATGCAAAACTCAAAAGTCATATTACTAAGTAATTACATAGTTAAAATCAAGGTCTGCCGTTTCGATGTATACCGCCCGGTATGGGCGGTACGTACCGGTCCGACAGGTTACCGGTACGCGGACCGCCCGATACCGAGCAGTACGACCGGTACAGTGCTACAGTGCACTGTAGCACTGCTACAGTGCTCGATACACCCATACCGTACCGTACCGAGCTCAGGTCGAAACTCCGGTACGGTACGGTATTGCGGACCTTGGTTAAAATACCCTCATCTGCATGTGCATTGTGGATTTAAGTGTGGCAAGCTGTGCTCTACGTCTGCCAACATTTGCTAACTTTGCACAGAGAGGCGGCATGGAACAGTTCCAATTCATTTGATCAGCACACACAATGTCAGAACATCACCGGGATGCCGTCATGAACTAAAATTTATAACCTTGATGAAACTTCTACTAAGTGCAAAGCTCATATAGTTGAGACATACAGTTAGTCCTTCATTAAACTGCTAGTTAGTAGCCTGCAACACAATAGCAGCAACTTTCACTGCATATGCATATATGACTTCAATCAGCAGAATAAAGCTATAGGAATTGGGATGCCGTCCTTTATTAAACTTGATGAAACTTACAAGTGCAAACCTTGATGAAACTTCTACTAAGTGCAAACCTCATATAGTTGAGACATACAGTTAGTCCTTTATTAAACTGCTAGTTAGTAGCCCGCAACACAATAGCAGCAACTTTCACTGCATATGCATGTATGACTTCAATCAGCAGAATAAAGCTATAGGAATACACAAAGGATACAAGACCACAGAATATGCATGCATCTTACTGTATATGGAAAATTCAATCTCATGACAAGACTTGGATCCAAATTGTTTGTAGAGACTTGGAACCAACAATGAAGTTATGATAACCTGAAAGCGCATATCTAAAAAAAATTAATTTTTTCTCCCTTTATTTTCCCTTTAGGGTGCAGCTTATGCTTAAATTTTTAGTGGATGAAATCAATTTTTTCTCTATTGGCTATTTTTGCAAAGATCTAGTGGATGAAATCAATTTTTTCTCTATTAGCTATTTTTGCAAAGATTTGTAGAGAAATGAGTCAACTTTCCTCATTTCTCACTTCCTTGATTCTCTCTATCTTTGCTTGCTTTATGTTCTCCAATCTCTTTAGATTCTATATCTTCTCTATTAAAATTAGTATACACTACATTCTGGCTATTTCTCTAATTACAGCAAAAATTTACTAAAACTGTTCATTTGTAGCAAAACTTCTATATCATTTTCCTGATACAATAGTGAAAATCTAAGAACCTACAAAAGTGAAAATAAGTTGAACTAAGAATTCAACACATAGGAACTCCTAAGTCCTAACAAAGCTGAATATACTCGAACTAATCAGAAACATACTTTAAGCGCAATCTCAAAAGCTATACAGAAATAATAATTCAGTGAGAATGTTGGTTACTGACTAGAAAATTCTCCATTAACATCTAAAGATCTGAGTGTTTCTGGTGCTTACAGTAGAAGGTTCTTTGATGACTTCCTCCACTGGTCTCTGATTTGCCTCTGCAAGAATAATGCAGTTGTCACAATAAAAATCAATGGGATAATACATCAAATGCATATTGCATCTACATGAGACAATAAATTCATAAACATCTTTGAAATCTAGCCTAACGGAGAAGTGCAACAGCTAACAGAAAATAGCTATGGCCCTCTAAATGATAAATGTGTATTAAAAGAAAATTTGATTATCATTCTTCCAAAAATGAAACAATTACCATTGGGGATAAAACATCGTTCAACACCAATCTGTAATGAGTTAATATCATCTATAAGAATTATATAGAATCAAAATTCTGATAAATTAAATTGTACTAGAAGGTATATTTTGTACCTTATAACTAGCCTCTATGATTCTTTAGGCAAGTATATCTTTTTTCTAGCTGTGCCTTGCCAGAAACAAGA
The DNA here is from genome assembly GCA_001649415.1 of Musa itinerans. Lineage (NCBI taxonomy): Eukaryota > Viridiplantae > Streptophyta > Magnoliopsida > Zingiberales > Musaceae > Musa > Musa itinerans. The sequence goes on from LVTN01000251.1 coordinate 98,638, forward strand.
ATCAATTTCAAAGGGCTGACGTCAGCCTATAATCGGTCATAAAACTAAAACCTTCTCGATCTAGTTTTGCTTCATTGGACTTAGCTTGGATAATGATGACAACATTCTGTGAGGAGTACCTAATCTATGCTAATATTTAGGTGAAAAATGCATAAATTTGCTCATCCAGGGAGAAATAAGTCAGAAGAGCTTTATTTGCAGTATGGAAGTATGTGATGATACGTATAAAGGGGAAAGTCTACAAGAGATTGTGATGCATAAAATACAGTACAGAAGTGATCACAAAGAAATCAATCAATAGTGATTGAATACGTAGAGCAGGGAAAGAATGAAGAATATGAAGCAGAGAAAACAAGGAAAATGGGTGGGTGGAGCACAGCATTACTCTGAGTCCAAGCCACATACTAAATGGGCGCAGCCTTATAAGAGTCTGAACAAGTCAAACAAAGGCTGATGTGACTGATAGGACTTACATGTGAACCAACTGCTAAGCCTATCACTTCTGCCTAAGCATGCTGTATTTGAATGAAACAAGTTAAAATCCTACTAAGATATAACCAAGATAACCCAATGGTAGATTGTGTAATTCAGCCTCTGGGTCAAAGAGATTTCCTATACTCTGAGCTATCTGAGGCCATGTCAGGTGATTGATAAGGAAATGAATTTGAATTGGTAGCTCAGAAGCTTTGACCAACATATAACAAACAACTTGCAGAGTTTAATTTCTTTTCATGGTTTACAATTTCATTAGTGCAACAATTGCAGAACTTGATTTTAAAATAAGCACTAATATCCTGGTTACCAATTCCAATACTCAGCATTGACAGCAAATCTAGGCACTAGATTGCAACTTGTTAAACTCGCATATTGCCAAAGGGTTTCTCAGAGACCCACTAACTAAAGGTTATATTACCACAGCTAGGAAGCTAGAATTGATACAGCAAATGCGAATAAAATATGATAACAACAAATGCTGTGTTCAAATGCAACAAAAAATAATATTGAACATGGATAAAACAACAAAGTACCAGAGGTTTCTGATAATCCATCAGCATGATGTAATTACGTCATGGAATTGCCGAGCAATCCAAGAAAACAACATTTTTTATCAAGCAGAAACGTATCACATACTGACAAAAGAGAAAACACAATTAATTACGATAATTTAAGGTGCTAGAGTATCCTAGCTGACAGATGGATGCAACAAAGAATAATTCTTCCAAGATTCCACGTTTGTTTCTTGAAAATTGACATAAAGTTCCAACATGGTCTAAGCACGATACAAGAGATCGGGTACCTCAACAAAAACGACAATACGAACCCCGAACACACACTCTTGAAAAAACGTAATCTTGATGATCCGATATCAAAAGAAGCCACCGCAAATGCCAGAAACAAAAAAATCCCAATAAAAGCCCTAGAAAATAAGAGCCCTAACCGAAAGCTCCAAGAACGGGACAACCAAGTACATGAGCAAAAGAATAAGGAGGGACCAAACCTGGCGGCGCGGCAGGAGGGTCGCCAAGCCGCTTCTGGAAGACGGAGGAGGGGAAGAGGCGGGATGCGCTCCAGGAGATGATCCGGGTCGCGGGGTCCACGAGCCTGGAGAGCCACCCGTTCCCCCGCGGCTCCGCCGGAAGTGGCTGGGCGGGGCGTGCCGCCGCCAGGGGCCGATCGTACGGCGTCGCGGGGGGCCGCCGGAAGAGGCGCTTCCGGAACTTGCCCCCGATCCCGCCGCCATCACTCTCGTACGCCGCCATGGGAGAAAGCGAGACAAGCCCCGAATAACAGAGCCACAGTGTCTGAGGAGCGGGGGAGGCGAAGAGGGGAAGAAGGGATTCAGGCTTCGGGCTAGCGTCGGAGAGGGACGCAGCGAGGTGGAAGAAAATGGAGGAGGCGATGGACGGGAATGGCAGGCCGCGGAGAACCGAGTACGACGGCGCATGCGGTATACGAGGTGTGACGGATTAATAAACGTATACCAACGTCACGCTCGAGTACACTTGGCGTATTCGCATTGGGAGATCGTCTTGGGCGCCCGCTAAAAGAAACCAAGATTAAAGAGACGCCAAATCAACGGTCATCTGGGTTGGTATACGAGATCTGACGGTCAGCATCTCTGGGTATTGTCGTAAGGCTGTTATATAGGTGTCCCAAAAAATAATGTTGTTTCCGCAGAAGATCTAAAAGACACACTACGACGTGTGGGCCCGAATTCCACCTCATCTGCGAGTCCGATATGCCAAGCTTTTAACTCGCCACGTAAGACGATAAGGATTCCGAGCGAAACATCTGGCACACGAACGTGGGTGGGAACAGAATCGACAGGCCCGGCTCGGACACCGAGCCACAGATGCGGCGAGCGGGACCCCCTCACCACGTGAGTTGGGAACTCGAATCTTTGGACTCACATAATTTCTATTTAATAAAATATGAAAAAAAATATTGTAAATTTGTTTTTATGTTATTTTCATAGAAAAATAACAAGTAAAAAAAAAGGGATCTTTGAATGAACGAAGGATCAAAAGTTTCTTTCAAATAAACAATGTATAAATGTAAACAGCAAAACAAAGCCATCCGAGTGATGTGTTGGGGTTTTCAGGGTTGTGATAAGGTATATTTTGGACCAGGCCTTGTTACATCACGTCGCAATCAAGTCAACGAAAGGAACACCCTCGTGCGTCAAACTAGATTCCGTACCAAGGCATTACCCGGTACGACCTGTCCCGGAAAGTTCGGGGCGACGTCATATGGTGTCATTCCGTGCGTCCCGGGACGGCATCTTGCCAGGGGGATGAAAAAGAGGATCCAACCCGCTACTGACTTGATTTTCACGAGTGATGTGTTGGGGTTTTCATGACAGAGTTGAAGCTGGAAGAGATATATTGGAGCACTGATTTCTTACACTCGCACAAACTTGGCTGAAAGATTTATTGGCAGGCTGTTAATTGAGACCCAACAGGAAATCGACATCATGTTCTTTGGCAGAACAACGATGGATGCCACAGAATAATAGGCTTGTTAGATGACCTTGCATCAAGCTGTATCATGAACTTGTGAAGAACAGGGCACCAAGCCATCTTCTTCCAGGAAAAATCCATTCCAGATCAGTTAAAAGCGACGGCTGTTAGATTTGGCGCCGCCATATGCTGATCAGATTCCAGGCGCCCACACTCAAAGCGGTGGTTGATCGATCTAAAGAGCCACCCGAGTTGACCGGAGACTTCTGACATAGCCCCGTGGATCAGGCCGTGCTAACTCATCAACCACGATGCATCAGTTTAGGTCAAAGCTGGAAGAGATATATTGGAGCACTGAATTCTTACACTCGCACAAACTTGGCTTAAAGATTTATTGGCAGGCTGTTAACTGAGACCCAACAGGAAATCGACATCGTGTTCTTTGGCAGAACAACGATGGATGCCACAGAATAATAGGCTTGTTAGATGACCTTGCATCAAGCTGTATCATGAACTTGTGAAGAACAGGGCACCAAGCCATCTTCTTCCAGGAAAAATCCATTCCAGATCAGTTAAAAGCGACGGCTGTTAGATTTGGCGCCGCCATAGACGACTAAGAGAGATGGACAAGTTATTAGCAGGCGAAAATGACATCTTGCTGACTCATATGTTTCCAAGGAACCACTATATCCGAACTCTGTTTTCATGATCTTGAATACCGAAGTGGACAAACCTGGAGAGACCAAAATCCACCTCTGTACTCAATGAATTATGTTATAGGTACTCAAATAGAACACTCACATATGATTACAGTAGGATTTTAAAGCTTAATTAATCTGTGAATGGACAAACGACGAGCCAAAGTCACAAAAGAAAAAGGAAAACAGAGTCAAACACGCAATGATGCATACCAGGAGAGTACCATCAAACGATCGAGATCAAGTACTTCAGGGAGACAAATGCGATCTCTTTCTCTGTGAAATTGAACGCGTTGTTCATATAATTTCATACAGTATGATTTACAACACCAAATTGATCATGTAAATGGATTGCAATCTCTCTGTGAGATGCGCCAGCCCAGAGCAATCGGACGCAGCCGCTTTTTCTCCCCTTTAAGATCCAAGAGGGGCAAAGTTCTCACCTTTGACATTTCCCCTCCTAGACCGGGGTGCCATGTCCCTTCTACTCCTTTTGTGAAGGGCTCCGCCAAAACCCAGTGCTGTAGAATCTCGCTGTCATCTCCTTCTCCAACTGCAACAGCTCTGGCGACACCGCCTTCGCTGGCCATACCTCTTTGGCCCCCATAGCCATCAAAAATGTCCCGTGGTGAATACTGAAGTCGTCGTCGTCAAAGGAGCCGACTCTGGTCCGCAAGAGCCCGGCTTTCACCTTCCCGTAGCCGGCGCCACGCTTCCGTCTCAATCGCAGGGCCCGCCGGACAAGCCCCGCCGGCAGTTTGACAGCCGCCACGAAGAAGAGATTCGCCAGGCCGCAGGGGCAGCAGCATAATATGGCCGCGCACTCCGCCACCGTCTCCCCGGCGGCCTCCGTGACCCGGGCTGCCAGCTTCGGCTTCGGCTTCTCTTCTGCGATCTGCGCCCACCGTCGGCCGGGGGTCGAGGCGGCACTGGCGGCTCCGGCCGAATGACGCATTAAATTGGTAGAGCTGGACAGCTTCCTCTCCATCTGCCCCTCCCTCCGTCCAATCGTTGCCTTCCCGTTCGAGCGATCTCCGAAATGGCGAAATATACTAAGCGACAAAGAAAGCCGAATGGAAATCGAGCCTTTATAAGGCTGGCGGATCAGAATACGACGATACAATCAATATCTGGAGCTGGATAACGTGCTTCGCTTAAAAGCATTTCACGCCACGTCGGCTTTGTAGCTCTCTGGTGGTTGGTGGAGAATGATAGTTGTGTTGCTCCGCTGGTATAGGAGTTCCGAAATAAGGGGCAATGGATAAGAGAGGGGACGTCCTAAACGTTATCATACACCGTACTTGAGATGGCGGGGCCCCTGTCGTCATGGACGCGTGAAAAGGGGTATCGAGACGGGTTCGTGGTAACGCTTGTGGGAGTTGGGAAGCTTCCTAAGTGGTTTTTTAGGTGAGCTGCTGAGTTGGATGGTGGATTATTTTGGATGCTGAGTTGGACGAGCCAAACCGGCGAACTCGTTTCCCACAGATTGGGCGTGTCGGATGAGGACGACTGCCACATGAGGAGAGGTACCGAATAAAACTCACCCAAAATAGCACCCGTCCGATTCAGCAATCAAGGGTTAGGATCACTTGGGTAACGTTTCGGGGCTGTGTTAGCGAGTCAATCGTCAGGAAATGGTGGCAGAGAGACGACGACAGCTGTCAATTCGTTCGATATCCTGATCCGAAGCTTCTGTGTTGCTTTAATAGTCGTGTGGATGTTCTCATGTCATGCACTCCAACATGTAGCAGAACAAGCAAAAGTGTCACATGAAGCACATATATGAAATCTCAAGTACAAAACTGAGTTATATTTAGGAAATAAATGGCATTACAAGGAACACACAACTCCTCATGGATGTCAATCAGATGGTTCATACAAAAGGGTAAAAGAAGTGGATAAATGTAGAGAAATGAACTGAGTTCTTTGGAGTTCTCTTCCTGCTAATCTTTAATCTGAATGGGTTAGAAGGAGAACTTGAATCCTCCAACCTTAGCATCAGTAACAGTCTCCCAGAATGATGGTTTTTTCTTCTGAGCCATCTTCTCTTGGGCTTTTGCTGTGACCTCATCGATCATTCCGGGATAGGAAGCATCAAGAGCACTTCGAAACTTATCGTACAGATTCACCCTATCTTTGGTTCCAGAGACAAGCTCACCGGCATTGGGCTTGCCAAGAAAATCCAGAACATTGAACAGATTTCTTCTGCAACAAAAATCATAAACGAGCGCCAGTGGAAAATTCAACAATACATACCAGCGAAATTTTACTCGAGAAAAAGTGTCCACTGTCCAAACGTACAAGTACAAATGCAAAACTTCCATGGGGTTCAAAAATGACTTCGGGCAATTTTGAAGTTATACTTCACAGGCTAAACATTTACCAAATTCAAAGCAAATTCCACCATAAAAACACACTATGCTCTTTTTAAAATTGTTCGGCTGATGGCACCATAAATATGTGATTTGAGGTTTTGCGACAGAATAAAAACCATGCATATATGGGTAGATCTGGAAAATTTTCTAGAAGACTTCTAGATGATTATCCAAAAGCATTCTGATTCTGAAGTGCTAAATTCTTTTTCAAAGATGAAGATCTTCAGGTAAATTCCCAATAATCTGTGAAAATATTGCAAAATATGCAGGCAAAGGCGATTCATTGCTACACACTGTAAAAGCAAGGGCTACCTTAGTTGTGTGTGTTTGTAGGGGATAACTTAATATAGAATGAATTGTGCAATTAGAAAGACAAGGCAGAATCTAGCATGAAATTGAAAATGACAAAAAAAGGGACCGATTGAATAGGATAACATATATAGCCTAACTGGAAACTGGTTAAAGAACTTCTGTGAATATCCCATTCAGTGATACACCAGAAAGAAGCTACTGAAACGACAATCCACCAGAAACAGACATTTGTAATTGATTAAAATGTTGTTATCACATGATTCTTTGGTACTAGAAACTGATGCAGGTACGGGCGCCTTTCAGGGTATGGGCGCCTTTCAGGTCTATGGACATCAGAAGAAGAAAATCTGGACCTAGTCTTAGTGGGTAAATGATAAACTTGGGTTCATACAAGATCATGATTTAGTTTTCACATCTCAATCTTATCTAGAAATTTTGAATTTTTGTAATCTGTATAATATTTTGTCAGTTTGGATGTTTTCCTACAATAGAAATAAGTTGCCATGTATTTTGATTTTTTTGTAATCTGTATAATATTTTGTCAGGTTGGATGTTTTAAAAACTCTGCTGTTCAACAGATAAATGGTTTGGTTGACTAAAAATATTGTCCAAGAATGGTACCACACCCAACTAAGGATTTTGCAGAAATAAGAACATCTCTCATCAAGGAGTAGCCAAAATATAAATGAAATTCTCCATAATATGGAGTTTGGAATGATTACAAGAAGCCATTAGTTCAAGAGATAAAATTAATCAGAATCCTTATATGCTTTTTCTTTATTAGGTTTGGTTGTTTTTCCCTATGTCCTTAAATAAGCTATTAAAAGAGGTTGAATAAAGTGAAGGTTTCCATTTCCCAAGCGTTTGTGATTTGGTGTGAAGCCATTTTCACTAGTGGGGGCGCGTTTTAAGGACTTAAGAGTGTGTAGTCAAAACGTATATCCTTTTCCTAAATCCTCCACCTCTGTATCACATGCTTTGAATCCCTTTTCTGTATTTATACAATAACCTCATAGAAACCACCACCACAATCAGTCAGCTATAATTTTTCCACACTCTAACCTGCCCTGTGTTATCATTTACTAATCTTCTTATACTGATTTTTTTCATATAGCAAAAAATTTTAATTTTTTTCCTATAGAGGGAGTTGTTGAATCATGTTACATCTTATATCGATTTTCTAATATGTTCATTGTTTATTGATCTCTGGTTTTTTTTTCCCAGTTTTTTCTTCCTACTGAACACTTTCATTTTATTCATATTTTGATAATCAATTTAAAAAATCTCAATTTCTCATCTTGATCTTTAAACGGTTAAATTTTTTTTTTATTGAGAAAAAAATAGTGATAATGACACTCTTTTCCATTTACAATAAGCAAAAAAAAAAAAAGCTAGCAAAGAAAATAAGAGATGTATTTTAACAAATTCAAAAGGGACTACCAGAATTATGAACCTCAAAAAAGCAATCAAGCCTCAAGAAAACAAAAGAAAATAAATCTCTTATTTTCTTTGTGCCTTTGAATCTCAAAGAACCATATTTGAATCATATTGTTGATTCAAATATTGTTGAGAACATTCCCCTGACCTTCACCGGCCTATTTGAATCTCAACTATTGGATATTTGTGCCTTTGAAGTATCAACATCTTAGACTTCGTCGGAGGCAAATGAAGTGGCTTCAGCAAGCAATTGGACTTCATTGGGAAAGACGGGCAACAAAATTTAATTTAATTTTCTTCAAGTTACAATATAAGATGGAATTGTCCTGGGACATTTTGCTTATTCTCGATTTGTGGCTAACCTCAAGAAATTAAAGCATAATATGATCATTCAGATTCATTCTCTCCCACTGATTTAAGCAACAAAGGCACTGAAGATAGAGCTGTTGCAGTCATCCACAAAGTCTAGAATTTGGACTGCCCAGATAACAAACAATTTCTTGACACTTTGCCCTTCATAATGTTATGTTCATTTGATCTCAAGTATCAAGAAAAAGTTCAATTTTTGCTATAACTGTTCAGAAACAGGTCTACACTACTATAGTTTACAAGCAAATGAACAATTAGAAAGCATAAGGAATCTTACCGGCTCACATAGTTCTGTGTAATGGCAATGGAGTCCTCAAGATTGACCACCAGATGCCACCATCCATTAGGCACAAATACTACTTCACCGGCTCTGCACACGCACTCGACCGGCCTCTTCTTCCATTTTCTACAAGCCGCATAGAAGTTCATGAACCACTCCATGATGGACACCGGACAGGCAACCTCAGCTCCGTCCGGGCTTGGATGCACTCCGGGGGGTACGACCTCTGGAGGAAACATGACCCACTTCTTGGAACCCTTGATCACCGCGTTCCACGCGGAAGTGGAGTTCGGATCCACATGGAACGACGATCCTGAGCCCGCGGGCCCAATTATTATCCACCGGTAGTCCGGCCGCTCCTTCCCCAGCACGGCAAACAGATCCTCCCTGAAGTAATTGGGGACCTCATACTCGGACCCAAGCTCGGAAACCTTCTCAGCGAACATGGGATCGAAGAGATAAAGCGGTCGCTCCTCCTTCGTGGCGTCCGCATACTGGAAGTACCGCTCCAGGGTCATCTCCACAGGACCCACAGCGAACTTGACGCCGCCGCAGATCCGAACCAGGCGTTCCCGGCTCCACCCCTTCATCGCCGGCCACTCGTCGAGGCATCCTTCCAGCAAGACCGGCTTATTAGGCTCCTCGTAGTGGCTGATGAACTCCTCCACGGAGATCCCTCGCCGCCTCTCGATGTTGTCGATCTCGAGCCACTCAGGCTTCATCTCGATATTGGCGCAGAGCCAGCTCTGGAAGAGGTAGTCCGAGTAGAAATTCCTGATCACGAGAGCCGAAGAGGAAGGAGGAGAATGGGAGCTAACGGCAGAGAGGAAGGTGGACCTCCAAGAGCCACGGAACGAGAAGTTGCCGTGCAAGTGGTCAAGGACGAGGGCGCGCCAGAGGGTGTCGTGGGTAGCGAAGACGTAGAGGGAGCGGCTGGCAGCGGAGAGGGCGGCGAGGTCGCGGGCAGGGAGGAGGGCAAGGACGTCGAGGAGGAGGTCGTCAGGCAGGGCGCGAAGAACGCCGAGGCCATGGTCGCGGGCGTTGACGGAGGCGGAGGCGGAGGCGTCGCCGAGGAGGAGGAGGTTGCCGAGAGGTTGGATGGCGTGAAGACGGGACGAGGCGGAGGGCTTCAGCTTAAACCCCAACACCGCCTCTTCCCCCATCCCCTCCTCTTCTTCTTCGGCTACTTGGTGTTCTAATGGTTGAGGTTTGGAGGAGGGGATACCTGTTCTCTTCTTCTTCTTCTTTCTAGCCGCCGACGGTGGTTTCTTTCGGATGAGGTGGGGAGACGTGAGACGATGGAAAGCGCTCGGCATATTGCCTCAGAGAGTTTTGGCCGATGGCTTGTGATGAGGATAACCGGGAGCAGAGCGGGTTTATATCTGAGTTGAGCTACAAAACCTGGGGCGGGCCATCGGGCCGCATGTTTTGTAGTTGAGGGTTCGACTCGCTTTCTGCTGACTCGAGTAAAACCACCCGAACTGGACCAGATGTGGCTCATCTGATCTGAATTGGTCTAGCTAGGGTTGATCTCAAGGTTTTTGTTCCCCCCTCCGACGATCACAGCGATACGAAGCCGCGCGACTCCTCCGGGACTCGGGAGGCAGAGAAAGAGATCGAAAGAGATGGCGCTATGGATGGACGCGGCATCGGACCCGATCTCCGAGAGCGAGAAGGCGGACTTGGAAGCCATCGCCGCTATCAAAGAGGCCGCCGCCGTTGAGCTCAAGGTCAGTAGAAAGCCTTTTCTTCTTGATGCATCTCTCTCCAAACCCACCTGTTTTCATGCTCAAATCTTTACCTTCCAGCTACATTGGAAGCCTCGTCGTCTGTGGCGCAGATTTCTTTTTCGTCTCACCTTTTGATTCCTCTGTCAAGCCAATTTTGGCGACAGAACATTTAATTCTTTCTTTCGCGCTTGTTGATGGAAAAACTGCCTTTTTTCTATTTTCCGCTATTTGTTTCTCTTCTATCTTGTTAAACGAGCGATTTACTTTGCCATTCGCTTCCAAGGGTTCAGGAACTCGTTCTTTCTGCATATATCTAATGAAAAGCTTGTTCTTTGATCTAACTACTGTCCAGCGTTGTTCTTTTGTTCGTTTTCTATCTTGCAAACCCAGTTTTCTGTGTTTCCTATTGGTCGAGTTGGTGGACACTGTGATGTACTAAAACTCTAATAACGGGATTTTCTATAGAATTTTAATTGTTCGTCTTGTCCAAACTGTCCAATCAAACGACATGTAATTGTAACCTAAGGAACACTTATTTTTCGTCCAAGGAAAAAATATATCAAAAAATTGAAGTCTAGTTGATACTATTTTCGGTGATGATACGTGTTGATACTATCATCATCATGTTTTAGGTGATGATACGTGATGTTTTCGGGTCGTCTACAATGAAATTTAACGAGGGTCAAGGTTGGAGGGGGACATCGTACACAGCTTGCTTTGAAAGGGGAGGAACAGACTAGAAGTCATTTAGTAAGAATTGGTTTTTCTAAGGAAATTATAATAGGTGAAACCTAAACATAATTTTACAGGTAAGACATTGGGTAAAGCAATTCTTCTGGTCTGTTTTGCGCAGATTTACAAATTTTTTCCTGCCTGCTGAAGGTTATGTGCAGATATACGAATGATGTACCGAGTACTTCTGGACATTTCATAACAAAGATTATCTGTTATCTCTGCTACTGCTACTTTGGCTAGTCAAGTTTCTAAATGTTCTGTGCTTGCTTTCCTACTCTTCAACATGTAACTAGGTCATTACTTTCAGCTATACTGGTTGTATATTAGGCCTTTTCAGCTGCACATGTAGTAATTATGGGCTATTATACAGATATTTAAAGTATCAATCACTAGATACAGATATTTCATATTCATCTTACATGTTACTCGTTTCTTATTGATTTTCTTTCTTGACAGTTCATGCACAAGACAGAACCTTTTAAAAGGCTTGGTTGATAGGAGAGTTCAAACACATAAAGGCTCAAAATTCTAAAATTACACCATTTTTTTCTGACAGATTAAAGATGCACATATCTCGAGTCCTTTTGATGGGTTGATATAAGTTCTGTTTCCGGTTCTTTCAAAATGCATTATGGAATTGCTGTGCTTTTGGCTTTCAATTTTCATTATCAACAACTAAAGGAAATGCAATTTTCAGGAACAAGGTAACCGATTCGTCAAGATGGGTAAAAAGCATTATAACGATGCAATCGATTGTTATACAAGGGCGATTGACCAGAAAGCTCTGAGCGACTCAGATCACTCGGTCCTATTTGCTAATCGTGCCCATGTAAATTTGCTTTTGGGAAATTATAGGCGCGCTTTAAGTGATTCTGAGGAAGCAATTAAATTCTGTTCGACAAATATCAAGGTTGGTTCTTGACTCAAGCTTGCTGATGCTGACGTGCAGTTTGATACTTACTGAGATTGTCATGTTATGTGTGGTTTCTTGCTTTTCTGCTTACTTTATTTTGATTCTCAATCTTCTGGTTCAAGTAGATCAGCTAAAGATTCTAATGGTGTGAATTATGGACTAGGCATATTATCGGGCAGCCAAAGCTGCCTTCTCGTTGAATTTGTTGGCTGAAGCAGCATCACTTTGCCAAAGGGGACTTGAACAAGTTCCCTCTAATGAAGAGCTCAAGAAGTTGCTTATGCAGATTGACTTGCGAAGAAAAGAAGATGAACATCACAAGGCTCAAGTATTACAAGCTGTTGCTTCAGCTAAGGTCAGTTATCTGGACAAAATCATAACTTTCTTCCATACATGCATTTTGTTATCCACATAATCTATTGAATTTGTTCAGGAGCTTTCATCTGCAATGGAGAATAGAGGATTGAAGCTTGGGAAGGGCCTGTACCAGGAACTCACTGGAATTAGAAAACCAGTACTAGATAAAAGTGGGATTCTTCATTGGCCGGTTCTTCTTCTTTATGCAGAGGTCATGTCAAGTGATTTCATTGAGGACTTCTGCGAAACGGACATGTTCTCATCGCATCTTGACATAATATCCTTATCTTGACGTTAATTCACCTGAGTTGTTTGTCATGACAATATTATTATGAAAAAAGCTGCTGATTTTGTAATGTCCTTAGCTTTTGTAACATGTTTTCAGAAGATTCCCAGCCACTACCATGGGATGAGTATCATGCTTATACAAGGGAAGCTGTTGAATTGTATTATCAGGTTTGAACTAGAATTTTTGTGTTTTTGAGAATTTTGATTCTGTAGTTTCTTGTTTGTGAACTATGTATGGCATACGGTTATCACATTTCAGTTGACATATATCCAATTGTTGAATGTTTTCTTGATGGCCGAATCATTGCTTTGTTCTTTGCATTCTTGCAAAGTAATGCAGGCCTGTATTTGAAGTTAAAGAAAACTAGAGGTAACCGTTTAGTTGAATAGGAATAGCACATGACAGTTCATCCCTAGTTTATTAATCTGGCATGCCAGTCTAACACCGGTATCTTCACTTCCAACATATTTAACAAGCTAGTTTAGTTTCACATTTTGTACAAGCTGATGCATTATAAGAGTCTTTTTCACCTGGAACTCTATGGTTAAGGCATTAAGCATTATGTTGTGAAACCTGGAATAGTCCAGGTATGAAGAAAATTTTAATTGAAATTTCTGTCCACAGATGGCTTGATGAATATTTCAGTATCCAATCCAAACAGCAGTAGTCTCATCTTATAAAATAGATGTTAAGCAAAATTCTGAAATACTCTCTGAAGAAGAGTAAATCCATCTAAAAAGGGCATGCTAGTTATGTTGCCATTTAGGTCCTATTTTAGCTATAAATTATTTGTGCAATTGAAATTTATTTTTGCAAGTCCTAGTCAGTTATTAACTTTTTTCTAAAATATTTTTTGCTGAGCATTATTTCACTAAAATTTTTCTGCTCCCCATGAATTACTCGTTTTCATTGACTTGTCAGGCTGGCACTGGGATTCTCTTATCGAATAAGGAAGTCCTTAAGTATCTGCTAGATGGCACAGTGAAGTCTGTTCCAGAAGGCTTCTTTGATGAAGAGAAGGATTCAGGAAAAGATCTGGATAGTTCAGTCTCTCATTTAAGTATGCCATCTCGCTTCTATGCATATCTATAATTTTGTCTATTTCTCTGCACCAGAAGTATCTTGACATATGAAAAGAATCTAGGGAAAACAATGAACTTGTTTCACATGTGCTTGCTGGTCTTTTCAAGATTAGATTTCTTTTCTTATCTAACATCAGTTAAAATGAGTTGTTTTTTGTTCATATAGAAAAAGCAAAATCTCTTTTGCATGTTATGTAGAATGATATTGAAGAGAATTGTCATAACTACTAATGAAACTTTCTGAATGTGTCTTATGTTTTCAGTCAATATGATAATAGGTGATTTACATGAATCTAAATTGTATTTCATTTTGGTGAAATGATTTTGCATACAAATTTACTCACGTACATATTTCACAGATCATGTCAGAGCCCTCCCATATTTGTTCCTAATATGGAAAGAAACTGTTTTCTTATTTTTGCTATATTTACCACGGAAATGTTGGTTCCTTAGAGTTTGCCTAGACATGATCTCTTTGTGAATAATTATCATTCATTATATGTTATATGAAAACAAAGAAGCTCTCTGATTTAATTTGGTATGTGATACAAAAAATTTTGTGAACATGACTTCATAAGGAACGTTATTGTATTTTCCAAAAAGTTTTTGTTTAATAAATACAGTGTGGCAGCCATTGGAATGTTTCACTAAGCTGGAGCCATAAAATAAAGCCGAGTCGAGGGGAGTGTGGGATAAGATGATTTACTGTTTGGTCATGTGTCATCACATTCTGATGACACATGACCAGTTATAGCAGTAGGCTATAGAAGTTATGGAACATATGTTTCACCTGTTATAAGCTTATTAAATTGAATATGACCAGTTATAGCAGTAGGCTATAGAAGTTATGGAAGTATGGATATCACCAATCTCGTAACATCTGACTGAAATTTAAGCATCCGACCGGAGCCATTTTTCTGGAATGTTTTGGTAGCAACAAGAGCTTCCTAGTCCACTGTAAAGAAAGACATGTTTCAAGTTGTTGCCCGTATAGATCCATCTTATAATGTTTTTTCCCTTTTTTTCCTATGCAAAAATTAGTGTGATATAGCATAAATTTCTGAAGAGCAAATTCAACTAGTGGAAAATTCTGTGATCTAAGGGTGTTGTAAAAACGACGACAAAGTAGAATAGATGATGATGGAAATCTATGACAGGACATTGGTGATTACAAAATAAGCACAAACCCGTGAGAAAAAGTAGACATATGTGTCTACTTTTACTTGCTTGTTATTTAATAACAAATTTGGCCAATTCTGTTTCCAGAAGAATTTTATCTCAGTATGTTTGTATTTTTTCCAATTGTAGTATATTTATGCTTCTGATTTAATATATGTAGGTACCAACTCTGGTAAATGGATTCATGTAAATGAGAAGAAGACGCTCCTCGACATTTTGCGGCGTTCTGATTATATCATCCCTGCTATCCCAGGTTTTTTTTTTTTTTTTTGCTGTCTATTAGAGGCTCTGTTTTTTCATTTCTATTCCCACCATTTATGCTCAAAGATTTTTCTTATGGACATACTTCTTAAAAAGTGTTGTTGCCTTCTCCAGTCTTCTTTGTGGTTTCCAAGAAATCTGGGTTCTACAAGGAGTTCAGAGCTGGAAAATGGTCGCCACCATGAAATTTTGCCACAAGCTTTTATGCAACGCAATGTTCTAAAAATTGTAAGATACTTGTCTGAAGCTTAGTTAGTGATGCCCTCAACATAACTTGAGATATTGTACCAAAACATATTTTAAAGCTTTAACAATTCTCTTGGTTGGTTAATTTCATAAATAGGATGTAAATGTAACACCAAGTGATTAATTTCGTGATATAAATAAATGGTCAGCATAACATATTGTGGATGATAGTAACACGCAAAGCTGTGGGTAAGCATACATCTTGTGTGGATTGTGTTGTAAACGGTTCGAATCTTAAAGCATGGCGGTAGTGGATCTCAAAGTATGTTGGCCACAGGTGAGAGCGGAAGTCTCTGGAATCGCGTTCTGCATGGACGCCGCGTAATTACGTTTCGAGCCGCCACGTCGCCGGGAGAGCCGACGAGTGCCGCCATTGATCTCAATCCGATGCTTAGGTCCAAAACGTCACTTACAAATGCTGTCACCACGGAGAGAAGCGCCCGGCACGTCTCACAGGAGGTTACAAAGGGGGTAGAAACAAAAGCTCAGAGAGCCGAGGAAGGGAGGCATGATGGAGGAGAGCCATGAACCGGTGGCGACGGAGGGCCGCGAGAAGATGACGGTGTTGGTGGCTGTGGACGAGAGCGAAGGGAGCCTTTACGCGTTGTCTTGGGCGCTCGACAATCTCTTCGCCGCCGCCGCCGCCGCCGCCGCCGCCGTCGGAGGCGCGCCCAACAAACCGCAGCCGCTCGGCAGACTCGTCCTCGTCCACGCGCAGCAGCCTCTACAGCAGTTCATCATGCATCCAGTCGGACCAGGTCAAATTAGAGTGGCATTACTTGGAGAGACCCAAATTTGAGTTTTGCTTTGGTTTGTCGCAGCCGTTTATGCGACGTCGTCGGTGATAGACTCCGTGAAGAAAGCTCAAGAGCAGAATTCACGCGATGTAATCGAGCGAGCGAAGGGAATTTGCAGACGAAGGCTGGTAAGACATTCGTTGATTATTCGATGAAGGAAGTGACCGGCATCCATGATGTGTTCTGCACGCAACAGGTTGAAGCTGAAGCAGTCGTCGTCACCGGGGATCCGAAGGAGACGATATGCCAGGCTGCGGAACAGATGCAGACGGACCTCCTCGTGGTAGGAAGCCGCGGCCTGAGTAAGATAAGGCGGTGAGTCGCTCAACAGAGAACGTGTTCGATGAAATGCCCCTTAGAAATGAATCTGGTGGTTCAGAGTCCGTTGTTGCACGCAGGGCAATCCTGGGGAGCGTCAGCGACTACTGTGCTCATCACGCCAACTGCCCTGTGCTCATCGTGAAGCCGCCCAAGGGGAGTCACCGATCGCTCTGCTGAGATGTCGAAAGATGTGTGCTACTGCAGCAAAACCTTTTCCTGGTGTCTGTGAGTAGAAAGCTTTAAAAGCATGGATGGATCAATGAAAACTGCATCATCACCAGTAGCACTCAAATCCAGAAAGTAATTCCATCGGATTAGCATCAGAAGTTGAATTCTGAGGACATATGCATCACAAACAAAATGCAAGAAATGTTCTTAAATCTCTCTCTCCCAGCCACCCAATCTCCCTGCAGGATCATAGTTTGTGAAGAGCCGGAACTCGTTCCCGAGCTTGTTGGTGTGCTGAGGCCTGAAGCCGCAGGGATGCACGTTCAATAGCTCTGCAGCTCTCTCCTTTTGCACCTCTCCTGCTCGAAAGAACGCATGCAATTGTCTTGGATTTAATGAAACAAGACATGGTGTTGAAATAACAAAGTTAATTCGAGTAACAGATGGCACGAAAATTACCAGTGAGCAACAGCAAATATGAATCTTGTGGGTGGGACAAAAGAGATATCGTATGAGCTACTTTCTCCAAGCATTCCTTGCTCTGCATGCAAAAGTTAAGGAAGGATACTTGACAAACTATTGCAATTTAAACTCTATAAAGACAGAGATCATTGCAAAGATAAAATGGTGATAATGGCTTTTAAAAGCTTGTGCTTAAAGACAGGCTTTTTTTGTCAATATATATGATTATCAACATAATGCCAAAGAAGAAGATGATAATGTGGATGATCAAGAACATGGGAAACAAAAATTTAGAAATGGTGAAATCAATGATTTAGCCCTCAGAGAAGCATAATTTTTCGCAGGCTCCATATTTCCTGTGACTATGAAGCTTCACTCAATGCACTAACTCGGTGTTTGACGTACCAGATAAGGCGGATCTGCGATGATAACTTGGTAGTTGTGTTTTAGTGATGGCAGTAATTCCTCCGGTTGATTGTAGTTGTAGTAAATAAAATCATCGCCATACTGTTTAAAGCGTTTATCGTACTCCAGTAATGTTACTGGAACGCTAGGATCAAGCTTCTGAGGAAACAAGCAAAATACGTATCAGCATTGAACTATTAAGCATTTTATCATGAAAATGAAATGAACGATAGAGAAAGATCTAAAAAGATATTAATAAAAATTATAAATAAAGATTTAAATAGCGACAAAAGATTCATGTAGTCGATTGAAATAATTGAGATTTACGATTTTATTATTATTACATCAGGATCATGGTATGCTTTCGACTAAAGAATTTATTTTGCTAAAATAGATATCAAAATCCTACACACAAATTCAGTGAAATAAGGACTTTGACTGTTTCAGAAACAGAGTTTGAAGGAACTTAGCAAGAGCGAGTAAACTGTTTCAGGCATGTTGACATCTAAAGGCAACGACGCAGGATTCTAACATACTGTGTAAAAACATGATAGAATTGATTTTGCAGCTCGTGATTATCTTCCTGCATTAAAAAGTAATTCCTCTGATCCGACTTTATGAGATGGATATAAGAGAGAACTTTCGGAAAAGGTTGCCAGGCCGAAAAACTCCAGCTAAAACTCATAGCATGAACGCAGTTATGCCCTTCTACAGACATGTAGCTACAGCAATATAAAAGCACAAAGTATCCTTCCATCTGGAAATTATTTTTCTAAGAGAAGTTTTCCTGAAAGAACAGTGAGACATAGAACTTGCGGAAAATAATATTTTCCATGGGTTTCTAGGTTTCTACCACATTCTTTAGGAGTAAACATCATGCAACGAGCTTTTACCCAATAACACCAATAACACCGTTGTTTAGTCCTTCTACTGTAACTGGTTATCGATCTACCATGACCAAGTTATGCTCATTGAGATCTCTTTACGCATAACTGCCTCAAGTTTCAGTCCATTGTGCCTCTAGCTAAGCAAGGGAAATACAACCTACATACACTAGAATTAAGCATAGGGGGGGAAGCAAAGGGAAAAAAAATTAGTCCGAACAATAGCTATCATGTATGTCAATCCAACAGGTTGCTAAAATCACATAGGTTTCCCTTGTACACCAACTAAAAGTTCTGCTGTTATCAACCTTGAGGTAATTTGCAATTTGTAAATGTTGCAGGTATCAAGTTCGGTAGCCATTCTCAATTGTGTTCATTTTCCTACACCCCATGTCTTACGACTAATTAATTAATCCTTTACTACCAAAAACCTAACCATGTAATATGATCAATCTACCATGACCAAGTTATGCTCATTGAGATCTCTTTACGCGTAACTGCCTCAAGTTTCAGTCCATTGTGCCTCTAGCTAAGCAACGGAAATACAACTTGCATACACTAGAATTAAGCATAGGGGGGGGAGCAAAGGGAAAAAAAATTAGTCCGAACAATAGCTATCATGTATGTCAATCCAACAGGTTGCTAAAATCACATAGGTTTCCCTTGTACACCAACTAAAAGTTCTGCTGTTGTCAACCTTGAGGTAATTTGCAATTTGTAAACATTGCTGGTATCAAGTTCGGTAAACATTCTCAATCGTGTTCTTTTTCCTACGAGCCATGTCTTACAACTAATTAATTAATTCTTTACTACCAAAAACCTAACCATGTAATATGATCAATTACAGAGGTGCTCTGGAAGCAAGAATCTCTAGTTAAGTTGTCAACTACAAGCCTACATTTTTCCTCCAGGTTAGTGGTTGTCAGGCACCTCGGTCCAAACTCATCCATATCAGAATTGGTTTTCCCCGACCATCACAGAGAAGCCTTTTATGGCAACCAACCAGTAAAACATCTACGGTGTATATATTCAAATTGTTCAGATCCTATAAGCAAGCATTTGATCCAATCTGTATCATCCCATTACATCCTCTCATGTACCATCCAATCTATTTCATACTAGCAGAATGACCTTTGCATCACATGCCTTACCTTATTCCTTAGGTTACACTGATGCATGTCACATACAACCACCTGAACAATCCTTGATTTAGGTTTTATGCTTTCCCTACATAAGATACTACCATATGTTCCTTAATGGTCACATACAACCACCTCAACAATCCTTGCTTTCTAATGCCACAAGATGCTACCTTGAACCTTTTGCTTTGTTGCAGATAGCAGATAAAGCTTCCTTTTTCATCCCACAGAGAGCACAGACTCAATTGGGATGCTAATTAAGATCCCACAAGGTGCTCTCTCGACCTTCGAATCAAACTGAGGTTTTGTCAGATAGTAAAAACCCTAACATGATTAACCGCCTATCCTTCTACATGAATCTAAAGACGCTGCCAATCCTACAAAGTCCCACAGTAGTACGAATCTACTCCTCGCCGTAAAGAACCAATATCCAGCAAAAAAAAAAATCAAATTTTGAGCATATATTTCACTGGCATCAGAAAAGGGCATCGGACCTTTAGATACGCGTAGAGTGTCGGACAAGCGATGCAGGCGATGGGAGAAGAGGTTGAGCGATAAAGAGTCCTGATCTCCTCCGCGACCGTCTCTGCCGTCTCCCGGTCGTACCAAAACTGGCTCAATCTCCAGTCCTCCGCCACCAACCGCACCTCGTCCTGGTCGTCGTCTCCGCCGTCTCCTCGTCCTCCGCCCGCGCCGCCCAGGGAGGACTGCTCGCCGAGGAACTCCCTGAGAGCTTCCAGAGCTTGGGAGCTCAGCAGGGGAGGATCGTCGTCTTCCTCGATGCCGTCGTCCGCGGCGGCGGGGTTCGGCCTCTCCTCCAACTCCGTGGACATTTTGGGAATAATATTTTGCGCGATGATGAAATGATCGAGCGGTGTATACGTTGAACGCTGACAGGGCCATTATGGGAAATTTATGCCGAGAAATCGCATACATTTACCTTTAAATATTACTTTTGGGTCTTAATTTGGGGATGACAGTCTCATATTAGCCCTAAAATAATTCTTTCGAATATATCCATTAATTAAAGTATTTACCATGTACAAGTTGTTAGGGGTTAGGGAGTGATCGAAGACTCAACAGGTTAGTATTGTTGGATAAGATATGACAATATTTGAAACGATAAATACCAAATTAATTGACTTTTATCTTAAATATGTTAAGTATCATCGTCTATTTTTTTATTTTTATTATAGCATATATAACGCTCGATTTTCAACTCACGTGCCTCGGGCATGTTTTATCGTATACTTTCATCGTAACGGAATTTGATACTTTTTAAGTCATTCATTTATCGGTGTCCCTTACAAATTATCCTGAATGGATATTTGTCTCAATCATGAGATGAGAGAGATCGACTCCATCCCTATAAATCCTCCCTTATCATGTTGGCGTGAGATATATTATTTTATTCGAATCTCCGGGTTCTTAGAAGCCTTCTACTTTGCCTCCAAGGTCTCCTCTACTTTCCTCGGTTCCCTATAGGGTGAGTTGGTCCTTGAGTTTCTTGTAGTCCTAGCGTCGGTTTTGCAACAAATCGATCTTCCACCATCCTGCTCTTCCACTTCCCCAGGTCGAGATGTTTTTTATTTCTTGCATAAGCTCTTCTCGATCTCTTGGCCGTTAGACGATCGAGGTTCATGCTCCGTCTTTGGACAATCTAAAGATAGAGGAGGTCCTAACCTCCCCTTTATCAGGGAAGACAGTTCTTGTGAACCCAAAGGTACTTCGGGACTTAAAGTCTATGAAAAGCTCGTATGATTATGATTCGATGGTGAGTGCGCCACTCTTGGATCACTTGCTAACTAGGTATTTCATCTCAACCAAGTTTGATTTGCAAGTCAAGTCCCCAACTTGATTAGCATGCATTCGATCCCATACTTGGGTTCTTTTGCTTAACTTGTGATGCCCTCGATTTCATCTTCTCTTTCACCCGATAATAGTGGCTTACCTACAATGGTGGAAGATACTGCTCTCTCAGATGATGTTGGCACTACTAAACAGTGTTTATCGAATAATGCTAGCGTGTCGGTATTACTCCGACAACGTTGACACCTTTGAAGGGTGCTTGAAATTGTAGATATTCTTTTGGAAAAATATGGGAAAAGCAAATGTCGATGTTTAACTTGTGTAAGGGCAAGCCCCTGCCCTTTGCGGCTTTACAAATAGTCGATCAGTCACACCCGACCGTGAGTGCACCGCTGCAATCGAGATAGAAGGGTTTAAGCAAGGGAAAAAAGAGGAGGTCCCAACCTCCCCTTCGTCGGGGAAGACAGTTCTTGTGAACTCAAAGGTACTTCGGGACTTAAAGTCTATGAAAAACTCGTATGATTATGATTTGATGGTGAGTACACCACTCTTGGATCACTTGCTAACTAGGTATTCCATCTCAACCAAGTTTGATTTGCAAGTCCCCAACTTGGTCAACATACATTCGATCCCACACTCGGGTTCTTTTGCTTATTTTATGATGCCCTCAAGACGTGATTTCATCTTCTCCTTCACCCGATAATAGTGTCTTGCCTACAATGGTGGAAGATACCGCCCTCTTTGATGATACTAGTGCTACTTAATAGTGTTTATTAAATAATGCTGGTGTATCGGTATCACTCTGACAACCTCGACACCTTCAAAGGATGCCTGAAATTGTAGATATTCTTCGTGAAAAATATGGGAAAGGTAAAGGTCGACGTTTAAATAGTGTAAGGGCAAGCCCCTGCCCTTCGTGGCTTTACAAATAGTCGACCTGCCACACCTGACCCCAGGTGCACCGTTGCAATCGAGATGGAAAGGTTTAAGCAGGGGAAAAAAATGTGGGGTGATGGTGCGACTTCGAAGCAGTACTGTCACAGGTCCTTATGTTCGGGTATAGCAAAGTGATAGAACCCCAGAGGAATTCCTCCTTGAAACGCTATAAGGGTTCCACCCTCCTATAAGTTGGCCAAATGACTGCAATAGTAGATAGATTTTATTCTCAAATAGATGGAGGCTACATGCTTATATAGGGCTCCAAACCCTAGCCATAAGGGCTGCTTCCTAAGTGAGTTACCCCTTTTGTCCTTAACCCTAACCAACCAGCCCAATAAGAGGGGGTGGCTGGCAAGCCCAAATACCCAAATATAAACCCTAGCCACTCTTCTTTATAGGATAGAGGCGGATAGGTGGGGTTTATTACAATCTCATAAGGTTTGATTAGCTATTTCTTGGTTGAGTAGGACCCAACCCTGCTAGGGTCCTATCACAAAGCAAATCTATCATTCTCCCTCGGAGGTTTTGATCAACACTTGCTACTGTAACGAAGTGCTAGTAAGTTAGGTCATGATTAGCCCCTTGAGGTTCACATTGCTCATCCACTTGTCTTAGATTTACATCACCATCACTATTTAATGGCCCTTATTGACTGTGTATGAGATGTTAGCTCCGTCATTATCCAACAATCCCTTATAACTAATGATCTTTAAGAAGAAAACAAGGGTTTAAGAAGCAGAGAGGAACCCCTTCAGTTGTTGCCGAGGCAAAGGCTCAGGTGGCGAGTTGACACAGCAACTAAAGGAGGTCGAGCAATACCTCGTTGACTTTAATGAGAAGCTGAAGGGGGTTCAAAGCAATAATCGAGACATAGAGGACAAGTTGCTTGACTCACCCGGGAGCTGAATTCGATGAAGAAGCACAACTCAAAGCTTATCAAGCAGGTCGAGGTGGCCAATGAGCAAGTCATGGTGGCCAATGAGTGGCTCACGAGTACCATCGAATAGGATTGGGGTCTAAAGAAAGTACTAGAGGTTGAGCAACAAATGATACCGAAGTATCAGGGGGAGGTGATCGTCGATTATAAGACGCCTATTGGGTTTAGGATGGGTTTGGAGAGGTTGAGGATTGTCTTGTACCAATTCAAGTGCCAAATTACCTTAGTTTGATTCAAGGCCGATTACAAAAGGCTAGACCTTAAGAAGGATCCGTTCACAGATTATCTCGAGAATCAGAACATTCAGATGATGCCCAAGGTACCTTTTGATGACAATCTCAACTCACCACCTCATCTTGATGCCTAAACTACTGTCTCTCACTGCCCTGGCCTTTTTTTGAGTTGTTAGGTTAATCTACTCGACTTGCTCATTTTGTTGGGCGTGTCCACCCTACCAACCCTTTATTTTGATATGTTAGGGTCTTATTTTAGATGTAGATGCCCGACTAAGTCGACATAATCTCTTTCAAAGTAATGAAGTTTTTTTTTTTCTCTCAATTCATAACACTAGCATCTTAAAGAGGTACTTTACAACTGATGCCATCGACACGATGGACCAATGCTCAATGCTCAAGCCATAGTCTCCTTGACTTGATCCCGAGAGACGTCTTAGGGGTAAAACTTCTTTAAGTTTGCAATGTACCACGTCCTTGGCAACACCACTCCTTGTGTTGTTATATAGCGATATAGTTCATCTTGGATGACTTTAATGACTCAATACGACCCTTCCTAGTTCGGTGCCAGCTTCCCCCAAGATCTAGTTAGGTCATTGACTTCAAACTTATTGAGCACCAAGTCCCCTAGTCCAACTCCCCGAGGGCAAACACAATGGTCATACAGCTTGGCCAATATCATTTTATAACTCAATGCCCTTATGTGTGTTTCTATTTTGATCTCACTGATAAGGTCAAGTCCAGCTTGAAGTCCTTCTTTGGAGGTTTCCTCATCGAAGCTCTCAACTTAAGGTATTAGGAAGATTATCTCGGGTGGCAGGATACCCTTGGCATCAAAGGCTAAGCTGAATGGTGATTCTCTAACCAAATCTTAGGTGTTGTATGAGAGGCTCACAAGATGCTTAGTAGCTCGTCCACCTAAGTATCATTTGCTAGTCATAGGTGCCCAACAAGCCAATCACGTGAGTGATGACACGTGTGACTTGATAGGCAGTCTTTTTGCTTATTATATTTTGGCATTTTATCACTTTATATTGCTTGTTGCATATATGTTATATATATTATGATGTCCTTGGATCTGTGCAATGAGAATCGAATCGTGATGAGATCACGATGATGAGACCAATTCGCCTTTAAACACATATCATAAATAATCTCAGTTATATGTTACTTAAAAGGGACATCGAGATAACCAGACAGATTGGTGTGTCGTATACCTATCCATATGATGGATGCAGCTGGTCTCATAACTGCTTGTATGAGGACACTAGGGAAACAATATAGGTGCTCATTGGGGAATAAGTTCACTAATTGATCTGCTTACGAAATGCTAGATGGTTGATGATACTTTATTGTCAAACAACGATTCCGTAGTCCTAGTGGTGTATATGATCCTTAGACTTGAGACACCAAGAATGTCCTGAGTGCTCCACTCTTTGATACCAGACTTAAAGGTTTGGATGTCACAGATCTAACACAACCGATCTTTTGGAGTGATAGTCAACCTTAAGAGAGCTATTGAGTGTCGATAGAGGATCATCCACTTTCGGTGTCATGAGATGAATGCCCCATGTGTTCTTGCTCAGACAAATCCCTAGCTAGGGTCATTCGGATTGAGAGAGAAAGAATTCTACGGGAGAATCTGATTAGAGCAAGACTCGAGCAGAAATCGTATGGGTCTGATAGCACCATGCCCGGTATACAGTCTCTAGAATATTATATAGATGATGGACTATAGGTACATTGTAACTAAGGATAGACACTTCCAATGGATTGGATTCCCCTGTATCATCTAGGGACTACGTCGTAGTGGCATAGTACATCCGTAGTCGATGAGTCGAGTGAATTATTATAGAGATAATAATTCACTGAGCCAGAAAGAGTTCTAATAGGTATGACTCACAGCCAGCTCAATATTATGCCTATAGGATCACATACATATGGTAGGCGTTGCGATGAGTAAAGGTTCGGATATGAGATATCCGTCGGTGCCCCTATCTTATTATATATCCAATAAGCCCCTGAATCATTGGATCCTATGAATGAGATTCAATAAGAGCCCATGAGAGATTATTAGATAGAGATCCACTAAGAGGCTTGAGTAGTTAGATAGAGATCCAATACTCAATATGAGAGGATCCATTAGGGTTAAGTTAACATGGGACCTCTATAAATGTGAGGGATTAAGTGGTTCATAGGCTAGAGTCTTTGCTTGCCTCTTTTATTCTCCTCCCCCTCTCCACCTCGAAGTAGACCTAAAGTTTTGAGGAGCGTCGTCGCAGCCCTACTGTGTGGATCACCGATAGAGAGAAGGGTGCTTGACCTCCTTCACCCTCTCATAGAGATCTGCAATGATTCAGAGATATATGATCTCCCTAAGTAACATAATTTCTCTTATACGTAGTTTTAAGTTTCACAGATTTTTGCGCATTAATCTTCGCACGATGATGAACATCTTTTTGGGAAATTGGGGATTTTATTTTTTTGTTCTTCCACTATGCATGTGATGTCGCACCAGAGATTTTCCAACACCATTTACTTTAAGGACCCGTTTCTTTAACCCTTCAAGAATAACTTAGTTGGTGACCTTGGCAAGACCATTGGTTTAAGGATAAGCCACCAAACTAAATCTCAATTGAACATCATAAGATTGACAGAACTTGTTGAACCTCGTATTGTTGAATTAAGCCTCACTGTTAGTGATGAGGGCTCTTGGGATTTCGAAGCATGTGATGATATTCTTCTATGTAAATCCCTCAACCTGCTTCTCGAATATTGATGCTAGTAGCTCAACTTTCACTCATTTTATGAAATAGTCTACTCCCATGATGAGAAACTTTTGTTGGCTTGAAATTGACAAAAGGGTCCGAGAAGATTCATACCCCACTAGGTAAAGGGTTATCCACAGTTGATCAGGTTCAAAGGGACTGTTGATTAATGCTATATCCGAGCAAACCTCTGACACCTATAGAATCTTTGGGCTTAGGCTATTGCAATCTTACGTAATGTCAGCCAGTAGAACTCTTGCTAAAGCATTTTAAAGGCAAGGGTTCGTCCACCAATGTGCTCCCTATAGATACCTACATGCACATCAATAAGCACCCTATTAGGGTGTCAATCATATAAGGAACGGTTAGTTTGGAATGGTTGGCTAAAGGATATGCAGTATAAGTAATTGTTAATTATATAATACCATGCTTGACTCTTCGGACCGCTGTAGGGTTTGTCGGGAGCATTTCATCTTTTTTGTAGTATAGGATCTTATCCATCCAGCTCGGCTCCTCCTTGACTGTGATCACGTTGTGCTTCTCAATGGTTCAAGTTAGCAATGTCTCAACTAACAACCAATTAACCCAGCAAGCACATTAACCTAGGTTTTCTCTTCATAAGAGACCAGCAACATATCGAGTCGAGTCATTGAACATCGTCAAGTCTTAGACTTAAAACTCTTAGGCTTGTCGGAGCTCTAAGAGAAGTGTTTTATACTCAGTCTTATTGTTTGAGATTTGGAGCTCGAACTAGAGAACTTGCTTGTACACCTGTTTATTAGCATTGTCCCTTTTTGAGGTAGTGGAACCATCCATAAATAGCGTCCATATTGAGGGTATAGCTGTCGGCTTTGAGTGGGGGAGTTAGTTATGAGATAAAATCTACTAACGCTTGGGTCTTTATGGTGGTCCTTGACATATATTGGATGTCAAACTTACCCAGCTCTATTGACTATCTTAATAGTTGCCTTGAGACATCGAAGCAAAAAAAGACTTGTCTAAGTGACTAGTCGATAATCACTTGTAAAACATATGTTTGAAAATAAGGGTGGAGCTTTCTTATCACCAATACCAGTGCAATTACAAGCCTCTTGATAGGGGGGATTATGCCTCAAGTATACTTACAACATGATTAACATAATAGATGTTGGGAAATCTGGGGCAGCATCACATGCACAGCGGAAGAATAAAAAATAAAATTATAGATTTCTCTCACAGAAAAGGTTTCATCGTCGTGCGAAGATTAGTACGCAAAAACTACAAAACTACGCGTATATGAAAAATGTGATATATAGTGAGATTGTATATTTTTGAAATCCTATATATCTATAGGAGATGATAAAAGAGGTTAATTGTCATCCTCTTTAGCGGTGATCCACATGGTAGAGACTACGAAGACGCTCCTTAAATTATTACACAATTCTCCTTTCCATGTGCACCATGCGATCAAGAAGGGCCGACCCTTCTTATTGTCAACATGCCCCAAATTGGGGCTATTGTGTAAGGAGGAGGAGAGAGAGAGAGAGAGAGAGAGAGAGAGAGAAGTATATGAGGTGGTAGGCAAAAAGGGTCTAGTTTATGGCCTTTTGGTTCCCTCCTATTTATAAAAGCCCCTTGTCAACTTAACTCTAATGGATTCTGTTTTATTGGGTACCAAATCTCCATCCAACTACTCAAGCCTATTAGATTAGTGGATCTCTACCCAATAATCTCTAATTTGCTCTTATTGGATATTATTCACAAGATCCAATAATTCATGGGCTTATTGGATATCCAATAAGATAGGAGCTCTAGTAGATATCTCATATCCAAACCTCTAATCGTCGCAACACTTACCATATATATGCAATCCTCTATGCCCAATATTGAGCTAGCCATGAGTCATACATATCAGAACTCTTTCTGACTCAGTAAATTATTATCTCCATAATAATTCACTCGACTTATCAACTACGGATGTACTATTCTATTATGCCGCAGTCCCCATACGATACAGGAGAATCTAATCCATTGGACCTATTTGTCCTTATTTACTATGTATCTATAGTTTCTCATCTATCTAATATCCCAAAAATCGTATACCGGACATGGTGTTGTTAATCCCATATGAAATCTGCTCGAGTCATGCTCTAATCAGATTCTCTCGAATAACTCTTTTTTTTTCAATCCTAATGACCCTAGCCAGGGATTTGCATGAGCAAAAATACGTAGGATATTTATCTCATAATACTGAGAGCAGATGATCATTTATCGACACTCATTATGTTAGTCATACACATGATTTATATTATATTATGACGTTATATGTCATAATATAAATAATTAAAATAATGATAAAGAAACTATGAACATTTTAAAAATCTTTAGGCATGGATTATCATATCTTAAAATAATTAATTAAATTTAAAACATGCATCACACTCTCTTTTTTAATCAAAAAATAATTATATTTTTATGAATCACTAATTAATTGCTCGATTGGAATTTCTAATAAAGGTAGATAATTTAGGAAATATATAATAATATTTTAGCTAAAAAATAAAGATTACAAACACCCCTACCTTACTATATATATATATATATATATATATATATATTATAATTCATATTTTTTAAGATATATTGATGATTAATATTTTTTTCATGAAGACATGATTTGAGTCCAGAGTTGTATGATAAACTACCAAGAGTCTTAGAGTCTTTAACAACTAGACTAGTTGATGCCATCGTTGATGATTAATATTATTATATAATTAACATATCTTCCTATTTTACCAAATAAGAAAGAGATAATAATAATAATATTATTACATTTATAATCATGCACCTCAGTGCATAAATGAGATCATTCTTTGAACGCCAACCACCTTTCCAAAACTCATAAAACTTGCAATTATGTACTATTATAATCGATATAAAACATATCGTACCGAAAACAAATTAAATTAAGAAAACATTTTCCATTTAAAAACGACTCTCGCATTCCCTCCTTCAGTGCTTTATAAGGCCTCATTTTCTTTTCCGCAAAGAAAACCACAACAACACACCGTCTTGAAGACCCCGAAAGCCCTTCCCGCTCCCTCGTCTCTCCACCGCCATTTCCGTTTCGCCCAACGCAAGGCGAATCCCGGCGCATGCTACTAGCGGCGACGCGTTCTAAGGGTCTTCTCGGGCGGCTGCTGGGGTTCCGAAGCTTCCCTCTCCCACATTCTTCCGTCCTCCAAGAACCCTGACGTAGTTATGCACATCCTCAGGGTCTTTTAGGGCTAGGGTTGGGGTTTCGGAGCTTTCGTCTCGCTACTTTTCCATCGGACATTTCGTAATCCTTCTCTTTTTTTGATTGAGTCACTTGAGGGTGACGATCGGCGTTAGGATTCTCACGGTTCGTAGGTCTGTTTCGTGATCCCCTTTCGGTCACTGGTTCTGGTTTTCTTGGTGCGGTCCACCATGTCCGATGACATAGCCTTGCAACTGCCTTCGAATTCGCGTTCCTCCAATCCGCCCCTCCCGACGAAGCTAGCCAAGTTGGAGGCTCGCATGGCTGGGAAGAGCACTTCTTCGCTTACAGTTCAAACATCACGGCCGCCTGCACCTCCACCTCCGACGAGGTTCCCAGAACAAGAGGAATTGCTGGACTCATCCTCTGATGACGATGTTAGCATAACCCGACTCATTATACTTACTGTACTACTTTTAGGAAGTATCTGTGATGTTGTTTTGCCATTTAGTTGCTAAATTAACTGATAGTAAAAAAATTTCGTGAAGCATTGTTGCTTACATTTTTCTAAGGAAGCTTATGTTCCTGAAGTTGGATTCTCTTGCACATTAGTGATAGTAAAAAGATTCTCTTGTTCATCCAATATGAGTGATTTGCTGAAATATCCACTGCGTATCTGATATTGCATGCATCTATGTTCAGAATGGTGGCAAGTTCATGATACGACACAACACTCAGAAACGACAGAAACTTCAAGAGGATGACGATGATATTGATTTTGAGAAATCTGAGGTGATTTGTTTTTACAGTAGTCGATATATACACAAATATGAATTTGTTATGGTCCAGAATATTCCCCCTTAGCTTTGTAGCTCTTGCTAAGCATGAATTTGGCAGCTGACAAGAGCTGTATGATGATCTAATGCTCCACATGAACCATTTTCTTCGTTTTCATAGTTTGTTCCTGATGACATGATAATTAGCATCATAGTCCACGTGTGATTTCTACTCCTTTTTTTTGCTACCAGCCTTTGGAATTTCGATTAACTGCATTTATTTCTTTTGACATATTGCTGTTTTATATGCATTTACATATAATGCTAATGTTTCTCTATAAATAATTGTCACTTTTGTATTTTTTTATTGCTGCTAATGAAAGGGCCATACCTTTATGTGTGTAAATCCAAGTGCAACACCATATTTATGATTATCCTACACTAATGAGTTTTATAAACGGCTTTTATTAGCTCGTATGCGATAACTTTTCTTTGAAATAAGAGATTTCATCTTTTCGTTGTGCATATTAGTTTGAAGTCTACACTTGAAGTGATTGCCATAACAAGAGAACAGCTCATAGTAACAAGCATCTCGTTGTTAGCATAGCCTGTACTGTGGGTAATATCTAATGCTGGATGGTGTTGTCTTCTGTTTTATATATTTCCTTAAGCTCACTTTTTTTTTTTTCACTTTTCACTATTTCTTGTTACTTTTATATTCTCAATTTACTGCACTTATGATCAAAGTCTCCGGCACCACGTAAAAATAAGGTTGTTAACTGGTATTTTGGTTTTGTGTAGTGAAAGATTGTCCCACTGTTGAGCCAACAAACTTTTGTCCTTTGAGAACGTCATGGAAATTATTCAGGATCTAAAAAGTTTTCAGTAAATATTATACGGCATGACTACGGTCAAGGACTAGAAATTAGGAACCTTCAAGAACTTAGAGTTCTTCTCTTAGAGTTCTATTTTGCATGTTTGTTGTTATAGAAGTATTTACAAGGATTCAAATGTTAAGAGCTGAGTACTTGATAATTACTAGCAGTCTGGACCTATTAAGCGTAACAGGCCTTTCAAGTGCAAGTCGTCATCTCATCATAGAGGCTATCAATTCTTTTATTTGATTAGGTGCAGAGTTGCATAATTCTTGAAATGGTTGATGATAAATTTGTTAACTGTGTTGAATGTCTCTGGCATGCAGTGTTGCACAAGGTTTGACATACCCCTTGAAACCGTACAAAACGAGCGGAACGTATTGGTATGCTAGTTGATCAATATGCGGACTAGCCCATTTCTGGTGGTACGTTAAAATATGGCCTCGTATTGGACCAGCTCATTTTGGGTGGTACATTGAAATATGGCCTCGTATTAGATGACACAAGGTATGTATCTGTTGGTACAATCGAAACTTATCCCGTATCGATGGATACGGGTTGGTACAAATCGGAATTTGATCGATACCGACTCCAATTGTGTCTAGTTTGACTGCAATGGTTAAATTGACCGTTGGTGCTCTTTTGGGGCTTTAAATCGCTCTCCCTCCCCCATCTTTCACTTGCTCTCATTCTCACTCTCATCCTCACTCTTTTTCATACTCTTACTTGTGATTAAAGTTCCTAATTAGATGATTCCATAACAATGGAGGCAACTTCCTCTTGACGGATCCAAAAAGATAAATTCAATTTTTCCTCCTTATATTCATTATCACTTAGTTGTACTTTGTTCTTATCTAAATTCAATTATATACTAATAGATTAGGAAATAAAATCTTTTAAAAAAAATATTTTCTATTTTTCGCCTTTTTTTTTCTTTCAAAATTTGTTTGCATCAGTGTACCAACACATGGTACATCGGTACCAACCAGTATGTATCGGTCCTCTCAGGGACCGATATCGATGGTTGGCACAGCACAACAGTCCTTGGTTCTGTGTTTGTCCAAATATAGTGGTGGGCTGAGAACATCCATTAAATGTCTCCCTAGTTTCAGGCTTAAGACAAGGGCATGAGTATGATGCTTGGGAGGATCTTGTGCTAGTTGACTTCTTCCTTCTACTATTCCTGTAATTGTTTCCACATTTTCATAATAGCAACCAGTCACATGCTCATTGTCACACTTGAACATGTTTTTAAGAAAATATTTCAAATGGAATCATGGTTACTGCATTTGCACAAGCTCTAATGGATAAGTAGTGTGTTTTTCATCAGATTCCATCAACAGATGAAAACATTATTACTTGAAGAGTTATTTAGGGATATATGTATTTTTGCTCCTTCCAAAGTTTAACAATTTATACTTTGATTATTTGGTGCTGTTAATTGGTTTTGACAGTTATTTGGGACTATTTGTCTAGTTTCAATTATTAGCTTATAGAAAAAGGATGAAGTGATTTTGAGTAACAACAAATTGTGGTTAGTTCTCTATTGGACTCCTAAGCCTCAATAATGATATAAGTTCTGGTTACTAACCACAATTGATAGAAAGACCAAAATATTTCTTTAACTAGGTACTCACAATCTTATCCAATTGTAGTAGTTGAAGGTGTTATCGTTTGATGTTGGTCCGATGTCGATGATCGCCTCCACGTGGTTTAGCAACCCAAGCTTGATCTATGCTAGGAACTTTGGGCTTGCCCAAAGCCTTTGTCGCCTAATGTGGTGCCGAGCCTGAGATGCCTTTCTTGCACCAAGACCAATGTCGAGAGGGTCGTGATGTGGTCCCTCTGCACTCATGTTAGCCTCCCAAGGTGGTTTAGAAAGTGGAGAATGAGAGAGTTTGACCTCGATAACTGTTCTTGCGTTTACCTTTGGTGTTGCTTGCGGTTATGAAGATATTTCGTGGAACATAAAATAATCGGGTGACTTGGCTACCAAGTGTCGAGCATCGGATCAAGGCGATTATTTCCCATGTCAGAAGGTGCCAACCAAGGATTAAAATCTTTATCTAGGACAACGAAACAACGAGATTAGTACGGTGAAGAACCATACACTATCTTGAGTCCAGTTTTAGTTGGTATTGGTTGGACCACTACAACCAAAGAGAGAGAGAGAGAGAGAGAGAGAGAGAGAGAGAGAGAGAGAGTTATGCACCTAGGGGTAGTAAGATGGAGGAGTGGAGTGACAATAGTGGTAGGACAAGGAGGAGGCAATGCACCTACATGAATGAAGAGGCAGAGGAAGAAATGACAATGAAAAGAGAGAAGTGGACAAGTAGCAGGGCAAAAGAAAGGAAGTAGCAGAGAAAAGCTTAGGTTAAAATGAGTACCAGTACCGACCAGTTTGTCGCCTGGTAAGACCTGTATGATAAGATTACATGGTGGGAAGCTCAGTGGACCAGATTGGGTAAATTGTTCGGTTCATCTACCAGATTTTAGTTCTTGGCAACAACAATACAGTTGTTGTCTATAACTGGTGGCATAAAAGCAGTTCTACATGTGTTCTTGCTTTTCAAACTATGATGTCTCCCAGTTTAGATGAGGAAGTTGGTGCTTTGGTCCATAGTATACAAGCAACATCCTTTGGTTAATCCCCACGATCAAGCGTCCACTTCCCTCAGTATTGCAAAAGCCTTCTTTTCCTGTTCTGATGAAAGAACCTGCACCTCACAATTGGATGTTGTCATGCCACCATATTTCTGTGTCCTCCAGGATTTTTTTATAAGTATAATTGTTATAGAATGTGACAGTGCCGTTTTTGTGTCCCAAATTGTTGAGATCTGCTTGTACTTATATCAGTGTTTATGTATGAGATCAAGATTCTTGAGTATCTATCTCTTATTCATGTAACACTTGAATAATGATGGCGATTGCTCAGGAAACAACAAAAGGAAGGTTACAACCATTGGAGAATTTCGAGATCAGACGAAATTTGGATGACCCAAATAAGAAAAAACAGGGTCGTGGTAGAGGTCGTCCATCAGCAGGCAGGGGTCGTGCTTCAAAAACAGTTGATCAAATGCATTCAGTCTCAACTCCCTCCAAGTGTTCCTCAAATGGGCAGCTAGAGAACCCTTCAAACAAGGTATGATGAAAATATTTGCTTTTCTTGATTACATAAAATTTTTGCTCTTAAATTGCTGTCTCTTCTTGAACATAAGATGTAGCTTATATTTGATATGAAATTGGGAAAGATCATCATTAAGTATCCCTTAGTTCGATTAATTGCCACCACTTAAAGGACTACTATTTTGGAGGGACAGAAGCAAATTTGTTATAGAATGAGTTACTTGTGTGTTACCTGTTTGTGGTTTGGCCAGTTTTCATGATTCGTACCAGTGTAGTGTAATTGCCCTCTTGTGGTTCTTTGTAGCACCTAGCCTCTGTTGTTACCCATTTGAGGTTCTGAGACTTCTTAAAAGACTAAAATAACCATGTAAGACAGACCAAAATAATTGCATGCATGGATTTTTTTTGTCATTTTAGAAGGAAAAGTCAACTATCTAGTTTGAAACCCTTATTTTGGCCCTTTTAGAAATTGATGTGGGTTTGAAGCTATGGAATGTGTTCTCTGCCGAAAGTATGCAAAAGAAATCAAGATTGGTTTCTTTGTATCGTTTTCTTATGGTTTTGTGGAATTACTTTGCTGATTTATTTGTATGATGGCTTCATTTGCAGAAAACGAAGTGCAATTTATTTGTATGATGGTTTGTTTCCCTAACTGATTGGGATTGAATAGACTCGAGGTTAGGAAAGAAAAGGGCTTTGGGACTTTTTTGTAGACACTTGACTCTAGCTAATGACTCAAAACCTCAGGTGGGGATTGATGGAGGGTGGGTGCTGAAGGAGAAGACTGGCTTAATTATACTATTTGAACTACGATTGGGCATTGTAAAAAACAACCAAATCATAGGTGGGCATCCTGTAATTTTCCCTAAAAATTGAGGTTTCCTTGGTTGTGGTGATATCAGTTGCACAAACCCAGCAGACATGATGATCCAGAATAATGTGAAGGAAACTTTTTTATCCCTGTGCATAATAGCCCTTTCACATAAAGATCATGGAATACTTTGTTGCATTGTGTTATGATTCTAGTTTCACATGCACTGAATACTGAACATGTCATTGTACCAGTGATATATTATTTTCTTTGAAATTACCATTTTATTAATTTAACAATTAATTTCCTATCTTCTTATTCTCACTTTCAAAACTGTGCACTGACGCTTTAGATATTAGAATGTCAAATAATTCTTCTTTTTTTTTTGCAGGAAAATTGGTCAAAAATGTCACTTGGAAATAATGAGAGTGTTGCTTTGCAGGTATTTGTTCTTGTTTTCCTTTTATTTTTGACAATTTGGCTCATGATAATATCGTACAAATCTGTTGGGTTCTCTGCAATTATGCATCATTTATTTTATTCAGTTCTAGTATATGACACATATGATTTATGCGCTCGACATGGTCAAGTGTGTTTCAATCTCTTATCAACATGTCTTTGCTATCTAAACACATATATCTATTATTATGATATTGCATTATTATTACCAAATCATGAGTTTTCTATTTTAACATAATAAGTACAATATTATACCTTTGAGCCTTAGTATTCACATGTTATATGACTCTCTTTCATAGTCTAAAAACTGCATTTCATTGATTAAAGGGTCTTCACTATGGCCTTTGACAATAGACCTCCAAATTAAGCTATAATGATAATTTTAAAAAGAACAAGAACATTTAAAAATAGTAGATAACATTGGACTGGTATTTCAGTTGTATTAGGTACTTGTTAACTTAACTGCATGCTACATCTTCAGCACAAAGATATCTATACTGATGTAATATTGAAGTTGCTGATGATTTGTTTCTTATTCTTTTTCCTTTTGTCATTCTTGATTACATTGTTTATCTAAATAATCTTTTGTGATTTCAATAGGAGGAAATATCTGTATTACATGTCAAAGTTGCCACCTTGAAGGAAGAGTTAAATAAGTCACGCCACGAAGCATCTGACTATCTTCGTCTTTCTCAGCAATTGGAAAAGGTGCAAACTATTTTATATGTTAAATGGTTACCTTGGATTCATCATCTTAAGAAGATGACATTCATAATTTGGCTGCATATATATTTAAACAGGAACTAAAAGAGCTCAAAGAGCATGGCCAACAGATGGAGACAAAGGTTTGGTTCTAGCTGAACTTTTGTAATCCTGACATTTTACAATTGTGTTAGTTACATCATTATGATTTTTTACTTCCTACTGGTTTGCCATACTTGTTACTTGTTAGTATGGTGAAAGTGAAAAACAAGGTTATCAAAGGTCTTCTCGTTGCAACTTAAGATTCAAAAATCTCTCTTGTACATATGTTTGATGCATTTTGTCCATTAAATAGAAAAATAAACATGAAACCATAATTATAACCATTTTCCATGGCTTACTTTAGTATTTTGTTGGAACCTGGGAGTAGCATTGCCATTTAAGATACATAAATCTGTAGCAACATTTTTAAATGTTCAATTTATCATATTGTTCTGAAAAGCTGACATGCATGAAGAAACTCAACAAAGTAGATATTTTTAAAGAGGTGGCTACAAAAGTAGAAATGTCAAAGCAGGTCATTTTTATATAGGAAGTGAAACTGTGGACGATATTCTTGTACATTCACTTTATTAATTAAGGAACTAAGGAACATATGTTAACCAACACAGTTAATTAAGGAACTTAAGTCACAACAAGAGTGGCAGGTTCTTTGCTGAGTTAGCCCCTCGATTAAGCAGTAGCCATGGGCATTTATATATATTTTTTCAAATTTACCATGAATTGTACAAATGAGTAAATAAATTTTCATAACGAACCTATGTTCTGATTAGGTTGACATTATTGAAAGCTACACCAATAAGCATTAAGTCTAAAATTGGGAACTCACTGTGATGATATTGTGGTTGAGTTCTATTAAGTTTTTATCTGTTTTATCAGTATCTGGATGTTTTGGTCATGCTACATCAGTTTAGGGAGCCTGTGTTAAGAAGTCTCCTGGTTTTGTATTTGCTACTGTGGGATATATCTGATATAGTTTATTCATGATAAAAAGGTTTATTTGAAATTTTTAATGTAAATTCACAATGAGTTAAACAAATATGTAAACATCATCAATGCTCTCTTTCTTGATTAATATGGTTTTACTTGCCTGAATGAGAATTAAAAATTTGGGAATTTGATTCAGACAAGAAAAACCAACTCTTCGAGCTGTACCTATTAGTTCTTAGTGAATATTAGACATCGGCTTTTCTAGGAAATCCTCTATATAAAAGTTGTTCTCCAATTGTTTTGGGACTTTGCCCTTTAATACTTTTGTGCTACTGGATGTACCAAATGTCATGTAATTGCGTCAATGTCAGTCACATTGATGAGCATCTCTTGAAACTTAATTGATTAAAAAGCTTTTTTCAGATATCTAATGGATCATTGAGCATACAGTCTGCAAGATCTGAAGTACAAATACACTAAAGGGCTCAGCATAATGTACTGCAATATGCTATCTTTGATTTTTGAAAAAGGGAAAATGATAGGGTCTTAAAAGGATGTGTTTTCAATTATGTGAATATGTACATGCTGGGGTTGGTATTATCCAGGTCCTCGAGAAGAACCATGATTGATGACTTATGTAAATGTGGCATATTCAGAGAACTAAGATGATGATAATAAGGCTATTGCAACTAGAAGGTGCAAGCAGTTCTTCTGAAGATGTTATATCAATCACCTAAAATACTTGCTAGTGAAGTCAGACATTAATCATTTTAGGTTGTAAAGCTATTGACAACCAAACTTCCATGTTGTGTCTATTTATTGACGCTCACCATTGTTTGTTTCGAGCTTTCAAAGTGATGCTGGTTAAAACTTATTTTTAATTTCTAGGGTTCAAGTTACAGAAATCTCTCTATTTGCAGAGGTGACATTGTGTATTTGTAGATGATCATTCCCGAAAGGTATCCTTGTGAACAAGGTTTCTAGTTATGGTCTGGTACAGATACCAAACTCTGGGTGGATCGGCGGGTACCAGATGTTGGTACGCCCCTCATGCCGATAGTTATCACATGGTAAGAAACTTACAGCAATGTGACAACTATCATTGTGACAAATAGGAATACTATTGCTTGATGCCAAACGGTGTTGGACTATTTATTGCCCAGTAAGACCAGTACAGTGAGCTTAGCACAGCAATGTTTGCAATGTCATCTGGTACAGTATGGTACAGCATGACCCGATCCTACAGCTTATTGCTACATGGACCGGAGTAAAGCAGATGGTATGTTAGGTATAGGATGGAACAATTCCTGTACCAGGCAGTTCCTTTTTTCTGGTTTTTTTCATTTTTTTTTGCAGGTTTCTTCTGAAGCCCAGTACATATTGGTGTACTGATATTCAGCAATCAGTATTACTACGAGCTTACGTACGTGAACAACTGCATAAGATATAGTCCATGTCCTGATATTGGTGTGTTCACATGGTACAATCTATATCAGGAGCAAACCAGGCTTAGTCCATGTCCTGATTGGTTGTCAGTTCAATAAATATCAACCAGTACGTGATGTATTCTTGTGACTATACCATGCCTTTCCTGAAGCACAACTGCATAAGATATAAGGAAAATTGTATAATTTGAGTTGCCAAACTTATGCTGGTAAAATGTGTTTCTAAAGCAAGTTTCTTAATAAGACATTGGGTCTATAATTGTCATAAACATTAAGAAAGGAATTGGTTTGAACATACCTCTATTATAATTAGTAGCCCTTTTTGTACATTAGGTGGTTATTCCTTTTTTAGCTTCTTTTGCTATGAATAAGTATGAGAAGATATAAAAATTAGATGATCATTTCATCAACTTTCTGTTTTTTAAAGGTTTTTACAGCATTATCTCTTGTAGCGTATATTGAGATTGATAACAAAAATATTTAGCAAAGCTCAACAAATATTTTTTTACTGTTGTTCATGTATGTAAGCTCTTAGGTTTGGTGCTTTCAGTCTACTTGTTGCCCACGTATCTGAATCATAGCAGGGATAGTGATTGTACTGAGAATGTTGAAAAGCATCAAACTTGATTAGGAGTTCTCTTTACTTTGGCCATGTAAAATATTCAGACACTAGGAGAAGTTGGGTATATTTTGAAAATCTTTTTTTTTTTTAATTTTTTTGAAGATCTGCAAATTCATTTAGTAAATAGTATTATTTCTTGTGTCACATGGCCATTTTAGATATTGAATCACACTTGATTGTTTTTTTCCTAACAACATCAGTGAGTCAAACTTTTTTTCTGAGACTATCTGTATTGTCCTTTGTTTAACAATGCA
Source organism: Musa itinerans (assembly GCA_001649415.1). Taxonomy (NCBI): domain Eukaryota; kingdom Viridiplantae; phylum Streptophyta; class Magnoliopsida; order Zingiberales; family Musaceae; genus Musa; species Musa itinerans. The sequence continues at coordinate 138,000 of LVTN01000251.1, forward strand.
GCGGATTAAGGTGCTATCCGATCTACTGATAGCAGTCTCGAAAGCAGAGAGGCAAAAATCAAGGATGAAGATACAACAAGAATCTCTTAGGCTTGGAATTATTGGTGTTATCAGGTAGGTTGCAAACTCTAGCTATTTTCTACAACAATCAGCAAAAGAAAATACAGCAGACAGATATTGCAACTTGAACTTTTTGAAGGGAAAATTTTACATTCTAGCTCATCTTTGTAATATTAGCATAACTGCCTACATGACCTATTGCAAATCAGACGTGTGAAAAAGAGCATTCTTGTCTTTAATACTTGTGACTTGCAAGCACCCTTTCTCACATGTTGTGTTTTGTGCTATTGCAGAACTGGAACCATTATTTCTGAGGCATGGGAGGACGGTCAAGCACTGAAGGATGTTAATTCTCATCTTGTAAGTTCTTTTGAGCTCCTTTTTTTTTCATGTTAAAGTTAAATGGCAAATTGCATATATTTGCATCCTACCACTGTTGTATGGATGCAACAGTGATAGTATCCATGCATGAATATGGATGCAATTATATCTGTGCTAAACAAATTCATTCATTTATCTGGAATAAGTTAGCTATATTGTTACATAGATTTGGAGTTCCATAGTTGAGCATGAATTCCTGCTGTTAATTTTACTGAGAATCAGAGCTTAATGATGGTTAAAGTTTCATGTAGCTGGCACCAAATAGCTGGGACATTTTGGCCTCCTTGTTGTCGTTATTGCAGTTTTTGTTGAATGCTCATAGCTGTTTGTCTTCATCAGGCGTTGTAATATTGAAATTAGTTCTAATTTTCTGTTAAATAATTTTCAGTCCTTGCTTTTTTATGTGTTTATTGGAAACATAATTTGTTGCTCTAGGTGATGTACTGTCTAAAAAAATTGACTACACAAGCATGCTATTTGTTAAAAAATCTTGAATCATGAATAGCAATTCAGGCAGATGATTATATGGCACTATGAGACTGAGTTGCATGTAATTACTAGCTTATTGCATGTTTTACTGTAACAAAATTGTTTATCAGATGTGTAGCGCTTGTGACATATTTCAATCAATCAGAATATGTAAGAACCACATTGTATTTAAGTATCTTTAGTAGTGATGATGTGGTTACTTTTGTCACTTGACCACAAAAGTATGTTGATTTCAAGACGTACATTGATTTTAGTTGCTTTTTCCTCTGTCCTCTCCTCTATTGTTTTTGCAGAGATCTTTACTAGAGACGAAAGAATCCACTGAGAGGTACCGGAAATTACTTAAGAAACGACAATCTGGTAAACTCTTATATTTATGACATACATACTTGTTACCGCTGCCCCTTTTCTTATATTCAACATATTGCAGTTATGTATCAATAAATGTAACTCCTAACAACAGTTGCTTTTTAATATTATGGTGGTTTACATGAGAGTAGGTTTTAGAGCATTTGCTAATTTCATGGTTCCAAAAGTATAATTTGTTCGGTGATTATCTTGTTATTTATTGTTAAGTAGTACTTGGCCAAGTTTTCAAGTACTCAGCGAGTCACAAGAAAAAGAAAAGGTTAAGAGAAACTGCCTGAATGAGATTGAGTCTTCCAAATTTATGGTGACCTGCCCGAGTCACCTGAGAAGAGACATAACATGTCAGGGCCATAATAAAACTCTGTCACAGTTGAGACTTCCTGATCTAAGGTCTGTCACAACTGTTTTAAGGTCATCCGTAGGAGGCTTTGTGTGATCAGTGATGCTTGTTGGGTTTCCTTCAGTTTACAAAATTTATAAAGATTATTTATCATCTGATTATGCTAAAATTGACAATATAAATTTGAACTTTAATTATAGTCAATTTGAGCTGCAATCTTGGGCAGCAAAACACAAGGTTAAATCTCTGCAGTCTTGTTAGACGAGTTGGAATGCGACAAAGGAACTTAATAACGTTCACAAGTCGCTACTAGAATTTTGAAGGTTCAGCATATAAGACAAGATCTCAGATTATCTGCTAGAGCATGTTGGTTGCCCAGAACTCAGAAGAAGAGAACTTGGAATTTTGCTCGGAGAAAAGAAGTGTCAAAAGAATACAGCATAGAGAAGGCACTAGTCTACTCGAGTTTCATTCATCTAACCCATTGTAACATAGACTTGGTAGAACTAGGTCCTAACTGAAACGAACTCTGTTGTATGGAAAGGTCACTGAACAAAGTTTTTGTGTGTGGGTTTCAGGCTAATTTGATTTGACTATTATGTAACTATCTTTAATTGGTTATATGATTCTTCCATGAAGACAAGGGTGATGGCAGTGACATGGAAACTACCATGTCAGATGAAGATTTCCAAATACAAGAAGAGATTTGTAAATCACGTCTGGCAAGCATCAAACGTGTAAGCTCTTGTTCCCAGTATGTGATTGTGTAAGCCATTCTGCAATACGATAATCCTAAGCCCTGATTTTTTTTGTTTGTTATAGCATTCTTGATGATCTTTTGTTTCTCTTCTTATATTATTTAAGGAGGAAGAAACTTATCTGAAAGCGAAGGATCGTTATGAGTTGGAAAAGGCAAGGCTCATATGTGAAATGAAGCGGATACGAGATGAGGATGATTCATGCTTTAACAATTTCCCAATTCTTAACAAACGATATGCTTTCCTCAACCTTCTTGGGAAAGGAGGGTTTAGCGAGGTCTACAAGGTACTTATTTTATACAAAATTATAGTTTCATAATGCATGGTAAATTGACCATGGTATTAGATACTTATCAATAAGGTGTTAAGTGGCCCCACTACTTTTTAATTTGCCTTCATTGGCATTTGTGAGTGGAAACTCTTTTGCAGTGATTTGAAGTGCAAACTTTGGAGCAGGCATTTGATCTGGTGGAGCATAGATATGTTGCATGTAAGGTTCATAGTTTGAATCGTCAGTGGAGAGAAGAGAGGAAGCAAAGCTACATATGCCACGTAGTTCGTGAATACAACATACATAAGACTTTGGTGCATCCTCATATTGTGCGGCTATGGGATGTCTTTGAGATTGACCACAACAGTTTCTGCACTGTCTTAGAATATTGCAGTGGTATATGATTCTACTTTAAACATTTTTTATCTAATTACCATGTTCTATATACAAGCCGATCTCAAATAATTAGAACTTATGATTTTGTTGTTATTGTAGTACCCTGTTTTATATAGAACATAAAATTCACATATTATTTACGAACAATTAAAGCAGCATATGTAATTGAACAACCACATAGAAGGTATAATTTTACTGGAAACATGTGTGTTGACACAATGCCCCCCTTATAATACATGATGGCAACCATCTAAGTTCTTTGATATGGTGATGTGGTGACATCCCTTCAATTAGCCATGTTGTGTGTCTGATGGCATTGGCTGACATGATTGGCATTTGTGCCTCTACATTCTAACCTCATTCTAGTTAATTGTCAAGGAAAACTCGTAGCTACTACATGCTTATCTTTTTTTAAAGGATCTACTGGAACCAAAATTTTATTTTCAGCTCCAAGCATATGAGTTCTATATCTGTTCAAACCATGTTGAGTATATTTTATTATCTTTGGTTACTGTTTAGCTTTATGTAGTGGCTTTACAAGTTTCATATTATTTTTTAAGTGGTCGATAAGAAATTTTGGATACCTAAACAGCAATACAGTCTCATGGAACCACATTTTTTTGTTTTCTTTTGTTTATTCAGGGAAAGATCTGGATGCTGTCCTTAAGGGAACACCAACTCTTCCTGAGAGGGAAGCTAGAGTTATAATCGTTCAAATATTTCGTGGGCTTATCTACTTGAATAAAGGGCCTCTAAGAATAATCCATTATGACTTGAAGCCTGGTAATGTTCTCTTTGATGAGGTTGGTGTAGCAAAAGTCACTGATTTTGGCCTAAGCAAAATAGTGGAAGATGATGCTGGATCTCAGGGTATGGAACTTACTTCCCAAGGAGCTGGAACGTACTGGTGAGTGGGTGTCCTTCTTTTGTTCTAAATTTCAATCATCAATGTCTCTTTTTAATCTTAATGCTTGGTCTGCATATATTTTTTATGTCCATCAAGTTGACGTTCCGACTCTCTTCAATTTCAATGGACATGTTCTTACATTGTATGGTACATTGTGCATCATTTGTTGGATTCCTTTGCTTACTTTTCTTGTTAGTTGCATTTTGCAAGCCCTTGTTGGGAGTTCTTTTCCATATGCTTACTGCCCAATGCTGTTTAAGAAAATAAAGTTATTTCTGATATCTCTTCCTACCATATTTCCTGAAAATTAATATTGATGATTTTGAAATTACTAGAAATTTTCGATTCTTACTTTGGATAATCTAAGTTCTGTCTTCTATCATCTACCATCACATTGTAATAAGGATGCCTTGTCTTCTAGCTTTTGCTGTTGGAATGGCTTATCCATTTTGTTTCTTTTGTTATTTTTGTTATTTCGCCTCTTCCTCTTTTTCTAGTGCCACTTTGACTTTTCTATCTCCTGTCTTATTCCTAAAAGATAAAACCTACTCTAGGCATGTCGAAAAATCGAATGTTTCCTTATGAGTTTGATAGTAACCTTTTGTTTGAACTGTTTTGCATAAGAACTCAGTGTATAACTTAGCATGCTTAAATCCTCTTAATCATATTATGGCATGATTGCAGGTACTTGCCTCCAGAATGCTTCGAGATTAGCAAAACACCACTAATATCATCAAAGGTTAGTAAACGTGAGGATAACATACTGCTACATTTGTGATCATATAGAAAAAAAATCTTATCATGAACTTAAAAAAATTCTAATAAAAGATTTCCATAATGGTTCTTATTCATAATAATATTTGTCATGATATTTAGAACTTGATGGTTGATCACAACTCTTTGTTTGCTTATATGACTGGACGATCATTTTGGTTTGACCAGTTTTTTCCAACGAATTTCTTAGTCAATATTGATGTTTTGAAATTCGGCAAGATCAGTTGAGAATGAGCCTTAAGCTTGTAGTCGTTATTTTTGTTCCAAATAATTATTTCTTGGGTTGCTCAAAGATTCTTTAGAATCAAATAATTTCTGTGCCGGTACTCTGCTGATGTGTTGCATGTTAGGAATTGCAAACTGCAATTAGTTTTCTTCATGATTTACAAAATTAATTTATAGAAACATTTTATGCATCTTTTTGTTATTTACACAGGTTGATGTTTGGTCAGCTGGTGTAATCTTTTACCAAATGCTTTATGGTAGACGGCCCTTCGGACATGAGCAGACCCCGGAGAAAATTCTTCGTGAAGACACCATAATCAATGCACGAAAAGTTGAATTTCCTACCAAGCCATCTGTTTCAAGTGAAGCAAAGGTAAGGTTTTGTTCCCTGTTTCAAATAATTTCCATCCAACCCACATCATATGACTAATGAGAACTTGACCCACAGAAATATTTAACACAACTGTCAGTTGGATTTACGCTTACTATTGCGGCTTCTTATGTCTTTAGGAACTGATTCGCCGGTGCCTGACATATAATCAAGCAGCAAGACCTGATGTTCTAACCATTGCTCAGGATCCTTACCTATCCTATTCCAAGAGATAGAAATATGTACATTTGCTTGTCAGGATCCTTAGAAGAGATAGAAATATGTATATTTGCTTGTCAGAGAGATCATTTTGTATATATTGTTGTAAAGCTATCTTCCCATCTTTGCTTCTCTGGTATGTAATCTTATGAAAATCTTTTTTGATTCAACCTCATGAATCACATTTTTCAATAGAGAGACTAATTGTTGGTGCAACTTGTGGGATTGAAAATGAAAAAACAAATATCAATTCCTATCATAAAAAATATATTTTTTTAATTGAAAATTACTATTTTGTCATAAAGCATTTGGTAAAAGATTACACCAGCGTATGTAAATAACAAAAAGATACCTAAGATGCTTCTATAAATTAATTTTCTAAATCATGAACAAAATAACTGAAGTTTGGGGTTCCTGACATGCAACACACCACAGAATAACATTAGTATTCTTAAAAACTCGTAATAATACATGTAAGAGATTCAAATATATGTTATTGTGTTTTTTGGCACTGATAAATATGTTTAGTTACATCGATTGAAGTTAATATATGATCGTGATGAAGGCGCGAGATTTCCCGTAACTTGCGCCAACAAAATCGGCGAACTTTTCTGTAACGGACAATCGGACGGCCAGGAGTGTCGGCGAAGGCTTTGGACTCCGCGACTCCTCCGCCGTCCGATCAGATACATGAAATCACGGACCTGATGAAGGCACGAAATTTCAAGTGAGCTTGCACCAACCAAATCGGCAAACTTTTCTGTAACAGGCAATCGAACGGCCAGGAATGTCGGCGAAGGACCAGCGCTGGTAGCATTCCCGCGATCGCACACTGTGGCGTGACGCGATCATCCTCCGTAATCAGAGTGGGCCCCATTTAAGCGTCCAAAGCATGGGTATGTTTCTGGGTAGAGGTTTAAGAAAAACCTTATAATGGCATCCACGTAGAGAACGTGTGGCACGTCACCACGCGAGCGGGCCCCCTCTACCGAGTTAAAAGATGGTAATGCTCACATCGTCTTCACCGTAACTTATTTATAGAACTGTTCCTTTGTCGTATCGTTTCCCTTCTTTGCTGTCCGCAGAGATTTCTCTGTTCATAGGACCTCCCGGCGTTGTCCTTGACCGAGTTGGGAGGTGGTCCGGCGACAGAATCACCAAAGTTGCCTTTTTTATTTCCCTCATTGGAGTTGATTGAATCCTGAGAGGTAGTTCTTGGAGAAAGAAGGATGGGTGCGTGCCGGAACTTCGCGTGTCTACTCCTTCTCGGCCTCTCTTGTTCGGTGGCTGATGGCCTAGGGGTGAACTGGGGGACAATTGCGACTCACCGGCTGCCGCCGAAAACCGTCGCGCAGCTCTTGCAGGACAACGGGATCAAGAAAGCGAAGATTTTTGACACGGATGAGACCTCCATGAAGGCATTGGCCGGGACAGGGATCGAGGTGATGATCGCCATCCCCAACGATATGCTTGCCATGATGAACGATTACGACGCCGCGAAGGAGTGGGTGAAGAAGAACGTCACCCGGTATAACTTCGAGAAAGGAGTAAACATCAAGTAGGCTTTTCATCCTTTTGTCATCTCGTTCTTGATCTGTTCTTTCAGTCCATCCTCTTCCTGCCTATGCTTTGATTGGTCGCCGTATTCTGTGCCAGATACGTAGCAGTTGGGAACGAACCCTTCCTGAAATCATACAACGATTCCTTCACGAACATCACCTTCCCTGCGCTGAAGAACATTCAGAACGCGCTCAACGAAGCAGGAGTCGGCGACACCATCAAGGCCACCATCCCCCTCAACGCCGACGTGTACGACTCACCCCGAAGCAATCCAGTACCGTCCGCCGGCAAATTCCGACGAGACATAGGCGATCTAATGGCGCAGATCGTCGAGTTCTTCAGCCAGCACGGTGCTCCCTTTGTCGTCAACATATACCCCTTCCTGAGTCTCTACGAAAACAGCGACTTCCCCATCGACTACGCCTTCTTCGAGGGCACCAGCAACCCAGTTCTCGACGAAGGAGTCGAGTACACCAACGTGTTCGACGCCAACTTCGACACCTTGGTCTCGGCTCTGAAGAAGGTTGGCTTCGGCGATTTGCCCATCGTCGTGGGGGAAGTTGGGTGGCCAACTGACGGCGACGTGAACGCCAACGTGACCATGGCCGAGCGGTTCTACGCTGGTCTCCTGAATCGCCTTGCAGCGGGGACGCCCCTCCGGCCCAACTCCACCATCGAGGTCTACTTGTTCGGCCTCATGGACGAGAACGCCAAGAGCGTCGCTCCGGGGAACTTCGAGCGGCACTGGGGACTCTTCACATACGACGGACAGCCAAAATTCCCCGTGGATCTCTCCGGCAAGGGACAGAATAAGCTGCTCGTCGGAGCGAAGGACGTGGAGTATCTGCCTCTGAAGTGGTGTGCGGTGAATCCCAGCGCCACCGACCTCAGCAAGCTCGCCGACAACGTGAAGTACGCCTGCGCGCACGCCGACTGCACTTCGCTGGGCTATGGATGCTCGTGCAGTGGCTTGGACGCCCGCGCGAACGCTTCCTATGCGTTCAACGTGTACTTCCAGACGCAGAACCACAAGGACGAGAGCTGTGACTTCCAGGGACTGGCGGCGGTGACGACGCAGAACATGTCGCACGGCACTTGCAACTTCACGATTGAGATCGTTCCCTCTGCTTCTTCCTTCCGCCGACCGCAGCTCAGCGTGCTCTTGTCAGCGATCGCTGGGCTTCTGAGTTGGATCTGCTTCTAGATCGAAGCTGTAGTCTCTACGCCATTGTGTTATACGTTGATACAGGATTCATCGAGCTGTCATTTAACATTGCCTCGGGCATGCAATCTTCTTCTCGACATGTCTTAGGTTGCTAGTTTCGTGCATCTCATGGGCAAAATACGCCCTTCTGCTTCGAAGCATCATCTTCCACGAAGCTTAGTTTTATCGGGATAAGCCTGCTGGTGGAAGCAAACTCGAAAGCTGCTGCAGAAAGCGAGGAATGATCGAGTTTCTTTCAGAGAAACTATTATGTGATACAATTTTGTCCATTTCCGAATCATTATTATGTAATATTTTAGATGATCTATGTATCGTTCCGACAATTAAAAGGATATGTGATGGAATTTTTACCCCTTTCAGTATGTATTTCTTTATATTGTTCTATAGCTTCGTTGATATTAGTGTGAATCTTAACTAAATCGCATAGTATTTCTGATGGGATATTATCACCACAGTAAAATATATTTTTACGTGCAGTTCATATATATATATATATATATAGTTATAGTGGCATAATAACAATTTTACAAAAAAAGATTCCTGGAATCTACATTAATAACAATTAGATAGGTTGACCGTGTAGCACAATAAAGAAGTTGACCGTGTTTGACTTAGGGCTCAATGACCGATTCAGGTTGCGGTCGGTTCGGTTCGGTTCGATAGGGTTCGACCACGGAAAGCGTTCGAGATTCTTTTGTTATCAGGTGTGCAGCTCACGTGACGGTCATACTTTTTGATTGCCTCGGTCACACAGATCGAGCAGCAGCAGCCGGAAGCAAAAGAGTGCGAACTCGAGAACCGTAGGGTTTCGCTTCGGGGTTTATGCTAGGGTTTGCGATTTAGATCGCGTCGCATCGTTCAAGGGTTTCGAATCTCCTCCGGCCTCGCTTCGATCTCCACGGTGTCCTTCTCCATTTCTCGCAGCGCCTCTAGAACAAGAGCGGCATGGCGTTCGGGCTTCCGGGGTACGGGATCCAGGCGATGCTCAAGGAAGGGCACAAGCATCTGTCCGGGCTCGACGAGGCCGTCCTCAAGAACATCGACGCCTGCAAGCAGCTGTCCGTCATCACCCGCACCTCCCTCGGCCCCAATGGTATGCTTTTCTCGAACATCGATCTGATTCGGGTTCTGACTTACTTTCCGTTGAATCTGTTGGGTTGCTTACTAGACGCCAGATCTTATATAGAGTGATGCGATTGAGGTAATCATTGGCAGAAATATAAGTAGATGTAAGAATAGTTGTTGAGAAAAAAAAAAAAAACAAGACGGGCAAACATATTAGAGAATCATGTTTCCTTTTGATGATTTAGTGCATGTAGGACCTGTTATGTTGCTGGGTAATAATGGAAGTTGCGTGGGATCTATTAAGTAGATCGAAGAATGTTTTATGTGTGATTAATTCCCAAAACAAGTAGTTAGCAAATGGAATCTCGTTCCTTGTTTAACTTATCTTAACCACATGTGTATTTAATTTACAGACAACTATTATATGTGCCTGTTAGGTATGCCAGAGAATTAACATGATGAGTGCCTGATGGTGTCTACTTTCTGGACTTTTTTCCTTTAATGTTGCTTGGTTCAGGCTTGCTTAGTAAGCAGTAGAGGTTATGCATTGCTTTGAATTTTTTCAACCAAAAACAAAGGCTTATCCTTGTCAATCTTGTCTTAATAATTTCCTATGTATTAGGATTTAGATTCGTATGCTCAGTTGTCAAATTTCTTTTGTTGCTTTCAGGCATGAACAAGATGGTCATTAACCATCTGGACAAGCTTTTTGTGACAAATGATGCTGCCACAATTGTCAACGAGCTTGAGGTTCAACATCCTGCTGCAAAGATTTTGGTGCTGGCAGGCAAGGCTCAACAGGAAGAAATTGGCGATGGGGCTAATCTTACCATATCATTTGCTGGTGAACTTCTGCAAAATGCGGAAGAGCTAATCAGGATGGGCCTACATCCGAGTGAAATCATCAGTGGTTATACTAAAGCTATTAACAAGGTCCTCTCTAGGGTTATCAGTGATTTATTTGCTGTTAATTTATCTTATCCAATTTTTTCTAAGTGATGTTTCCAATTTTTATGTTTTTCAGACAATTGAAATTCTAGATGAGCTGTTGGAGAAGGGGTCTGAAACAATGGATGTTAGAAGCAAAGAAGAAGTTGTTTCCCGGATGAAAGCTGCAGTTGCTAGCAAGCAGTATGGGCAAGAAGATCTTTTGTGCCCTATTATTGCTGATGTGCGTATCTCAGCTTGTTGCCGATTCTGCTATTTTATGGGTATTATCATCTGTAACATGTATGGTTGCTATCACTTGCCAGGCATGCATCCAAGTCTGCCCAAAGAACCCGGCAAACTTCAATGTAGATAATGTTCGAGTTGCAAAGCTACTTGGAGGTGGTTTGCACAATTCTACTGTTATTCGTGGTATGGTCTTGAAGAATGATGCTGTTGGGACTATAAAACGTGTGGAAAAGGCCAGGGTACTATATTCTTATTTCTTTCTCTCACAAATATAGCTCATTTGTTTCCCTTGTTCTCTTAGATGCCTAATGGAACATGGCCTGTGTTACATGTTAGCATCACCTATTTATTTGTACTGTGTTGGGTCACAAATATAACAATTCAGGTAATTTTGACTTGGTAACTATAGTCTGAACCAAAATAAACTGTCATATTTGTGATGTTGAACACCTTAATTCATGAGAGAAATTTAGCAACACAAAGAAATTATCTATTTGATTATAATAGTGAAAGTTGAGGAGCTTGTTCTCTTTGTTACCGTCTCCTTAAAAAAGCACTATTTTAATCAATCCTGTTATAATGTAAAATGGCTTGACAATTTTTCCTTGTTTTTGAGTTGGTTCTGATTATTCTTTCCCTTGGTAGATTGCGGTCTTTGTTGGTGGAGTTGATACATCTGCAACAGAAACTAAAGGAACTGTGTTAATTCAAAGCGCAGAACAGGTATTATATTCATCTGCATGTTCTAACAGGCTTCTCCTTGATATGCTGTATATATACCTGATAATTGCAAAAATCCAATTGCTATTTGCTAATTATATTCTCCAACTTCAATTTGGTCAAGAGAGAATGAGCTCGTGTTGGAGGTTATAGATTGGCAATTTGGCATTGTGCTACTGGTGGCTATTTTTTCATTAAGTTGAATTGTTGTCTAACTTCATTAATGTAATTTGATAAGCTGATATGGTTATATTTCTACCTTGCCATGTAAGCTATAGGTATATCATGAGGCTGAGTTGTGAAATTATGCTATTTATTACTAGTTAGTGAAGACATACAACTTTTGTTGCCACATATTCTGTAACTTGAATCAGAACCAACTTATAAACATAAATAGCTTCTTGTCGTAACTTATTATCGTTTTCTGTAATATTTTTTCTTTTTAATTGCATAACTTGGTCCTCCATGATATGAAAATATAGTGCATTTTAGAAGAATATAGATGTCATTGGTAGGAGAATGACGGATTACTTCAGCTTGAAGATTTTAGTGAATGGTTAAAGAAACCAGAAGTGGAGAACAATGGTATGCAATTGTTATTTTCCTTGAAGAAGTCCTAACTTGGTCGAGAAAGGTTCATTGATCTGTTTCCAATGGGGTGCTCACTTGAAGCAAATCTTTCTATATGTGGGCTTCCTGTTTGTCTTTTGGAGTTAAATAGTGAATGTTGTTTGGTAGGCATGCACCATTTGCTCTTTTTCCTATGATATCTCTTCTATTGCATAATTCCCACTGGTTCCTTTTTTACTTCTTTCTCGTGTGGGAAATCTGTTAGTTAACCCCAGTGTGCATGCTCTTTATATGCTTCAAGTGGTATTAAAGTGAACTGTCTTTATAAAAATTGCAAAAGTGTCCTCTCATATAGTGCCTAATTAATTCTGGAACATGTCAACAACAATATGAAGAAAGTGACTTGTTGCCTTCAGATGGTGAAGGAGAACGAAGCAGCAGCTATCTTGCTAGGACAGCACTAAGAACTTGCGAGCAAGAAGATTTAGGAACGATATAAGTTAGAAGCTTGATCATATTAGAGAACATATGAAAATATCATGTAAAGGTGTGAGGTCTGTGAACTAGAGAAGACTTGGACAATAGTGGTGCAACAAAAGCTGAGGTAATAATACAAAATATCTGACTAGCATCAGTAGGTATTTAAGGTCCTGCTGAAGAAATCGAATAAAAACAAATTATCAATTTAGCAATGCAATAGAAAAATCAATTTAATATTATTCTTCTATGAGACAAGTGTGAAGAAGACACTGATTATTTTCAATGTCATTAATTTGTTAACTGATTTACTGCTTGGCGCAGTTATAAGATGAAAAATAATAATAGTTATTTTCTCAGTTCCTATGATTCGTATGTTACTTGTTTAACTGGTTGCCCCCTCTAATGAAAGCATTCTCATAAATTATTGCTATTCTGGGATTTTGTTATATGTGAACCTACTATTAGCAACAAATCTGCCCAGAAAATCAGATGAGGACTTCATTCTGACTTTTGCTTAAATGAGTATAATTATGCAAACATGTATTTTGTTGGTCATAACTATTTGATGGTAATGTCCAAGACTTGATCTGATCTTGAATTAAAGATATTTCTCATCCATCTTGAAGCTAGAGAATTATGCAAAAACTGAAGAAGCCAAAGTCGAGGAGCTCATTAAAGCTGTTGCAGAGTCCGGTGCGAAGGTTATTGTGAGTGGAGCAGCAGTTGGAGATATGGCATTACATTTCTGTGAGCGTTACAAGTACATCTCCTTCTTCTACAGAGGCAATATCATTCATTTTCTGTTTGGTGTTTGTCTTTTTTTATTAATTCTTATGAGTTTTCCGGGTTTACAGTTGTTTTGCCATGTGTTAATTTTGCATTGTTAGTGCCTTTTCTGTTATCTCTTTTTCCTTTCCAATATCCTGCGTTGCACATTTAATAGAACATATGAAAGCAGGAATGCTACTGAGATAGGTCCATCATTTTGATGGTTAATGGATATGTGTTTTTTTCATTTTATCACTGTCCCTTGCAGGATAAATATGGTGATAATGAGGGTTTCCTTTTTTGTATCTGTTTATGTTCATTCAACTTTGGTAGATTTCTGGATCATTAATTAATATGTTGGACATATGGTAGGTGTTGATGAGTAAAAACTGCATATTTTTTAAAGCTATTTTTCTACTGAATCAAGCATTCCTTCATAGTTTTTAGTTGTAACTTTATAACACATATGTTCATCTGGATTTTGCTGAAAGAAACTTGATCTAAGCAGTACAATAGAAGGTGGCATTTAGGAATCATGATTGCAAAACCACAAGGGAACAATTTGGCATTCGAATTCCTCTGCAAAGTCTTTATCAAAATGACCTGCTTCATGCATTTACATACATTGTATGTAGTTTGTACATTTCTTTTCTTATAACAGAGATGAATATAGAAATTGGTTGTCCAAGAGAAACAAAATATTTAGGTAACAAATGGTGCATTTTATTTATTGGTAAAAAAAAGAGCTTTAACTCCGCCAGTTGTTTTGCAGACTCATGGTTCTAAAAATTAGCTCCAAGTTTGAATTGCGGAGATTTTGCCGTACAACTGGCGCTGTGGCTCTTGTAAGTTGTTTGTTGTTGCATTACACTTTCTGCTTGCACCAGTATATGCTTATTTCTTAGTTGACAACTTGTGTTTAATTTTGCAAACAGCTGAAACTGAGCCAACCAAATCCAGATGATCTTGGATATGCAGACTCCATTTCAGTGGAGGAAGTTGGCGGTGTCCGGGTATAATTGCTACTTGTAGTGTTCTTCACTTTTCTTGTATAGCCAGCTTAGTAAGCTACCACTTCTACCACATTTTTTATAGGTAACTATTGTGAAAAATGAAGAAGGTGGAAATTCAGTCTCCACAGTTGTTTTACGTGGCAGTACTGACAGTATTCTAGATGACCTTGAAAGGGCCATTGATGATGGTGTTAATACATACAAGGTGAACTTTTTCATGGATTATAATTTCTTGTGATGGGGCATATGTTTTTCTTTTTGCTAAAAATTTAGGATACACTGATCTTGTTGCAATTTTGTGTCATATTACTGTAGTTTGACCTTTTCTTATATTTATTTCCCCTATGGATCAGGCAATGTGCAGAGATAGCCGTACTGTTCCTGGGGCTGCTGCAACTGAAATTGAGTTGGCAAGAAAGTTGAAGGAGTTCTCCTTAAAAGAAACAGGGTATGGCTTTTTGTGTTCAGATCTAATTATTGTGCTAAAAGACAGCAATAGAATATATATAGCTTTGGGAATTCTGGCAATTTTTTTTGGTACTTTAAGGTTTTTGTGTGCGTCTGGAAATAATTATTCATATGTCCTGCTAACTTTCTTTTTACTTTACATATTAGGTTTTAATTACATTTTGATGTCACTTTCCAATTCCACATACTTTGGGGTTTTAGGTTCTTGGAAAATCTCTACATGATTTTAGAAGCTTATGGTAGTTCATCCTTAATAAATCACATGAGAGTGGACTGAAAGCACAATCTTTTTCTTAGTTTACATGATTATGACTTGACTAATTGCTAGCTTGGATGGATGATATTGATGTTTTCCATTTGAGCTCTACATTTTTTTCCCTCCATATTAGCATGTGGGAAAGGTGAGTAATATGGTTTTCTTAGGTAACATGGAATGAATGTCAGTTTGTTTTGTGATCAAGAACTATTATACAAAACCCAAGAAAAGTAAGTAGTCTATTTGTCTGTATAGTCCCAGTTATCCATTTGGTCAGGACATCTACTTTATACTGTGCAGTCATGATTCTAATCTTGTCGAGGTGCAGAAGCTGCTGCAAGCTGTGGACTATTTAGATGTATGTAGAAGCTACTGAAACATTGCATCTTGTATTAACACCTTCGATCGTCTTATTGCAGGTTGGATCAGTATGCAATTGCAAAATTCGCTGAAAGCTTTGAAATGGTACCTAAAACCCTAGCTGAAAATGCAGGGTTGAATGCAATCGAGATCATTTCTTCCTTGTATGCCGAACATGCTGCTGGAAATGTCAAAGTTGGTATTGACTTGGAAGAAGGTGTCTGCAAGGATGTCTCAACCATAAATATCTGGGATCTCTATGTTACCAAGTGAGACCCTCTTCAAACATTAATCTTTATTATTCTTATAGCTCCTATTTACTTTTTGTCATTTCCATTGCTAACTAGTCGTGTTATGTAATCAAAGCTTTTCTATTGCTTTCCTTTTTTTAAACTACTTTAATGTATGTAGAAAACTTGTAATTGTACAAACTGGGTCTGTTAACTTAGCTGTTCAGCTAATACATCACAAATAGTCCTAGCGGCCATTATTAGATTATAACCCTACAGTGTTAAATTACAGCAATGTTTCTTATTCAATGATTGGATGTTTTGATTTTTTTTGTTGGTTGTTCATATTAGTTATATAGTTATAACTGAATAAAACTGTAAAAAAAATTTGGTACTGTATATATGAACAAATTTTGGAAGGCAGATTCAAATAACTTCTTATATGCACAGAGTAATGAATGTATTTAAAGGAAAAACGAGGCTTTGGATAATGATGTTGTGTTGATTGCTTGCTTTATGTTCTTTCTGTCAAAGTAGAGAGGAGAAAGATCCATTACTGTATAACTTGAGGAAACCAGTTTTTAACGTTTAGTGTAGTTAACCTTTTTACAGTTAACTCTGCATCAACCGGTGCTGTTTGATGAAAGTTGATGTGATCTGTCAGTGACCAAGGGTGTGGAGAGATGTTTTCATATGATGAATAACAGTTTCTTCAGATGATTTTATATTTCCAATGGTATAATGTAAATAACCATCTGCTGGTGATTATAACTCGGTCTTCTGATCAGGTTCTTTGCTCTCAAATATGCTGCTGATGCTGCATGTACCGTTCTCCGGGTTGATCAAGTGAGTCCCCTTTTGCTTCCTAGCTTTATGATCCAGATTTTCCATGTTAATTTTTGTCCATAAAGCCCAGTTTTCAACATTAGCTTTTTGGGCATGGTTCTCTTCCCCTTATCAATTGAATGTGCCTGGTTTGGCAGATCATAATGGCAAAACCAGCAGGCGGCCCAAAGAGAGATCCAGCGGCAGGCATGGATGAGGATTAACCAAACTTGGAAGGTTGAAAGAATCATCATATTAGCAATTTAATTTTTCATTTAAAACTGGAGTTTGGTTTTTGCATTCTTTTTATATTTGATCCGAGGACATTGTAAGAGATTTTGACAGGAGGCAAACTCTGAGCAAAGAGCACATGGATTCATGGCTTGTGTGATAGCGTGGTGCGTTTTGAATCTGTTCTGTTTGAATCTTGATGGTGTATGTAACTCTTAATTTGGTGTACCAAGATGAGTCCTGGGTCAGAAAATATTCTTGTGCAAAAAAATTATTTCAGCCACTTTTTTAATCTTTAATATGGTGTATCAATGTTTGCCCTTTAATATGGTGTATCAAAGCTTTCATTGTAGAATAATGAATTGAAGTGTGAGAAAAACCTTCAGGAAGAACGCATGCGGTTAGGAGCATCAGTGTCTGCAATATATATATATATATATATGTATATATATATATATATATATATATATATATATATATATATATATATATATATATATATATATATATATATATATATATATATATATATATATATATATATATATATATATATATATATATATATATATATATATATATATATATATATATATATACATATATATATATATATATGTTTCAGGTATCAGTAACTTGAGGTAATTATGCATTCCGCTGCCTAGAGCATAGCCACAAGTGTCAACATGAGCATTCAAAGGACGACGATGTAGAAGATAAGGAGGAGGTAACAGACCTGACCGTTATCCTGAAACAAAGATATGAGGCTTCTGTGAAGCTAGCTGGGAGCAAGAGGAGTCTACAATGGCCTCCCTCCTCCCTGTCCACCTCCCTAAACCGAATCCCCGCTTCCCCATCAGAACCTCGTCCGCCGCCGCCGCCACCTCCACCACCACCACTACCGAGTCTCTCCAGGAACGCTTCGGCCGGAAGGGAATCAAGTTTACTGAGGCTGGCGAGGTCCCCTCTGTCGAGCTGACCGTCAGAAACGGCAGCTCGCTCCATCTCCGAATCTCCGACGGCCTCATCACGTCCTACAAGCCCAAGGTGTACTGGAAGGAGGATGGGTTCGAGGAGGTGCTCTACACCATCGGCGGTGGCGGGCCCGGCGACTTGCCCAGAGGCGGCCTTGGATTGGTTCTCCATGATCTATCGAAGACGGCGGCTGGTGGTTCTCCTTGGGGTGCTTCGGAGTGGATCGTGAAAGATGCCGACTCGGACTCCTTCGACGCAGTCCAGGTACTGATGCTCTACTACTTAGTAATCCTCTGTTTTGGCGTCAGATTGTTGTGATCTGAACGCGCAGCAGAGTTCATGGTAAAAAACACCAAACGGAACAAGCTATTTTACTCTGGTGTTTCTGTGCAGGTTGAGCTGAGCTGCAGCAATGGTGATGGCTCCCTTGATATCACATACGTCGTGTCGCTCTATCCACTGAGCATGGCCACAGCAGTCGTTGTGAAGAACAAGGGAAAGAAGCCGGTGGAGCTGAGCAGTGCAATGCTGAGCCATCTCAAGTTCAAGAACCAGCGCGGCTCCGCGATCCATGGCCTCAGGGGCTGCTCCTATTGTGCTCATCCTCCTCCCTCGTCCACCTTCGGTCTTCTGTCTCCGGCTGAAGCTATGCAGCCGGAACCTCCCAATTGGCTTTCGCTTCTGAGTTTTAGCGAAGACAAGAAGGGCAAGGACTGGACCGTGGAGGATGATCTGTACACTATCTTGAAAGGCAAACTGAGCAGAGTTTACGCTGCACCACCAGCAGAAAGATCGAAGAGGATCTACAATACTCCACCATCAAAATACACGACTATCGATCAGGTAATGTCCCACTCTTCCCAAGTAAATTTAGTTGCAGTACACATAACACTAGATACATGAGCAACAACCATGATAAACCAGAGCATCCTTTTCTTCTTGACAAGAAATTTGGGTTCTGATTTTTGTGATTATTTTTGAGAAAAAATGTCGATTTTCATCCGATTTATAGTTGGATTGTGAGAAAAGAATTACTTCCTCTGGTTCTTGTTCCCCTGACATGCCTGTGCTGGTACAATATCACCAGACCATAGCATGACAGTATGAAGAGTCTCTAGAGGCATCAAATGCTTGTGTCCAATTGCATATACAGCACTCAATCAATCTCTCCATGCTTATGAACATGATAGAAATTTGGTTTTTTTTATTTAAATTGAAACCTCCAATTCCACATGAATAATTAAAGAAAAAAATTCTGAACCATATGATAAATTGTCATTGATGTGCATGAAACTCCTGATTAAGCTTTTAAATCTGCTATTGACTTGGTGCAAGAGCAAACAAATCAATCTGGTTTCCAATTTGTGTACATTACATAGTATCACCAAATCAGATTATGTGTCTTCACTGCATTATCATATTTAAGAGAATGAACATGCTTCAGTTGGCCAACTGGCTTTTTCACATTTTGTTGATGATGATAAGGAGCTTGCTTTTGCAGGGCACTGGCCTTGGATTTAGGGTGATAAGAATGGGGTACGATGACATCTACTTATGTGCCCCTGGTTCTCTCTTTCAAAGATATGGGAAGGGATACTTCATCTGCACTGGCCCTGCTTCCATGCTGGTACCTGTGGTTGTCAACCCAGGTGATGAATGGAGAGCAGCACAAGTTATTGAGCATGACAATTTATAGTTTCACATGCATGGAATTATAGCACAATTTCTTTTCAAAGTTGATTTTGCTTAACCAAAAGAAATTGTTCTCCTTCATTCTGTAATTAAATTCTAATATTGTTTAAATGGTTCAAGCTTTCCATGGAGAGATGATGGTCCATTAGTCAACATATCTCCCAGAATACCTTTCCTCCTGTCAAGTCTATTTTTGTAGTATGAATCAACATGATCTGGTACAGGTCAGGTGCTTGGTGACTCCAGAGAAATTTCCTAAAACTCAGATATAAAGTACTGTTGGGTTGATGCTGAAACCACAACAGCATTCAACTGGTTTCATTAAAGTTCAGCAGAAGGGAAAACCTCAGTGTCCAACCATTCATGTGCTCAATTCAAAAGATGATCTCTAGTTTGGGACAAAGAGGTTCTTTGATCAAAAGTAGACAGTGAAAAGAATATGATGATTTTGTCTAAATGCAATCCAATAGGGTAATGATTTCATTTTTGCTCAGTAGTCTTCCATGCAATTTTTTTTCTTTATGATATTAAAATGATATACAGTTAACACTTTTCCATGGTCTTTGAGCAGAACTCCCAAGAACAGTAGCAGCATAGAACTCCTGGAGCCTGAACATGGTTTATCAAAAAGAAGCATTTTGCTCACAAATAAAGTTGCCCAAATGCATTTTAGCTCAAGAGGGTAACATAGCAGTTGTCTGAGATATGAGAAATGAAAGCACATGAGCAGTTGTCTGAGCAAACATAAGACATCTTAAACCATGATCTTAAATATCTAGCCAAAGTACATTGACTTCATACATGATGTTTGACCTGACTCATAACTAATCTCAAGAAAACATCACTGCACTGGAGCAGCCTACATTGCTTGGTCACTTGCATCACAATCCTTCATCAATCAAACATACAACAGTGCGGTATCACAATATGGCAAGCCAACCTAAAGATGACAAGGAGCAAATACTAAGTGGGAACCATATCAAAGACAAGCTCATCATTGTCAGTCCACATTGATGAGAAGATGGTGGCAAGAAGTACCATGAAAGCACCCCAGATCAAGCCCAGGGCAGCTGTAGTATAATACCCTATCCGGTTTCTACTCTTTACCACCACTGAATTCTTATCCTCATAATCTGCTCCGTCTAACACTTTGCAAATGCTACTTTCAGGGACATCACCAGTAGATGAAACTGATTCTGTGCCATCATCTTGTGCCGGTTCAGCATCCTTGTGATGGTTCATCTTTCCTAGCCACTCCACATCTTCAAAGCATCTCTGTTCGGCCACCGAGTTCAGATTCTGAGGTTGTCTATCTTTGTCGAAAGCCCCGTTGGGTTTCCATTCAACTTCATGCGATGACTGACCGACCGGCAGAGCAATGCTTTGGTTCTTGGTGTTTTCGGTGTCTGGTTCTGTCAAATTCTGAAGAGATCGGATGAGTTTTCTTGGAGTAGTGTAGATCTTGATATCGTCAAATTTCAACTGCGATATGGGTCTCTGCAACACCAGCACGATCACTAAGTTTCACTGCAGGCATTAGTGCACAGAACAATGTAAGCAAACATATGTTCGTGTACCTGAGGACTCGGTGTGGTGTCTCCTGCTACTTCTGTGTCATTGGCCGGTGCAAATCCAGAGAATGCTTCTGGTCTCTCTTCATCTGAATCACTTGGCTTGCCCTCACTGATCTGCTCGAAGTCCATGCGTTTCAGAAACATGCCATCCTTCAAGGAGACATCCACAGGACAAGCATCACGGCTCCACAGTCTCCTGTTCGCGTGCCGACTGCTCTCAATGCAGCAAGAAGACTGACCAACCGAGACAGGAGAGTCGGCAAACACATCATTCTTGATAGAGGAGTCGACGGTGTGCGACTCAGGCGAGCAGACGGAGGCGAGGTGTTCTCTAGCGTGCCGTGGACTCCTTTGGTTTCTCCTACGGAAGTTCGAGTTCGCGACCGGGCTGGAACCAGTTTCAAGCTTCGATCCTCTCTGCGTACTGAGGGCCTTTGCAGTCTGCAGTGCCTCAGATGCTGCGCTCCTCACCAACGGCATCTTGTCGTCGGCTTGGCATTTCTCCATGACATCTACTATCTTGAAGACCTCAGAAGAGATGCTTCTCGGATCCACACACTTCATCAAGAAGTTGATCATCTGAATGGCCGAGAGACGTTTCTGGGAATTGCTGGCGGCGGCACCGGCAGCCAAGATCTGCAAGCCAGACCGCACGAGAGACCTCGAGTAAGCCTCGGCCACCAGGCCATTGTGCTTCGCCAAAGCCATTGCCAGGCTCATGTGAGCACTAGTTTGGGTCGCTTTCTCTTCCAGGGCCACTGCAACTCTCAAGCAGATCTCATTCACCATCTCGCCCGGGGCAGACGTCCAGTTGCCCGATTCGACCAGGGCCTTGAGGCAGAGGGCGGCCCCGGCGGCGGCACTCACGTGCGAGCCCATCAGAGCATCGGAAAGGGGCTTGCAGAGGGAGCGAACGATCCGCGTCTTCTCGTCGTCTGGCGTCGAGGGATCGATCCCGTGCCGAGCGATCGCAGGCACGACTCTGGAGCAGGCCTGGTGGAGGGCAGAGGATCCTCCGCTCGACGACAAAGTGCGCATGATGGTGGACATGATGCTGTCGATCTGCGGCACGATGTTGCGGCCATGGACTCTTGCAAGGACCTCGTAGAGGGAGATGGTGCGCTCGCCGGAGGGGATGTGTTTGGAGTCCAAATCCTTCGCATAAGACTTCAGAGCTGTCATGGCAGACCTGCGGCTGTCGGCATCCTTGTCGAGGTTGGCCAGTTCCTGGCGGAGCATCGGGCTAAGACTTCTCCCCATAAAGCGAGGATCACTGACAAGGAAAGCAAACAAGAATCAGAAATCATTAGCAACAGAATCCCACATCAAATTATTCGAAAAAAAGGAATATTTTCTCAGATAGTAGTAATTCCGACAGAGAACCAGAAGGGATCTTCGAGGATATGGTCAAATCTTACAGGAATTAAGTAACAAAAGATTGCAGAAAACCAAGACAAGCTAAAAATGCAAGCTTTCGTACTCCCACAAAAGACATAGAATAACATCAAGAAACCATGTAAAGAAGATACGGACTATAATTTCGAGCTCAGATGATGGAAATGACGAAGAGAAGATGGAAATATGGTGCCTCCATTCCTGTAAGAAACGAGAACATTCAAGAACAGCTCAAGAAGCTCCAAATAAGCCCTAATTCAGTGACGCTGAGGAGGAAGACCCAAAGACTGACCTGGCCTCAAAAGTTGGTAGATTTGGCTCCCTTTCTTTCTCCTCCGATCGTCGGGTGCCCAGATCGACGGGAGGCAGTAGGAGAGGTGGATAAGGAGCTAAGGGAGATAAGTTTTGGATCTGAAGTGTGGTGACAGAGAGGGATTCAAGAAAGATGCATGTTTTAGGGCTTCCGATGAGGTATATATATATATTAGGGCGAAACGATCTGTCAATTGAATTGGGAATGGGAGGGAAAGGGTAGAATTTGGATTTGAATTCTGGCCGTGTGATTGCCTCGCTATCCCCTTGTGTTGTTGATCGCATATATGTCTTTATGCGGGCTTCCATAGGTATATTGATGTAATGATGATATGCAAAATCTACAGAGGTTTGAAACTTTATATGATAATCTTTATATCTAAAATATTAATATGATGATATAATTTTTAATACCTAAAACTAAGGTCTGTCATACCGAAGCATACCGCCCGGTACGGGCGGTACGTACCGGTCCGACAAGTTACCGATACGCGGATCGCCCGGTATCGCTACAGTACTACAGTATGAAAAAATATAAAATTACTCGATATATTAGGATGTACCGCTCGATACACCCGTACCGTATAGTACCGAGCCCGAGTTGAAACTCCGGTACGGTACGATACGACGGACCTTGCCTAAAACATTAGTCTGTCAAATGGTTTATTTTAACAATCCAGTTGGTAAAGTCTTGGAAGCTTTAAAAAAAAAAGAAGAAGAAAATATGAGGCAGTAATTATGTAGTTGGGCTTGGTCTGTTTGGGCCTTCATGGGCTTTTGCTAATCCAACATCATCTTGGGCTTCCTGGAAGACTTTGATTGGCCCAATCGAGCCAGCTTTGTCAGGTCAGTCTCTGCTGCTGATTCACACACCAACATACGTTGAGGAACAAGTCAAAGGCACTTGGAAGAGACCAAATCCAGCTGTTGGAAACTGGGGGCAATAGAAGAAAGAGTCCAAGTCTTCTCCAGTGGACTTCTTCAATGCACGAGAAAAAGTGCTGAGAAGATCCCATTCTCAGCATTGGACTCCTTTGAATTTGACTCTCTGACTCCATCTCCTTGTTTGGACATCCAGAAAGAGGAGACTCGTTGATCAGCAGAAGCCTTGGCCTCTTTTATGTTCTCATGAAACAAGGAGGAAGGTGAGTCTGAACCCCATTTCTTTATGCACACAAGTGACAAGGAGACAGGAGACTTACCTTTGGAGGTTACTGCAATGGAATCATGGTGTTCTGCCGAATAGTCTTCCTTGGCATATGTAATGTTCCGGGGAGTGCAAATAGCATGATGGTGTCCATGAAAGAAGGCCATCTGAATTGACCAAGAGATATAAAACTCAGAGGCCAATGATGAACAGATAGATATCAGAGAAGAAGAAGAAGATCACATTTGTTTGACACTCTGCTCTCCTCCATAATACTACTGACTGACTGACTGACTGACTGACTTTAAATACACAAATTTTATTTGTATTGAAAGTGAACAAGATCATCATGTTACAGGTTTACTTACACCAAAATTTCAGAAATACTTGTGTTGATATCTTTGTTCATGTAAATTCTATAGGGAGAGGAGGGCAACTCATAGCTTCCATTTTGTGGAGTTACTGAACATGGATGGAGTTGGTCAGAAGCAAAGCCTGTGAGATATATGATGCTATATGAAGTGGCAATAATTCATTCATGTCCATCACCCTTTATATATTTTCTTGACAAAAGATAACATGATTCTATCTCCTTATATGGTCATTGTCAGGCAAGTTAGGGAATACCTACCTTTATTCTCTGCCCCCTTCTCCTTGTCCCTCTCTTTCTTCCAAGTGAGAGACCTCTTGAAGAGCTGGTGAGATCACTCCTCATGGTCCCCTTCACTCACTCTTTCCTTGCTAACCCTAGTAGCCATTAATTTCATCAAGCATCAAATAGCTTCTACCAATTCATACAGGTCTCTTGACTGTAGGATTTGCCAATGCATCTCAACCAAATATGTCAGTGCTCCCCCTCCATTTAGACTTAGTTTTTTCCATAGTGTGCTGTATAGTGTGAGGACCTCTTCATACACCCCTGCAAACATCAAGGAATCTTAAAGTAGGAACTCCATCATGAGTTGTAAGGCTTGCTCATCACCTTCTCCTTTTTCTTTTCTATCTAAAAATATATATATATTAATTTCTTCAAATAAAAGATAAAATCTCTTGTCTATTCATCGAAGTACAAAAAATATGACAATTCTTTTCTATCTAAAAATATATATATTATTTTCTTCAAATAAAAGATAAAATCTCTTGTATGTTCATCGGACTACAAAAAAATATGACGGAACCAAAGATCCTTCTTCTTTTCCGATAAAAATATTTAGTTTAGTATTCCAACTAATACGAGGTAGATTGAAAGCAAAACAATATATATGAAATAGATTTTTTTTGATAAATAATAAGCGATGAAGACGAGATTTGATCAACATCTCATTTATCAGTTAATCTAATCGACACCATTAAATTATCAAGACAAGGATCGGTACCAACATAATTTACTTCACATGGCAACAGAAGAACACTTAGCTACTGCCTCATTATATTACTAACATTAATCTATTTGATTCCTCCAACAATTGTGCCACTCCAAAACATACGATGGAGTCGATTAAATCAAGTCCAAATGCAACGATGCTATTAAAAATACTAGGGGATGAGATTACTGTAAGATCTTTTATCTTCTCATTGGAAGGCAATCAAATCAGAAACCGGTGAGTTAATTTACATTTATATTTACATGCAAAGTTACACATCTATCCCTATACATATATATATATTTACTCATTTTCATATTTATCCCTCAAATTTAAGTATATATGTATATCATTATTATTCTAAAACCCAAAAAAATATACAATAATGTCACTATCCTTAATATTTTATTTTAATTTTTAAATCATTTTATTTTATTTTCAGTTTAAGCTATTTTATGTTATTATAGTTAGCTGTGATTATATACATATATATATATATATATGAAAAATATATATTTAATATGGTATAATTGACTAATAATGTTAAATCGAGATTCAAGTATGATGGTGATGAGGAGTTACCAAACACGAACCAAAACCCACGCAAAGGAGTCGCTTTACAAAGGGAGAGAGGGGAGAGGGGGATCAAATAAACCCATGCATGCATGCATGCATGGTATGTGTCCTTCTTTCTCTCTCTCTCTCTCTTTCTCTCTCACACACACACACTGCCCACATAGGAGTCCATATGTATTTGGAAAGGAGTAGAGGAAGGGGAGAGGAGATTGCTTTGTAGCCCCCCTATTCAATAAAAATCCCACCTTTCTCTCCTCTCCTCCTCCGCCACGCCGCTTCTGCTCCCAATCCCGCCTCCCTGCCTGCCCCGCCTCCGCCCCCTAAACCCCTTTCCCTGTCTCCTTCGCCCTCGGAATTCCCTCCGGGGCGATGGCCTGGTGATGCGTCGGCTGCTTCTGTCGCTGGTGAGACCCCTCGCCCTCCCCCTCTTTCTTGATCCGATCGATGCCTTTTCTTGCGTCTCCGATCGTCCCTTGCGTCCCTTCCCTCGTCTTGCTCGTTCGGCGCTGATCTGCGCCCGAACTTCTTTCTTCCGGGTTCTTGGCTTTGTCGTGGAAAGTCGGGTTCTTGTTCTTGTCTTTTCCTCTTCCTGTGAGTGATCAGGGTTTTGGGGGTTGCTGCGATTTAGGTGCATTTGATGGGGGACGACGGAGGACTCCGGGTTCGATCTCAATTACGCCCTTCTCTCTGGTAGATTCTTGTTCTTGTTGCAAGATTAATCTGTATGAGTTGGAGTGGATCTCTGTTCTTTTCGGTTGTATTAAGGCCTATCTCTATGCTATCAATCTTCGTCATCTGGATTTCGGCAGTGACATTCTTTGTTGGATAGCGGTAGATTGATTGCATTCGTTCTTTATGTATATCTCTGCTTCCGAGGATTTGCTTAGATCATCTTTTTATTGATGTAGTTAGCATTGATCACATTAGGATATATGCTGCTAATAAAATTGATCTTCTTTGTTATGCTGCATTGCTAACGTCTTCTTGATTAATTATAGATGCACATTTCGTTTAACATAATCTTTTTCTCTGTTTTCCTTGGAATAAGTTTTGGTTCATCATCTTCTTTTTGTTTAGAGGAGGTTTGTGATCCGAGGAGAGTCGTTCGTTTCCTGCATTTCCAAGCGGGCTAGTGGCTAACTCTGTTTTACAAATATCAAGGAACGGAAGACCATTCTGTCGCAATATGGAAGCAGAAAAACTTGATCAAGATTTTGATGAACTCGATAAGCTTCTTGGAGAGATACCAACTGCTACTATAGGAAATCCTTATACCAGAAAACACATCCAAAACGGTGTCGCACTGGACTTTGAGCTAATTTCTGTGAATGAGGTTGAGAAGACTTCTACTCCAGGTGACTTGTATGGCATGTCATGTACTACTCTAGCTGTAAAAGATTGTGAAACCATCTCTGCAGATGATACATTGTCATCATCCAAGACTCCGTTTGGTCAGGAAGATGGTCCCAGAAGCTACCATGGAACATCAACTACGATAACTGATCAAAATGCAACAAATTTACCAGATGAACAATCCCTGGCTTCGGCATTTGAGGATCTAGGCTTTATGGATAAGATTGCAGCTGTGTCAACTACTCCCTATTTCAAGTGCTATCCATCGTCATCTAATCATGCGCTCTTACCTGATGGACACTGTTTGGAAAACTTGGAAAATTCTTCTGGACTTGAGTCTGCAGAGATGTCAATCTTTCCATTATCCATCAGGCAAAATGGAGTTTGTGTGCCCAATCCTGCATCGGAAGGATGCTCACCTTTTGTAACCAAGGATGCACCCAGCATACTGAATGGAATGGTGGATGGACACGATGATGCTAGACTTCTGAAACTCAATTTTCATGACCCGAGGAACCAAATGTCGAAGAGTGTATTTGGTGAATGTGGAGAGCAGAGGCAAAGCTTTCCAGTTTGTTCTGCTTCTATGCCGGTAAATCAAGGAATACATGCTTATCTCCTGCCTGGACTTTCGGCACAGGGTTTTGAGTTTCCTCCTCCTTCATTCCAGCAGCAGTACTATATGGATCCACCACCCCATGATCATATACATCATCATCAACAACGGCAACAGCAACAACTAAGTCAATCCAGCGTGGTGTGGGGTGACATGCAGTATGAGAGAAACTGCCGAGATAACCTTCGGTATCTCTACTCGCAACAACTCGAAAATCAACACTTCGAAGGGCAAAAGAGGAGAATCTCGGCAATTGGGCCTTTGTCCGGTAATACAATACAGCCATATCTTCACATGTCCATTCCTCACCAAGCAGGACAAGTGAATCAATATTCTTATGGGAGTAACAGTGCGACTAACAGGAGATACAATCAGTTGGATCCTTCTTTGCTGAGAAGTAACCCTGGAAGATGCCATCACAATGGATTATCTGGCCAGTTCAAGAGCTGTTCTTTTCCACAAGGGCAGAATATTGCATCTTCTTATGATTTATATAGTCCTATTAAAAGTGCCCATGGACCTCAAATTTCAGAAAGATTCAGTAAACAAACATTTCCTGAAAAAATTCTGACAAGATCTCATGGTGTGGACTTGCTTCAAACTCTTAAATCTGGTGCTCCTGGGAACAATCAATTGCCAGAACATGCTGACATCACTCGAAGAGTCTTTAGTAATGATAATGCCCACAGCCATGTCGTTCACGGTGTTCAATCATTAGACCTAGATGTTCCAAGCAACCAAGGTTCATCTCCTGATAATTTGAGTGAGAGTCATGATGTAAAGTCATCGGGTTTAAAATATGATTCCTTGAACAATGCCATTGGAAAAATACATGTGTTGGCCAAAGATCAGAATGGCTGTCGCTTCTTGCAGCAGATATTCAATGAAGGAAATCATGAAGATGTCGATATGCTCTTTCTTGAGATTATTGATCATGTTGTTGAGATTATGATGGATCCCTTTGGGAACTATCTTGTCCAGAAATTGGTGGAAGTTTGTAGAGAGGAGCAAATAACACACATTATACATGAAATTTCTCAGGGTGCTGACAATCTCCTTAAAATCTCCTGCAATCAGCATGGGTAAGTTTGTTTTTCCGTAATATCATGCTGTTAAATTTTATCCTGTATTGATAGTATGTCATCTGTTCTTTGTTGCTTTGTGTTGACAATTGCAGGACTCGTGTTGTACAAAAAATACTTGAAACTGTCAAAAGTCCAGTACAATTTTCCATGATCGTCTCTGCTTTAAAACCTGTTATAGTGTTATTGATAAAGAACAACAATGGTAGCCATGTTGCACAACGTTGCTTGGACTGCCTTTCACCTGAAAATAAGGAGGCAAGGATATTTGGTTCATTCTTCTCTTTTTTGTCTCTTACTTTGTTTTTCTTCATTTTCAGTTTTCAATTGCAAAAGAGAACATTTTTTGTACCAGAGATGTTAGAGAGTTCCAGTTGCATTTCTTAGAAGTGCCATGATGTATCATTTTGCATTTTCCATAGCATGCGATACATGTATTTATTTAATCAATTTTTTAATAGTTTAGACTGTTTATAGAATTAAAGGCAATGACGCATGGAAGAAGTTGGGAGTACGGTGTAGAAACAGAGATGCTATCTTGAAAATAAAAAATACTTTATTTTTGAAATAATTTATAAAATATATTTATTGTAGTTGAGCAACCCCTTATTCAATAGAGGAACTAATTCATCCAGCATCGATCTAAGGTTTCAAGGTCTTCTATCTACGACAGGAGATTCACACTGACAACTAGAGATGAACTCAAGCCAAGCACAGACATATACTGTTTGGTTTGGTTGAACATGAAAAAACGAGTCATTTGTTTAAGCTTGGCTCATTCAGTAGCAGCTAATAGCCCGATCATCGCCTTAGGAACCCAAATGGTTTCATGGTGCTGCTACATATACGGTGTAGCAACTAACACCATGAACCACTTTAGGCTACAGTGTCCTCTATGGCTGTCATCTAGAAGAATTGATCCACTGAAGTGCCTTCCTTTTTCTTTTCAAGATCAAAAGACCATTCAGATTCACAGACATCATGTTCATCAAGGGGTCGCACTCTTTATAATGTTTCTTTCACAACATATAGAAAAGAAGGAAAAACTTAGATATGTTATCTTTTAATCTTTCTTTTTTTTCTTTACTTCCTGTAACTTCTATCTCTTGATATCTTTAAGCTGAATCTTCATAAAGATTCATCTGAAAGTTACACTCATTTTGGTTTAGCTTTGGGAAATGTTTTATCATGCAAGGATTGCATGTGTTAGCTAGATCGTGTTCTGGTTGCCAATGACCATTGGCAAGTGCCAGGAATGTTCTGACAATAATTCCTGGCATATGATTTGCACAGGCTTGGCATGCCACTGATGCTGCCAACTTCACCATGCATGACTCCTTGACTAGCACATGCACATGCCCTGATTTTGAATAGTTGATATACACGGCAGACTTCCATGCTATGTTTGTTTACTTAGTCTATGAAGTTCCAAAAGCCTGGATTTGCTCTTCTTTGTATTGCTAACCATTTTATATTTTGGACTACTCCTAACGTTGTAAAATAGCACTACTGAGACCCAATTTGCTATCTGCCATGAGAACATTCTAGTACATTCATGTTTTTAAGTGATAATGTACCCCTCAGGATTGGTGGAGTAATAATGCCCATGAATTATACTAGCGGCACATGCTATATGGAATCATTCACGACATATGATGACCAGAGGCAATCTGGAAAACTGTTTTTCAACTTTCTATTTGCTTCAACTACTATGCATCTTCATGGATAAATTAGCTTCAACATAACTCTTTCTTCTAGGCCGTCTTGCTTAAAGAAACATTTGAATTAATAGGAACATTTATCCTGTTAATGTTCTTCACCCAAAAGAGGAAAAGAAAAGGACATCGATGAACAAGTTTTAGATCTCAATTTTACTCTTTTACATTTTAGTCAATATTTTTTCTAATATAAATTACTTCCCTATCAGGATCCACAATGGTTGCTGGCTGGCTGTACCATTTGTGGCACCTATTACCCCATAAAACAGATATCAAATCATTTGCTATGTTTTGTGATTTGTGTTTTGCAGGGTTTTTCTGAATTATAAATATCCAACTGGTCACCTAATTTTGGGAGATCTGGATTACATACTTATATGATTTTGATGCAGAAGAACCACATAGCCATGATCTATTCAAATTTCATTTCTTTTTATACAAGATTTCATACGTCGAAACTTTGTCTTTTGAGAATTTCTTATCAATTAATTTTAATTTTACATAATTTTTTTGGATACTAAAGTTTCACATCAATATTCAATCTTTGTTCTAGTTAGCGTGGAAGCCCCTTGGTTTTTGAAGATTGTCTTTGTAGTTTACTTTTCCTTGATTAGTTAAAACTGGTGTGTCCTGCTAAAACTGATATTAACATCAATATCCGATCAAGGATACTGATCTTAATTTTTCACTTTGTAGCGAAATTCACCACATATCAAGCTTTTGAGGGATAAATCCATTGTTATGCAGTTTTCAAGGGGTATATATGTGATTATGCATTATGGAAACCTCCTTCCTTAGCTTTGGCTTCACATAAGATTCATTATTTTTCATTAATTTAATGCCTTAATGTGATTTTGTTTGTTTAATTTAATTTAGTATTTTCTAGTTTATATGTAGTGATAGTAAAGGCTTCGATCTGCATATGTACACCCCCTATTTACTAATCAACCATGAAAAAGTTTCTCAATTATCATATCCGAGGAAGTTACCCTTGTACCTGAATTCTTAGACACTTGATTATCGGGCAAAGGAATTATAGAAAATCTTAACCTTTTGATATCGTCTTTAAGGACTTCTGGAGGAGTTTTGTCTGAAACTATTTAGGTTAATTTCTATTAGTTGCAATCAAGGTTTTAAATGCCGATCTGATACCAGTTTTGAAACCTATTAGGCTGGTACGATTATGGTATAGTGGATGGCATACTGATCTATATTGTCTGGTATCATTGAATAAAATAACAAAAAATTAAGTTGAATGGTGTTGTACTGGTATTAGTCTATATGTTTCAGTACTGGTACTTTGTCGGAACGGTAAACAATAGTCAATATGTACATGTATTCTGAAATTTAAATCGCCAGTTGCAATTTATGGAGTGAGTTTCGTCCTCCAGCCAGTTAAACTGACTACAGATGCAAATGCATACCCATGTCTGCCAGTTGTTTTCTAACACAAATGAACAACACTGGTCACCAGTATACCCATACGTAGCAGTATAGCAGTAGGCATGTAATCTGTGTGCATCTAACATGGGCATGACATTACATGTGGTAGTTGATGCAATGTATTCCATCTCTGATCCATTTTCATGGTATCATGCCACACCACTCCACTGAGTGGCGTATGCCTAGCATGTGGCAAGGGTGTTTTGTAATTTTGACACCACAAGACATCCCATGGGAACACTGTGATGTCATGGTATGTAGCCATGTTTGTTTGATGTCCAACTAAGTTCTTATCTTCTGCCTTTGTCATAGTTCATCCCCTGCTTCAAATTTAACAATGCACTATGTACCTAACAACTCCTTTTCTATTAAGTGATCAGTTCAAGGTGTTGTGTGTTAATATGCAGCATAATGCTCTTCCTGATGTTTTTAACATTAATAAGCCAAATTTCTACACTTTCCCGAAATAGATCTCTGTAATAAACTGTATTGATGTTTAACTTTTCTTCTTGTAGTGTCTTTTTGAAGATGCAGTTGCTAACTGTGTTGAGCTAGCAAGAGATCGTCAAGGTTGTTGTGTTCTTCAAAAATGCCTCTCTGCTTTAGATGGAGATCAGAAATTTCGGTTAATATCCAATGTTACATGCAAAGCTCGTGACCTTTCTCAAGATCCATATGGGTATGCTTCATCTTTTTTTTTCTCTTCATTTTCTCATTTCTTATCCTCTCAGTACACTGATTCTGTTATTATTACTGGTGTCTTTTGCCCAGATTTTAAGTACCCTGGCATTTGCTCACATATCTCCTTGATATCCATGCCTAATCCAAAACTCTTTTGGCCAGATAACTATTATGGAATGTTTTCCTCCTATATATACGTGTAACATGAGTTTTTCTTTTTGTTTCTTGAAGAAATTATGTGGTGCAGTACATTCTTGATCAAAAGGTTCCATGGGCAACTATCAAAATACTTGATCAACTGGACGGTCATTACCGAACCTTGTCTGTACAAAAATATAGTAGCAATGTGGTGGAGAAATGCCTGAAGTATGCAGGCGATGCCAGACGCGTCAACATAATCAGAGAACTGATCGATGGTCCTCACTTTGTCCAGATCTCACTGGACCCATATGGGAATTATGTCATTCAATCAGCTCATAGAGAATGCAAGGTTGACCTCATTAAACCTGACTGTACTATACCTTTCATCTTTTCTAATTCTGATCTGATACTGATTTTCTTATTCTGTAGGGTGCACTCCAAGCTGCATTCCGGGAGGCAATAAGGCCTCATGTTACAGCACTCCGCACTAATCATTATGGGAAAAAAGTACTCAGCACATGTTACGGTAAATAAGTTTTGTACAATGTTTTTGGGTCATCGCCGAGATATCAGTGACTCTTTGGATGGTGCAACCAAGGGTCTAGAATCACATTTTTCAGTGCCTGTACGATATGTAGCAATGTGGCCGAAAGAAGCAGGATTCCGCTCCCAAAGCTTCACAAAGAGGGGTTGCTCCGCTGTGTAGCAAATTGAGGTGGCAGATGGACATGGATATTTCTTGTTCTGGACAAAACTTGTCACTTGAGAGTCTCGGTGTTAGCTAATCATCAAGGATAAAGGTGTTGACAAAACAGGAGAGAAAAGTGTAGAAAGAGTTGGGTGTTGGTTTATTGTAGGGTTCAAATTTAGTCCATGGAATGTGTTCTGCTTTTGTTCTACAGTTGCTTTCTTTGCTACTTGTGTATTACTCATCTATTATCACAATATGTCATATAAGCTGTCTTCAAACCTCATTCGGTGATATGTTGCTTGGATTATGGCAGGTTATATTCACTGATGTTATCATAAGCAAGCAAGAAAGAACATTTGAACTGTGCATTTGGCATTTCAGATAAATAGTTGTATAGTTAGAAGCTGAGGACGGCAAGATCTTTATCTGCCTCACTGGATGGTTCTACCTTTCTCCATGCCAAAGAAGACTATGGTGTTGTTTGTTGATTTATCCGTCAATTTTCAACACATTGAAGATTATGTTTCTATAATGTCTTTTCTTCATGTTATGTCTATATATATATATATATATATACGTTTGCTCTCAAGTTAAAGATCTTTCCGAAACGATTTTCGTACGAAGTCCTTTTGAACCGACGAAAGTTTTCCGCTGCACTAATTAACCACCACCCCCTTCTTAGTGCTCTTGATCCTAACAATATATACATATATATATATATATACATGTATGTACATGTATGTACATGTACATACATGTACATACATGTACATACATGTACATACATGTATGTACATGTATATATATATATACATATATACATATATATGTATATATATATGTAAATATATATACATATATACATATATATGTATATATATATGTATATATATATACATATATACATATATATGTATATATATATGTATATATATATATATATATATTTATTTATTTATTTATATATATATATGAGTTCAGATGCGGCATGTGAGAAGTCGTTACTGTTGTCGTGAAAGTCATCGTACGAATCGCCACGTAAGGTACGAAGGCAGATGTGTCGGAACTTAGTGAGACGCGATAACTCATCAGCCTTTTGGAATTACGATCGTGTCCTCAGAAAATATCAATCTCATCGAGAGACAGAATGTTGATGTGAGGAGATCGACCGTCCGTGCGATAGGCGGATTTGGTACAAACAGGGTCGGTTAGTAGTCACTTCGTTTCTCTGCCCACGAAGAGGAGGAAGTCTCTGAGCGTGTCAAGATCCCGACGTCGCCCTCTTCGTTATCGGGCGGGGACACCCTGATGCGCGATCTCGAAACCTCCGACGCGATTTCTTGAAGTCCTTGTGTTGTTTCGGTTGAAATCGACCGCCATGGCGGCTCCCTTCTTCTCCACCCCCTTCCAGCCCTACGTCTACCAGGTGTGCTTTCACGTCCTCCGGCCCACCACAAGCTGCTTTGTTTCGGTTAATGCCTTTGTTCTTTGCTGGTGTTACGGTGTCCGTTCGAGTTTAGTTTGGATCTGCCACTGATTCCTAGGTATGTGCTGGAAATTCTGCAAATCTCGACCGTACTGAGTTTCATTTGCGTGAATTAGGATGATATTCTTGATTATGTTGTTCATATGTTAGGTAATCAGTCTATTCATTCATGTATTTGGTCATGTACTGTTCCAGATTCATCTTCCCTGTCCAGTTTTTTATATGCATACGTTTCTTCATTCAATTTATGATAGATGATGCTCTTAAAATAAATCGTAGGCACCAAAGTCAATATGATCTGTTTTAGGGTTTGGAGGGGTTTGGAGAATCTTCTTTTAGACTATGTTGATTAGTCGGAAACAAATAGAGTAATAGAGTGCTCAGGCTTTACTATGCATCAGACGCATTGGTAGATCGTGAAAGCCTAGGTGGCCATTTTTCTTAACAATGCATACTGACATGGATCAATGCTCTCATCATGTGAAATCATTATAGTTCCTAGTTAAACTTCTGATACATAAGCTGTGATTTGATGTCATCTGAATCAAACCTTTCTTCTCTGGTGAGTCTGGTCATTCTTGCTGACAGTATATCAACTACGATGTGGAATACAGGACTTGGTAGGTATAGTAATTGAATTAACATAACTTATTTCACTTATCATGTTATTATCTATTGCAGAGTTCCCAAGCAGCAGTAACAGCTTTTCAGATACTGGGTGGCGAGTCTCAGATTGTTCAGGTACTTCACGGTCTAGATTTTATGGTGTTTGGCTGTCCGTAACTTCTATGAATCTTGAATATTTTTTTATTTCCATCCAGATAATGTTAAAAGCACAAGAAAAACTTATCGCAATGCCTGGTAAGTTTTCTTGAGGTAATTTTGATTATCTTTTCTGGCCTACTTTTGTGGAGGCTAACCATTTGTCTTCTTACATAGTCAAGTCAGATGTTTTGCTACAATTTCTTGTAAACTTGAAAGAAAAATCCAGATGCTCCTTAATCTGCTGGATTTGATGCTGTCTGTACTGTTGACTAATTATGAAAGCCAGACTGTATTGGTGATAAATCTTTGCAGCTTCATGTTCTAATTTTGACATTTACCTCCATGATGTTCTAATTAATCAAAGGAATATACTTTATCTTGTTTTTGGTTTTTCTATTATGTTTTGTGTTTTATTTATGTATCTTGGCTTTTTCTTTTAATTTTTTGTGATCTTTCAATTTTTATTTAGGTACAGTGTATTACATTTCTGGGTCGATTCAAATGGACAATAACTACATACCTGAAAACGAGGCAGGATTCTGGCAGTGGATCTTTGGCAAACGTGTGACAAGTGTAGTTATCTCAAATTCTGGTCCAGAAGATGGATTTGTTGGAATTGCAGCACCATCTCCTGCAAGGATACTTCCAGTGAGTGCATGGAAAACACTGCAGCAAAATTTCATACAGATTCGATTTGTAAACACATTTATCTATTAGAATATTATTTGAAAAACTTCTATCAAATGTTAACTTCGCATGGTGTATCAGCAGCTGCTTTGTGATGATCATCTCGCACTGTTATTGCTGATATTATACAGTAATCATGTGCTACTCCAACTGCTACTGTTTTTTCTCTGTCCGATTATTAAAATGTTGACCTAATGTTGTGGCAACAATCTTTCAAACTATGAAATGTCATTGAATTCTTGCTCAGCACTTAGGTAGTGGTTGTTGAGGTTATGGCAGACTAAGTGGAGGATTAGGCATATAGCTTGACAAACCATAACATTGTTATATTTTAACCTTGTCAAACATTTGACCTAGGTAATTTGGGTTAACATTATCCAAATTTCTATTATTAATCTCTCATTGACTTGAGCAGTTAGCAGTGGAGATAGGTTCTCAATACAATGGAGTCATGTGATTTAGCTAAAGTTTTTTTTTTATTTTTGAGTTAAGTCCTTTCCGGTACTGGCAATTTTTTGTCTCGATAGGTCATTAGGTCAAACCGAAGCCTAAGTTACTGGAAAATTTGTTTTTTTCTAATTGTGCTATCTGTTTGTGATTCCACTTCTAGCAATTTTCTCTTTTTGATTCTTTCATTTTCTCTTGACAGATTGACTTGGCAAATTTTGGCGGTGAGATTCTTTGCCAGGTAGGGCTGATTCTTGAACTTGATGCTTTAATACTTGGTTCAAAAGTTGGGTTTTCTCCTGCATATTTCTGCATCAATGAACTACCATGGTGCTTTTCTTTCATCCTTCGCTATGCATTGCCCTTTTGTTCTTCCACTCTGCTCTTCTTCTATATTCCTCATGTTGCTATTTCTCCTTTTCTTTTTGTCTTTTTCTATTAATCTTTGTTTTAATGCATTCTCATGCTTTTCACCTTCATAAAGCCTCATGCCTATTTTTAAGGTTTCAATGGACCGTAGCACCAACATGACCTAACAACTAATCTTGCATGTAATGTAGTTATTAACTTTCATCTGATGTACTGTTGTCCTTAATGAACAAATTTATAGTTATCTGAATGTTGTTTATTCATTCTTTTATTTTTTATGCTAAAGCTATCTTTTCACTAGATAAATTAGGTTGTAATAGTTTCTTGTGTGCTTTGCTCTAGAATAAATGAGATTCTACAGTGGTTTGAGATTAGTGGTAAAATCATGGGATGAAATAAATCAGCTAATCAAACCAATAAGGATAAAACAATTCAATCTCTGATCTAATGACCGATTTATTCATATTTTCTTTTCTATCATATTGTTCTAAATCGTTTATTACTACTAAGTTATGTCACTAGAAAGATTTGCCTTATTTTTGCAATACATTTTAAAGCACGACAACATGTTGGACAAGGTCAGAAGGCAGGTCTACTAAGGATGACAATTAAATATTTCTTATTGGTTAAGTTTGACAAGTTGACTGGTCCAAGACCTGAACTTATTCAAGTATTACTCAATACCAGAGAACATTCCATTACTTTCTCTTGTTTGGTTCGGTGTGTGTATGAATATTTAACAGTTTATATTCCTTTTGTAGCCTGATGCATTTCTTTGCTCAGTCAATGATGTGAGAGTTTCCAGTAGAGTTGATCAGAGGCCTCGCAACCTTGAGGTTGGTGCAGAGGTTGGGAGTAATACTTTTTTTACTAGCTATTTCTTGTACCTGAATAAGAAATCCTTCATTTCACTTCTTAATTGGTTTTATATTCTAGGTAGCGACGCCTTTAACACTTGATTTTTTTTGTTTTATTTTGTCTTTAAAAGTTTATCCTCAAACAGAAGCTAGAAGGCCAGGGGCTGGCATTTCTTCTTGGGTGTGGATCTGGTATGTGAATTCACAGTTCAAAATTCTTAATTGGTTTTATATTCTAGGTAGCGACGCCTTTAACACTTGATTTTTTTTGTTTTATTTTGTCTTTAAAAGTTTATCCTCAAACAGAAGCTAGAAGGCCAGGGGCTGGCATTTCTTCTTGGGTGTGGATCTGGTATGTGAATTCACAGTTCAAATTTTTTTCGTTTTCCTGTCTCTAATAAAAAGTTCTACATCTGGATCTCTCTTGACATCTTTGTTATAGTGCTGACTATTCATTTCATCATAGTGTCAAAAATGGAACACAACATTGATCAGTAATAACATTGTAAGCCAACATAGAATATCAGACTATGTTTTAAAGCAACCCAAGATGATTGTTTATGACACAAAATAAGTATGAAAATGTAATAATTGTCAATTTGTCATCTTAGTGATTAAATATAAATAGAAAAATAGAAACATATCATAAGATATTGTCAAGTCCTGCCGCATTGATATAAAAGTTGCATAATGGAGAGAGCAATAACAGCTTCATGCAGATTGTTGTTCTTGCAGTCTCTGTCTATATTCATTTACTCTATTACTTGAGCAACTACATGTATGCCTAATATTGTAATATGATAACAAAACTATCATTTCGATGACAAGGCTATCTAATTTAATTGTTTAGTGATTTTTTTGATCTTTTTGGCTTTTCTCTTTTGCTAGTAGTGCAGAAAATTCTTGCTCCTGGAGAAGTATTTATAGTTGACGCTGCATGCATTATAGCTATGACAAGCTCTATCAATTTTCAACTGAAGTACTCCAGTCCGATGAGGAGGGTGGTCTTTGGGGTGAGCTCGTGCACTTTCCTACTTCTTGGCCTAGATCATACTTGCTGGCATTCTCGGTTTAGGATATCTGCTGAATGAATTGAATGGTGGTGGGTTATTAAGTTAGATATTAAACATATTTGTGATGGGCATGAATTGTATTTTATGTACTTAATGGTTATCTAAGCATGATAGTTTTGCTGGCACCAAACCTCGTCTTCATGGCATATGAAATAGTTATATGATGGTAACATTTAGATCAGTATATAAGCAATGGGATGTCTCCCGATACTTTGCGGTTGTACTTTTCACGATGCTGCTGGTATTTGCATTCGACTAATGCTTGATCATATGCATTAGCTGTTACAAACTACATTCAAGTTGAATCTCCCGTCACTGATCTATTTGATTTGACACTGAAATTTCCATCGTGCATTTGCAGGGTGATAACCAATTGATGGCCACTCTCTCAGGTCCTGGAGTCGTGTTTATCCAAAGTTTACCTTTCCGTCGACTTTCCCAACGTATCGCAAGGTTCGTTCTCTTCGTTCTTTAGTTATCGTAATTTCTCATATTAAGTTTGGTTTGTGACACGGTTGTTTTCCTGACCGACAGAGCTGTCGCCGCTCCAAGCTTGAGGGATAACCCAAAGTTCTTCATGCAGATCGCGCTCTTGTTCTTTTTTGCGTATGTCATGATTGTTTCATCACTGATTTTGACCGACGTCTAGTTCGACCCCTCGATTTCTCAAAGGTAGTACGACTCTCTCTCTCTCTCTCTCTTCATTAGATGTAGAGGCTGTTAACTGTAGAATTTGGATGCCAAAGCGCTTTACATTTTACATGAGAAATAGTGACAAGATTCTGATGAATTGTTTTCTACAAGGAAGCCTCGTCAAGGCGTGTGCATATCTATATAGCTCGCCTTTAGATATGGATACAATAAAATTGTAAATTATGTAGTCTCGTAAACTTTTTGTTGATCGTTTCAATTCATATTGCTATTTGGTCCACCTCTCAGCATCTACTATCTAATATTTCTGTTCAGCTTCTTAACATGGAGGACTTCTCGGCAGTTCTTTTATTCTGATGAAATCCACCTCAGCACGTCGGAGTTTATCTACAATGATGTGAGAGTTTCCAGTAGAGTTGATCAGAGGCCTCGCAACCTTGAGGTTGGTGCAGAGGTTGGGAGTAATACTTTTTTTACTAGCTATTTCTTGTACCTGAATAAGAAATCCTTCATTTCACTTCTTAATTGGTTTTATATTCTAGGTAGCGACGCCTTTAACACTTGATTTTTTTTGTTTTATTTTGTCTTTAAAAGTTTATCCTCAAACAGAAGCTAGAAGGCCAGGGGCTGGCATTTCTTCTTGGGTGTGGATCTGGTATGTGAATTCACAGTTCAAATTTTTTTCGTTTTCCTGTCTCTAATAAAAAGTTCTACATCTGGATCTCTCTTGACATCTTTGTTATAGTGCTGACTATTCATTTCATCATAGTGTCAAAAATGGAACACAACATTGATCAGTAATAACATTGTAAGCCAACAGAGAAT
The DNA here is from genome assembly GCA_001649415.1 of Musa itinerans. NCBI lineage: Eukaryota > Viridiplantae > Streptophyta > Magnoliopsida > Zingiberales > Musaceae > Musa > Musa itinerans. Next base: position 178,426 of record LVTN01000251.1, read on the forward strand.
ATCAAACTATGTTTTAAAGCAACACAAGATGATTGTTTATGACACAAAATAAGTATGAAAATGTAATAATTGTCAATTTGTCATCTTAGTGATTAAATATAAATAGAAAAATAGAAACATATCATAAGATATTGTCAAGTCCTGCCGCATTGATATAAAAGTTGCATAATGGAGAGAGCAATAACAGCTTCATGCAGATTGTTGTTCTTGCAGTCTCTGTCTATATTCATTTACTCTATTACTTGAGCAACTACATGTATGCCTAATATTGTAATATGATAACAAAACTATCATTTCGATGACAAGGCTATCTAATTTAATTGTTTAGTGATTTTTTTGATCTTTTTGGCTTTTCTCTTTTGCTAGTAGTGCAGAAAATTCTTGCTCCTGGAGAAGTATTTATAGTTGACGCTGCATGCATTATAGCTATGACAAGCTCTATCAATTTTCAACTGAAGTACTCCAGTCCGATGAGGAGGGTGGTCTTTGGGGTGAGCTCGTGCACTTTCCTACTTCTTGGCCTAGATCATACTTGCTGGCATTCTCGGTTTAGGATATCTGCTGAATGAATTGAATGGTGGTGGGTTATTAAGTTAGATATTAAACATATTTGTGATGGGCATGAATTGTATTTTATGTACTTAATGGTTATCTAAGCATGATAGTTTTGCTGGCACCAAACCTCGTCTTCATGGCATATGAAATAGTTATATGATGGTAACATTTAGATCAGTATATAAGCAATGGGATGTCTCCCGATACTTTGCGGTTGTACTTTTCACGATGCTGCTGGTATTTGCATTCGACTAATGCTTGATCATATGCATTAGCTGTTACAAACTACATTCAAGTTGAATCTCCCGTCACTGATCTATTTGATTTGACACTGAAATTTCCATCGTGCATTTGCAGGGTGATAACCAATTGATGGCCACTCTCTCAGGTCCTGGAGTCGTGTTTATCCAAAGTTTACCTTTCCGTCGACTTTCCCAACGTATCGCAAGGTTCGTTCTCTTCGTTCTTTAGTTATCGTAATTTCTCATATTAAGTTTGGTTTGTGACACGGTTGTTTTCCTGACCGACAGAGCTGTCGCCGCTCCAAGCTTGAGGGATAACCCAAAGTTCTTCATGCAGATCGCGCTCTTGTTCTTTTTTGCGTATGTCATGATTGTTTCATCACTGATTTTGACCGACGTCTAGTTCGACCCCTCGATTTCTCAAAGGTAGTACGACTCTCTCTCTCTCTCTCTCTTCATTAGATGTAGAGGCTGTTAACTGTAGAATTTGGATGCCAAAGCGCTTTACATTTTACATGAGAAATAGTGACAAGATTCTGATGAATTGTTTTCTACAAGGAAGCCTCGTCAAGGCGTGTGCATATCTATATAGCTCGCCTTTAGATATGGATACAATAAAATTGTAAATTATGTAGTCTCGTAAACTTTTTGTTGATCGTTTCAATTCATATTGCTATTTGGTCCACCTCTCAGCATCTACTATCTAATATTTCTGTTCAGCTTCTTAACATGGAGGACTTCTCGGCAGTTCTTTTATTCTGATGAAATCCACCTCAGCACGTCGGAGTTTATCTACAACTAGCCGTGACTATTCTTTTCCCCGCTACTGCGGTGCGTCCGCCTCCGCTTCCTGCAGCCGAGCCCTTCTCATCTGCCCACGCGTCGACCACGTGCCAACTCCGCCGCCGTCGTTGGCTTTTTGATCGCATGAAGCTATACACCGCTCGATCGACTGAGGTCCGTACGTGCCGCCGACGCTATGAGTCAGGGTCGACCAAGGAGGACCGACGGCGGATGGGAGCAACACCCGGCGTTGCAGGTGGCCATGTGGACCGATAAGGTCACCATGAGGGAGGCGCTAGAAGCCACGGCGAGGTCCATCGGCGACAGCCCGATCGAGCGACGAGATGCCGCGGCCTTTGCGGCGGTGGAGGCGTCCGCGACCGGGGCCAAGGTCGTCTACCCTAGGGGACTGGCCGACGCCAACACCGTGGTGGCACGAGAGGAGCACAAGACCAAGCTTGGCGAAGTCCTTCGGGTGGGTGGGCGTGTAACAACTTTAAGCGATCGAGTATGCATGGATTAGCGGTTTGACTTTGTGAAGTTACGATTCTTGGCAGGACTCAGCTGTGATGATTCCGGCGGACAAGGAGGTGACGAGGCAGGACGCGGCGAGGGTGGCCAGAGCGGAGATAAGGAGCAGCAGCCCTGACGTGGAGAAGCGACCGGGTGGGGTGGCCGATTCGGTGGCGGCGGCCGCGCGGCTCAACGAGCGTCCCTATCTGTCTGTGCGCGCGCGGTTCATCTTGTTTTTTTTTTGTTTGGTCCGGCCGCATTAACTTTATATTTGCTTCAAATTTCGTCAATGGAACAGAGGTTAGTAAAAACAATTATTGAACATTTAATTTCTTCGTCTTGTATTTACTTAATTTTCTAATTATGTATTACTAACCTCATCCTCAATCCGATTAGCGGCTAACGATCCACCATCATTTATCTCCTATTCTCTAAATGACACAGAGACATCGTGTATTCACTTGATGAAGAGTGCAAGAGTTACCCGCGGAATGGAGCGGCACAAATGAGATGGAATTAGCTTGGCAGAGCTGAGTCATTTATACGGTATACGACGGGATTTCCATCAACTTCATGTCCATTAAATCCACCTACGAGAGACCAAACATATCTGCATAATGTTGTAGCATCATACATAAAAATATAAATATTCGCGAGAAATTCAAAACAATACCTCACCACGTTTGAAGCGGATCGAATAGTTCCGATACATGCAAGAAGAAACCCGCATCCGCAATCAGCCCTGTGCGAGAGAGAAGACGTCCCACACCACGTCGCCACCGATTAATCGTGCACCGGTCGACGCGCCCACGCCACGTCGCCGCCGACTTATCGTGCACCGCCTCACGTGCCGGCATCTCATGCACCATTTCCTTCCGTCCCATGACGTTCCGCCGCCTACCTACGGCTCCACACGTGTCAATAGTATCCTTCTACGTGCCGACGTTCCCAATCTCATCTCCCCTGTATATAAAGCCACAGCCGGTGAAACCGTACCATCTTCAACCGGTATCGGACACCTCAAGGCGAAATGAGCCAGGAACAACCGAGAAGGCCATACCAAGAACAGGACGCGGGCATAAGGTACGGTGATGTGTTCCCGGTGAGCGGAGACTTGGCCGACCGGCCGTCGCACCCAGGGACGCCGCCATGATGCAGTCTGCCGAGTCCATGGTCTTCGGCGACACGCCGAAGGGCGCCGAGGCTGCCGTCATGGAGTCGGCCGCCGCACGCAACGAGCAGCGCCGCGCCGTCGGCCACAGCCAGTTCAGCGATATCCCGCGTGACCAGGGCGTGACCGTCACCCAGACCGACATCCCCGGGCAGCCCGGCCATCGTCTCGTTACTGAGTACGTCGCCGGCCAGGTACTGTTGCATACAAAACGGTTGATCGTAACTTTATGTATCGTGAGCCTCGATCTCAAGACTCCCCATTTGCTTGGCAACAGGCTGTGAGTTAGTATGTGATCAACGAGGGAGCTGGATTGGGTGGTCAGGGTGGTGGTGCCGGCGGCGGATATAACTGGGGCGGCAGTCCTGAAGGCCAAGGAGGTGGAGGAAACCGGGGTGCCGGCAGCCAAGAGACTGGTGCTGGAAACGCGGCAATGTGGGGCGACAGAGTAACGATCGGGGAGGCACTAGAGGCGACCGCAAAGATAGCCGGTGACAAGCCAGTGGAACCAAGTGATGCAGCTGCCATCCAAGCGGCGGAGTCGGCCGCCACAGGGGTGAGTACTGATGAGGATAATAATGACGATAAGACTTGAGCTGATGTCAACTGTCCCAGATGACGTCTCACGCCTCGGTTGACCCGACAGCACCTGGTCAAACATGTCGGAATGCCGGTCGAGGCGCATTAACGTCCTGCTCAGGTCCGATCCTTCACGCCACGCCAACATCGCTGTCAAACGTTGTCAGGAGTACGATCCTGCTCCCTGTAAAACAGGCACATCAAGAACAGTAAGCTGCTCTATAAAAACCCCGCGCTATGTGAGAGAAAAGAGATCGGACAACAAACACCACTTGACTCCACTCACTGACTTGATCGTCGGAGGGGTCGGGCCGAGCTTCCGACCCAACCTGTGTGCAGGTACGAAGACGGAGCCGCTTCTTCCCAACGCCGTGGAGAGGAACCCTTCCCCGCAGGACGCCCCGACGAGACCCGATCCGCGCGACCGGCCACATCGGCAACCCTCGAGGGACTCCGAGTAAAATCCCCGCCCATTCGAACTCGAACCAAGCCGTGTCGACCCTGAGGCCACGGTATAAAGTTGTTTACACCAACATTTTTGGCGCTAGAATAAGGACCCGAATGTCGAGGGATCGGCATATTGACTCAGACGAACCCACAACTGAGGGGTCACACCTGATCGGGGCTCCGGGGGAATGCCCCCCGCATGGCGAACCCCGAGTTGAGCACCCCGCCGCGACCTTAGAGCGCTACTGGCGGTTATTCAACGACCCGGGCTTCTCCCCGCTCGAAGGTGCCCCTACCGGCCCGTCGCTTGTACCGTCCGAAGCCTTTCAGGACCTTGCTCACCAGGTCCGAGCTCTGACGGATGCGGTACAAACCATCATCCCACTCGTTTCTCAACCGGTGCACCCGCCTGCAACTCAGCCACTGCGCCAACGGGAGCCGCCCGCTCGAGCTCACACGCCACTTCCCGAGCTCCCCACTTCACCTCGGGGTCGATCGGCCCCACTCGGGAACCCAGCAGCGGCTAACGCGAGGGGTCGCCCGGAGCCCGAGGCGCTATCCTCGAATTCAATGGACTCCCTGCGAGCCCAGCTGCGCTTCGTTAGTTAGCGACTTGACGAAGTGCAATAGGAGGTTCGCCGGTCGAGGGGAGAGCTCAGGGCGGACACGCACCAAGGATCCCCGTTCGCGCCCGAAATACAAGATCAAATAATTCCTCTGCACTTCCGGCTCCCCTCTCTGGACGCTTATGACGGCGCCACCGACCCAGCGGACCACTTAGCCGCTTTCCGCGCCCAGATGGCGCTATATGGAACTTCTAACGCCTTGAAGCGCAAGGCGTTTCCTACGACTCTGAGGGGGCCAGCCCGTGCATGGTACAACGGCCTGATGACCGGGACCATCACCTCCTTTGATCAGCTCGTCAGAGATTTTTAGCTTAACTTCCTGGCCTATGACCGACCGAAGCCATCCATTGCATTACTCCTTGGACTCAACCTCGGCTGCATGTCGCCCGAGACCACGAGCCCCCTACTTCGCCTCGGGACCGATTGGGCCTACTCGGGAATCGAGGGGCGACAAACCCGGGGAGCCTCCCGGAGATCGAGGCGCTATCTCCTGGCTCGGCGGACTCCTTACGAACCCAGCTACGCCTTGTTAGCCAACGACTCAACGAAGTGCAGCGGGAGGTTCGCAGGTCGAAGGGAGAGCTCGGGGCGGACGAACACCAAGGATCCATGTTCGCGCCCGAAATACGAGATCAGACGATTCCTCCCAACTTCCGACTCCCCTCCCTGGACGCATATGATGGCGCCACTGACCCTGCGGACCACGTAGCTGCTTTCCGCGCCCAAATGGCGCTATATGGAACCTCTGACGCCTTGATGTGTTGCCTCAAATGACGCCTCACGCCTCGGTTGACCCGACAACACCTGGTCAAACGGGCCGGAACGTCGACCGAGGCACATTAACGTCCTGATGCATGGTGCAGCAGCCTGAAGACCGGCACGATCACCTCCTTTGATCAGCTTGCCAAGGACTTCGAGCTCAACTTCCTGGCCTATGCCCGGCCTAAGCCATCCGTTGCTCTACTCTTCGGACTCAACCAAAGGGAGGACGAGCCTCTCTCCCATTTTGTGAATCGCTTTACTACACAGATTCGGGGGCTGTCCGACGCTCACCCCTCTCTGTTAATGCATGCGTTTATGATAGGCCTACGACCTTCAAGATTCTTCTGGTCTCTCGTGGAGCGACCCCCCACCGCGGTACCAGAGATGCTCCAGCGGGCTAACCAGTACATCGCGGCGGAGGCCTGGGTGGCCCGGAGGCGGGATGAGCACAAAAGGTAACATATTGCTGCTCCGAGCAGCTGCTCGGCCGTAGCCTGCCTCAGGTCCCCTCTTGAGGCCATGGCATAAAGTTGTTTACACATACAAGGTGCTGACGTATGGTGTCGCCGCTGTGGCGCAGGCGACGGTCGTCGCCAACACCTGGGCCGACCGAGAAGATTACCGTGCTAACGAATGGTGTCGCCGCTGCGGCGCAGGCGGCGATCGTCGCCAACACCTGGGCCGACCGAGAAGATGACGAGACTAAGCTCGGGGATGTACTGGCGGTAGTATCCAGTAGTAGTCTGTACAGATCACGTACGACGTACTGCTAATTCCCGGATTGCTCCATTCACAGGATACAGCGACGAGGATGCCGGCAGATAAGGAGGCGACCAGGCAGGACGCCGAGAGGGTGGTGGGAGCTGAGATACGGAGCAGCCCAAACCTGGAGATGCGTCCCGGCGGAGTGGCCGCGACGGTGGCGGCAGCAGCCCGGCTTAATGAGCCTAATCGCTGAGGCAGTGACTAATTCTGTGTCCACCGTACTCTGAAGAAGCTGTACGATAGTGTGGTAATAGGTACGACGTCCTGTTGGGTCGTGCTGCCTCCGTTGTGTGAAGTTCTCTTGAAATCACAAACTTGTTGTTGTATCAACGAAAAAAGAAAACAATATCAGCAATACATGGTCATAGAAACTTAAGATTTGCATTGGGAGAACAATGATATATAAGAGAGATTAGCCATAGAAACTTGCGATTTGGGGATAAAAGCATACATGCATAGCTGCAGGTCTTTCTTCGGAGAAATGGAAGCCGATATCTGTTCTGCGTCGGTCAAAAGAAATCGAGGAACAGCATCCTGTGATCACACTCAAATCGACGTGCAAAACCAGCAGGGATCCACAAAAAAACACCATCTGATCATTTCTCTTTTGATTGTTAGACCATAACAACAGAGCATCGAGCACATCTTTATTTTGTTCTGGGGGCGATGCAGCGTATTGTGTAAAAATTCAAAGAAATCACAAACATGAAAAGCTGAAGTTGCACTTGAATAACTGGGACGAATATTTGAATGATGTTAAAACGATGAACTGGCAAGGCGAGGGATACAACCTATACGCCTTAGAGCTCTGGCGCATCAGTTCGGGGTTGATAACAGAACGTGATACCATGAACTGACTCCGCTGGTGAAGCGGCACTACGGGCATTGCTCCTGGTCCAGAAAATAGCATCCCCTTGTGACCGAAGCGTAGCTCTACAATTGTCATCATCGCTCATAACTTGTGTTATTCTCGGAGCTTTCAGAAGGGGGAGTACGATGACGACGATTAGCCTTTCTGTGGGCACGCAACCGTCTCCTAGGTGGCACACCACTGTCGTCCGATTGCATCATCTCACTGTTACCATCGGGGTAACCAAATACACAGTCTAAAGGATATGCAGTCAAATCTCCAACTTGGCTATCCTGAAACTACGAGAACATGACGACCAAAGTCATCATACCATCATGCTTCTCTAACTTCCACATCAACAATGAAATACGTAAATTGCTCATCCAAAGTTCATGCTGCAGGATGTGTACTCACAGTAGATTGGTTTGGCTGAATATCATGATCGTCACCGTCTTCGATTCTCTGTGTCCCCTGAGAAGCAGTGCTATCTATGTAGAGAACTGGCGGTAGTATCGAAACTCCGTAGTAGTCTGTACAGATCACGTACCACGTACTGCTAATTCCCGGATTGCTCCATTCACAGGATGCAGCGACTAGGATGCCGGCAGATAAGGAGGTGACCAGGCAGGACGCCGAGAGGGTGGTGGGAGCTGAGATACGGAGCAGCCCAAACCTGGAGATGCGTCCCGGCGGAGTGGCCGCGACGGTGGCGGCAGCAGCCCGGCTTAATGAGCCTAATCGCTGAGGCAGTGACTAATTCTGTGTCCACCGTACTCTGAAGAAGCTGTACGATAGTGTGGTAATAGGTACGACGTCCTGTTGGGTCGTGCTGCCTCCGTTGTGTGAAGTTCTCTTGAAATCACAAACTTGTTGTTGTATCAACGAAAAAAGAAAACAATATCAGCAATACATGGTCATAGAAACTTAAGATTTGCATTGGGAGAACAATGATATATAAGAGAGATTAGCCATAGAAACTTGCGATTTGGGGATAAAAGCATACATGCATAGCTGCAGGTCTTTCTTCGGAGAAATGGAAGCCGATATCTGTTCTGCGTCGGTCAAAAGAAATCGAGGAACAGCATCCTGTGATCACACTCAAATCGACTTGCAAAACCAGCAGGGATCCACAAAAAAACACCATCAGATCATTTCTCTTTTGATTGTTAGACCATAACAACAGAGCATCGAGCACATCTTTATTTTGTTCTGGGGGCGATGCAGCGTATTGTGTAAAAATTCAAAGAAATCACAAACATGAAAAGCTGAAGTTGCACTTGAATAACTGGGACGAATATTTGAATGATGTTAAAACGATGAACTGGCAAGGCGAGGGATACAACCTATACGCCTTAGAGCTCTGGCGCATCAGTTCGGGGTTGATAACAGAACGTGATACCATGAACTGACTCCGCTGGTGAAGCGGCACTACGGGCATTGCTCCTGGTCCAGAAAATAGCATCCCCTTGTGACCGAAGCATAGCTCTACAATTGTCATCATCGCTCATAACTTGTGTTATTCTCGGAGCTTTCAGAAGGGGGAGTACGATGACGACGATTAGCCTTTCTGTGGGCACGCAACCGTCTCCTAGGTGGCACACCACTGTCGTCCGATTGCATCATCTCACTGTTACCATCGGGGTAACCAAATACACAATCTAAAGGATATGCGGTCAAATCTCCAACGTGGCTATCCTGAAACTACGAGAACATGATGCCCAAAGTCATCATACCATCATGCTTCTCTAACTTCCACATCAACAATGAAATACGTAAATTGCTCATCCAAAGTTCATGCTGCAGGATGTGTACTCACAGTAGATTGGTTTGGCTGAATATCATGATCGTCACCGTCTTCGATTCTCTGTGTCCCCTGAGAAGCAGTGCTATCTATGTAGAGATTACGTAATCGCCACCTAAAAATAGGCTCGTCTGGATTCAAGTCGCTGAATACTTGCTCCGGGAAGAAGTGCTTGCTTACAAGCTTCACACTTGACGCCTCATTTGCATGCTTTGCCAATATTCTGCCAACATACAGAAGATTTGGATTGTGCATTTGATCCAAGTAATAGAAAGCAATTGAGTTATGATTTTACATGAATCACAGTAAGAGAAGATTCAGATTGTTACTTCAATAAATTAACTTAAAAAGCAGTTTGGTTAAGCTATCACATGCACAAACACTATTACAGGAAGACAAGATATATCACACCTAAAACATTAGAATAAGAAAGAGCCTACATGTTTGCCAACTCTCTCTGGATCCGGCTTCCTTCAAGCTGCATCATTCGGTCAATGCATGAACTCAAGGACCTGTCAAACCCCCACATACCCAAAAAAGTGCCAGAACCTGCACAAATTATTTAAATGTTCAACATAGGAGATAATGAGGCAAAAATAAGTACGATTAAGGAGTCATAGATTGGACATTTGTCCTGAGGGTACTCTAAACAGTGAAATAAAGTCAACAAAATACAAAAAAAAAACTATCAC